>OY986438.1:111589487-112189487 GCA_963920525.1 Dichetophora obliterata | reverse complement strand
CATAAGAGCCTCACATGCTTTCGAAATCGATGACAACAAGCTGATTGGTCTGAAGTCATCAGGCTCGCGTGCATTTCCAACTTTCGTAATCGGAACAATTGTAGCCACTTTCCAGCTGGCAGAAAAGCACGAGGTAGTGATGCAATGGTTGATGATATGAGCAAGTGGACTGACCACATGGGGCAAAATAAGCTTAATGAACTTGATCGACACACCGTCTTCACACCAATGGAATTCGAACTGATTTTTTTTTTAATGCAGCGGGCAACATCTAGTTCATTTATAGCTCTAAAATTGAAATCATACGGTAACTCAACAGGCACTATGCTATTAATGTATTCGGCAATATCATCTCACAACGAGCTCGCAGTGAAATAATCATTCAGTAGATTTGGAGCAGTACGGCAGACTTCAGAGCCTTTATTGCAGATACCAATACTTTTTAGATTTTTCCATAACTGTTTGGAAGACAGATTTGGGCTTAGTTTAGATATTTATTGTTTTTTGGATAGTCTAACTGCCAAAATAGCTTCATTGCTTGCTTGTCTAAATCTTTCCCAATTGGCCTCAATTATTAACTCAAAATTGTCAAAATGGCGTATGGAGCACATGAATCCCCGGACGACGATATGATTAATTTGATAATTTAGTGATGAAAAGGCATTCATTAGAAAATAAACAAAAATATTAAGTACCAATTACACGTTTAAAGCTAAAGTGTTTATAACATAAATTAAAATTTTTATTATTTATGAGCAGATAATAAAATATAATATTGCAATTGAAAAGTTAAAACCAGATGCATTACGAAAACAAAACGATTATTAAGCAAATTAATTGTTATAGTTAGCAGATACAAACAAACTATAGCTGCTTCTTTGTAGTGTTAGATATAATTGTAAATCAATAAAAATAATTGCACCACAGAGAAATATTCAATTTAATTTTTAAAATATTACACAAACCGACAGGTGCTTTGGAGGAGTGAAAGAGAATGAAAGGGTGTTATAAATGCTAAAATTGTAGCCAAGTTGTTGCAATGAGGTTTGAATTTATGCATGTATATTAGGACGTAAACATTTTTGGTTTTTGTCAAAATTTTGGGAAGCTGAAGCGGAATTCGAAAGTTCGTCACAAAAAAAATGTTGAGAATTTTTTAAAATTTTTTGAAATAGGGTTAGAGGCTGCTCAAGGCCGTTTTTTCCAAAAAAGTAGCTCTTCTAATTAATACTTGTGCCCTCTACCCAAAATGAGTGCATAACTGAAAAATAGAATGTTCCAACGATCTTATTTGGAAAGAAAAATTTTATCAAATTTTATTTCCGTGGGTTTGAAAGAGAGGTTCCAACTATGTTTTTTTTTTTGGACAAGAGTGTACAAAAAAGAAAATTTAAAAAAAAAATTTTGCCTTTTTTTTGGTTTAAGCTTTAATTTCTCCAAATTTTCGCTCTTATTATAAAATCCTAGTATGCAGTTTTAAACAAAATTTAATCTTAAGTAAGTTAAAGAAAAAAACGTTAGTTTATGTTTTTCTACTGAAGTTATGCGCATTTAAAGTTTTAAAAAGATGTCTTTTTTCGGTAAATTTATGAGTGTGAGCACCGATTATATAAATAGTACACTCCAGGAAAAATCGGAAGGCTTCCATCTAAAAATGATTCCCCACCGTATCCGGAAAGAAACATTTTCCACCGTATTTTTCGGAAGCTTAAGGGTAGTTTTGTATTTATGTTGTTTCCAAACCACTTCTTTAAGAATGCATGTGGAAACTTTTACTGATTGTGAAGCAATGACTACAGAAAATATTAATATCATTGTTTCCCAACCGCTCATTATATCTGTGGTCACAAGGAATAACAACTAAGCTCAAAGTATCGTAAAAAACGATATTTTAATTGCACGAACTACGACCCACTTTTTTGAAATTATGAACCCTTGCAAACAAAATATGTGCACACATAAGTGATGATCAATTCTGGGCAAAAAATGGATTTCTGCATACTTTCAAAAATTAGCAATAAAGTAAATTCCATATCGTTTTTTTACGATATTTTGAGTTTAGTCATTATTCCTTGTGACCACAGATATTATAGAATTTGAAAGTCTGGTGGTAGCGCCCTTGACTGTCGCCCTTGACTGCTTCCAATTTGCTTTTTTAGACAGCGGAGAAGAATGTTTCCACATTCATTTTTAACACAGCGGAAAGGAATGTATCCCTTTAAGGGGAGAGGACAGGGGAGAGGACTGCTTCCAATTTGCTTTTTAAGACAGCGGAGAGGACTGTTTCCACATTCACTTTTAACACAGTGGAGAGGAATGTATTCCTTTAATGACATGCTATGTAAAACGAAAGGGAATGCTTCCTACATTCCATGGAATGTTTCCTGTTTATATCCGGGAATGTTTGCATTTCCTGGAGGGTAGTTATAAAGTCTTTGGTATGAGTATAGTCATGTATCGCGAGGAGAAAAATTTAATTTAATCTGAAAGCAATTGCAAAATGTGAATATTTTTATTAATTTTTATTCTTTATTAACTCTTTTTTTTTTTGCAGCCGTACTCAACCACCTGTGCATATTTGATTTAACCTTTAACTTAAGTAGTCGAATAGTTTCTTGTTTTGCTGGGAGGTCGAACGACATTAAAGCAGGAATGGTTTCTCCAAAATGCCACATATCTTTATTTTTTACTGAAGCCATATTCCTGCTTTAAAAAATCTTTATGAGTATTTCTTTTTTATTTTCATAAATTCATTAACAATTAACTTAACCTCTTAAGTTAAGGGGTAATCAGATACATGTTAAAATGAGAATTTTCAGTAATTTTTTTTTGCCAGTTAATCATTTTATTTTATTAAAGTAATAATATGACGTCAATACATAATGTTTCAACTTTACTTCACGAAAATTTAAAAAAAAAAATTAATAATTTTTTAAGTTATGGCTGTTTGCATTAATCCAGTTCCAACAGAAGTTCCTTGCGGTGACCATCACAAATCCTTGGAGATTCATCTAAAATCAATCAGACAAAAAAAATAGTTTTGTTAATAGATAATGTCGTGCCTGATCAAAGCTTTAAAAAAAAATAACAAAATGGCGGCCTCAGGAAATTTTTCTCCAGATTTTCGGGAAAAAACCATCAGTTAATTGCTAATAAAAAATAAAAATTTAAAAAAATCCTTCGATCAGGCACTAGTTTGTTATATTTTCCAAAAGCTGTATAAATTTCATTGAAATCTACTAGGCCGTTTTCGAGTTACAATGGTCACCAGTTCAAAAAACATAGTTTTGAGGAAAAAAGCATTTAAAGTTTTACACTCGATTTATGTAGAGTAATACGAATTATTAAATTAATTTGTTTTGAAATTTGTTGTGAAAAATAATTTGTTTTTTTTTAATAATACACACAACTACCGACTGCTCAGTGTAAATACCACAGGCATACACAGGCGACAAACATATAATAAAACGGTTTCTTGCAGCTAGCAGCAGCTGCTCTCAAGCGCTCTGGAGCGCCCGAGGGCCCTTTGTTAATTGTCGAATAATCCAAAAGTATTTGTCGGATTCACTTAAAATTTTCAGAGAATATTTTAAAAATATTATACTTTAAGAAAATGTAAAAAAAGAAAATTTGATGTGTGAAAAATTCTGACTACCCCTAACCCCTTAAAGAAGCAAACTTATTTTGTCACAATAAGCTTATTTAAATTTATCAACATTTTAAATGATGAAAAAGTAATCGACTACTTTAGTTAAAGGTAAAATCAAATATACACAGGTGGTTGAGTGCGGCTGCAAAAAAAAAAGAGTTCAAATTAAAAAATAATAAAAATTAATGAAAATATTAATAGTTTGCAATTGCTTTTGACTTAATTAAACTTTTTCTCCTCGTAATAAAGGGTGTTTTTTATAGAGTGATACAACTTTGAGTTGGCATCACTGCTTTATTTGACCACCCATTTAACAGCTGATAGTTGCTTTTTTTGTTTAATTTGCTTTGACATTTCATTTTAAATCGACTTACACCAGAGCAACGCGTGCAAATTGTGGAATTTTTTAATCAAAATAATGGTTCTGTTCGTCAAACTTATCGTCAGAGCTGTAAAAGAATGCATTCAATTTGATTTAAATCACAAAAAAATGAATCAATGAATAACGAAAAAAGAATGTATTCAATGAATGCAAAATTGATTTATAAATAAAATTTTTAATTCACACTCAATTTAATAAAAATGATTAATTATTCATTTCAATTATTCATTTTCGTTATTCAAAATAATGAATCAAATTTTTTATTCATTTGAATGCTATTCACAAAGAATGCCATTCACAAAGAATTGCAGAATTTTCAATTATTCTATTTTTATTCGTTATTCATTTTTTATTCGTTATTCATTTTTTATTCTTTATTCATTTGTTATTCATTATTCATTTTTTATTCATTATTCATTTTTTATTCATTATTCATTTGTAATTCATTATTCATATTTTATTCATTATTCATTTTTTATTCTTTATTCATTTGTTATTCATTATTCATTTTTTATTCATTATTAATTTTTTATTCATTATTCATTTTTTATTCATTATTCTTTTGTTACTCATTATTCATTTGTTATTCATTATTCATTTTTTATTCTTTATTCATTTGTTATTCATTTTTTTTGTCATTGCTTATCAATTCGACGATATTGATAAGAACAGAAAAAAATTAATTTAAAA
The DNA here is from genome assembly GCA_963920525.1 of Dichetophora obliterata. Taxonomy (NCBI): domain Eukaryota; kingdom Metazoa; phylum Arthropoda; class Insecta; order Diptera; family Sciomyzidae; genus Dichetophora; species Dichetophora obliterata. Next base: position 112,184,766 of record OY986438.1, on the reverse strand, counting down.
AGTTAATAAACATATATACAGGGTTGTTGTTGCCTTCTTCAAACTTATTTGATCTAAATAGCTCACAATTAACCTGAAACACCCTGTGCTTGCTATATGGACACGCAAACACAAACACTTAAAATGTGCTTATTTTTGTTTAAACCATTTTATATTTGCGTTAACAGGTCATTCTAAAAATTTAAAAAAAAAATTTATTCAGGGTGATTCGGGTTAAAGTATTTTCATTTAAAAATTGGTTTAAGAAATCCAACATAAAACTTGATATAAAACGCGTCATTCTCTAACTTCACGAACAGAAAGATATCTGTTAATAAAAGTATGTACAATTTATGTTACCAAAAACTGGTGGGAACTTCAAAATAATTTTTTGTACTTTTATATCAATGGCTTAATATAGAAAATGCGTAACTCGTATTTTTTTGCGAAAGCTACGATTTGTTGCCTACTTTATATATAATAGGCATTTAAAAAGTTATCTATAGAAAAACGCCTTTTCTATATTAAGCCATCGATATGTAAAAAAATTGAGTTTCTCATCTGAATGAAACATGAAATAAACATTTTGAAAAAAGGAATCCAAGTAACCGAACTACCTCCTTAAATATGAAATAACTTCAAGTACTTAGAATCGTACGCTTGCAAGCACAAACTAGGTTAACACTAAACTGACCGCAATCGGTAAATCTGACCTGCTTTTATTGTTTTTCGAATCTATACATGGTTTTTCATTCTATACCATTATAAATACATTTAATAATAAATAAACCGTTATCTGCGTTTAATAATAAAAATGATGGATATGTTAATTACCAGTAATTTGATGATGAGGTTCAGGAAAAGGTATAGACGAAATATCGGTAGGCTGAATGTTAATAAAAGCTAAGCACGCAGTCATGACTATTTCCAGCGAATTAATGCCGAGCTTGCTTCTTCGTCCCAGTGGTAAATGGATAACCGAAGTAACCAACTACATACTCTTAAATTTTATGTCATAACCGATATACTTATTCCAGCGGGGTGTGAGGAATTGGTTCTTCATAAGTTAAGACAACAGAGATCAAGCGTACGTTTAGAAACTAGTAAGGCCCAAATGAAACATTCTTTTAATGCCACTGAATTCTCTCACCAATTTCATAAAATTTTTTTTGTTCCGTTTTTTTAACAGATTGTAGACACGACGATTTAGGTTTGTCTGTTATATTTTTTTTTTGATTTCTTAAGATATTTATAAAAAATTTTTGCTGTTGTTATCTATATCGTCAAATTAACAGCCCTGTTCTGGCAAATTAACAAATTGTTAACCAGTATTTTGAATATTTCCATGTGTTTGTTGTTTTCAATATAAAATTTAAAGCTCAAAAAACAAAATTTGTTAATGAAATTGTCAATAACTGAAAAGCAGTTGACAATTTTTATCAAAATTGAAAAAATTACAACAAACATATAGAAATATTCAAAATACTGGTTAAAAATTTGTTAATTTGACAGAATAGGGCTGTTATAAAAAAAACACAGCCGGGGTCCTAAGCAATGACAAAAAAATGAATAACAAATGAATAAAGAATAAAAAATGAATAATGAATAACAAAAGAATAATGAATAAAAAATGAATAATGAATAACAAATGAATAATGAGTAACAGAAGAATAATGAATAAAAAATGAATAATGAATAATGAATAAAAAATGAATAATGAATAAAAAATGAATAATGAATAACAAATGAATAAAGAATAAAAAATGAATAATGAATAAAATATGAATAATGAATAACTAATGAATAATGAATAAAAAATGAATAATGAATAACAAATGAATAAAGAATAAAAAATGAATAACGAATAAAAAATGAATAATGAATAAAAAAAGAATAATTGAAAATTCTGCAATTCTTTGTGAATGGCATTCTTTGTGAATAGCATTCAAATGAATAAAAAATTGATTAATTTTTCTGAATAACGAAAATGAATAATTGAAATGATTAATTAATCATTTTTTTAAAATTGAATGTGAATTAAAATTTTATGTATAAATCAATTTTGCATTCATTGAATGCATTCTTATGTCGTTGTTCAGTTGTACTTAAAATTCTGAATATGAATGCAGACTTTACAGCTCTGCTTATCGTGCACTTCGTCCATTTTATGGCGTACATAATCGTCCTTCAGAGCTGCTAATTAGAAGAACAATAGATCGTTTTCGGACCACATTTACTGTTACTGATAATGTGCATCCCGTGAGACGCCGAACAGTGCGCACTGAAGAATCTGTAGCCGCTGTACAGGAAAGTATTGAAGATGATCCTAATCAATCAACTCGTCGCCGTTCTCAGCAACTGTGGTTGTGTCCTTCCACTTTATGGAAGATTTTACGAAAAGATCTTGGCTTAAAACCTTTCAAAATTCAACTTGTGCAGGAATTAAAGCCAAACGACCATCGTATGCGGCGCCGCCAATTTGGCGAATGGGCTGAAGCACAAATTGATATTGATTTTGAATTTAAATGGAAAATTTTCTTTTCCGATGAAGCCCATTTTTGGTTGAATGGGTACGTAAATAAACAGAATTGTCGTATTTGGAGTGAGGAGAATCCACAAGCTTTTGTCGAAACACCACTACATCCACAGAAAATTACTGTTTGGCGCGCTTTATGGGCTGGCGGAGTCATTGGCCCATATGTCTTCAAAAACGATGATGATCAGAATGTTACTGTCAATGGTGAACGGTATAGGAACATGATTCGAAGTTTTTTCGTACCTCAATTAGCTGGCATTAATCTTGCTGATAGTTAGAACAGGACGGAGCCACATGCCACACAGTGGGCGCTACAATTGATTTACTCAAGGAAACTTTAGACGAAAAAATAATTTCACGAAATGGCCCAATTAATTGGCCCCCAAGATTGTGTGACTTAACCCCATTGGATTATTTTCTTTGGGGTTATGTAAAGTCACTTGTCTACGTCGATAAACCACAAACAATTGAGCACCTGGAAATCACTATTCGAAGAGTTATCGGCGAGATACGGTCGCAAATGCTGCGAAAAATTTGTGAAAATTGGTGTTCCTGATTGCGCCTTGTACGCGTCAGACGTGGCGGCCACATGGCCGAAATCATATTTAAAGATTAATGTCATAAAATTTTCTATCCAATAAAGCCCGTTTTATTGATATTAAAAATATATTACTATGTTTTGTTATGATTTAAACTTGTATTACTCTATAAAAAAACACCCTTTACATGGCTACACTCATACCAACTACTATTTATAAAATCGTTGCTCACGCTACTCAATTAACCGAAAAAAGACATGTTTTCAAAAGAGATAAACTAACGTTTTTTTCTTTTACATACTTAAAATTAAATGTTGTTTAAAACTGCATACTAATATTTTATACTTAGAGCAAAAATTTGGAGAAATTAAAGGTTAAAACAAACAACATTTTTTAAAAAAACTCCCTTTTTTGACCCTCCTGTCCAAGCCCACGAAAACAAATTTGAACATTTTTATTTCCAAATAAAATCGTTGGAACATTACATTTTTTAGTAAGACACTCATTCTGGTTAGAAAGCACAATTATTATTTTGATGAACTACTCTTTTGGAAAAAACGACCTTGAGCGACCTCTAAACCTGTTTCAAAATATCTGAAAAAATTCTCAATATTTACGCCCTAATGTATACTGATTTATTCGCTTATTTTAGTGTATTTAATATTTAAAAATCACAAAATTAATAGAAATCAAAAATTAAACCGATTATTTGTTGGCTTAAATTAGCATGCAGGCACCCTATCCGAATATTTTAAAATTTTTGTCCATTCATCATTTAAGAATTTCAATTAAGACTTATTTAGCATAACAAATAAATTTGTATATGATATCTTTGGAGAAACTTAGACAAAAGTCGGTACCTGACAAGAAACTCTGAATTGAGTTCAGTGCGAAATGCCCTTGAAGACTTGAGGGAAGTAAGGCACTTAATTTGTATTTATTAAAGCTGTTCATACGTATCTATGCGTAGTTACATGTGCATAACTTGTAACTATAGTAGGGATTTACCAAGGTACATATCTGAAAAGGAAGAGCATGTGTTGTCGCGAACAAGACGCAGTCAGTCAACATTGCCGCAGGTGCGCTTTCTACAAAAACTACTTTTAACAGGTAGAAAAAAAGGCTGGTGAAAGACATGTATATATCCAGATGGAACCTACAAAGACTTTTTTTAATTATATTGCAAAAAAACACTTCAAAATAAACCAATAAAAACATGCCGAGTTCATAAAAAAAGTTATAAATAAAATGTTCGTGTTCTTAAAAAAGCAATAATTAAAAATAGTCAAAAACACAAGGCACGACAATTTTTAATCAGAAATGCTTACCATCAGGAGACTCTTACGATTTATTGGCCTTTCGCCAAACAGAAAAGCATAAGCAAATTGAGAGGAAGAGCGAAAGAACAACATAAACAATGATCAACAGCATTCATCATCGCCAAAGAATGTTGAAAGAAATATGTTAAAGATTTTGATTTAAAAATTGTTGCAAGTGAAAATCTACCTCTGCTTGGTGGCAGTCAGGCTTATTACAAGAGAACAAGCAGCAAGAAAGTGAATGTTGAGAAAAATTCGTTTGTTTGGGTAATTGGTGAATTTTTTTCACTCTATTTGTCCAATTTTTTTGATGTTGTGTGACATAACTGTAGAATACTTGCACGTTTTTGTTCAGTTACATAAATTTCTAAAGTCGTTTGCGCTAAGTTTGCTACTAGTGCTTTATATTGAATAGTATTTCAGATCTCAGTCTGAATTCGGTGCAGAATTCGGTACAAATGGTCTTGCATCATAACATTTGCAAAATGGTAGAGTATATTTTTATTCTACACTAACAAAATATAATGGGATGCATTTATTACGCCATTGTAAATATGCAACACTAAAACCCATAGTTTATATTTGCTATACCTATGCACTACTAAATTGCAAACTGACACATGATAACGAAAAAAAAAGTAAAGGCGAAAAAAAAATATATGGAATATAAGCAAATAAAAAACAAATTAATTCTGCCTTAAAGCGTTTTTTTTTTAATCAGCTGTGAATTTCAGGGTTTGCAACAGGTGTTGCAAAGAAAAACAAAAAAAACCTTTCACAATTGTTAGGAAATTTTTACAATTGCAAACGTTTGCTATCTCAAATACAAAAGAAAATTAATTGCCCTAATATAATAAATCAAAGAATACTCAATATAAGAATAATATTTAAAGCATGTAAATACATGAAAAGTACATAATTAACAACAATAGTAATTAGGAAGTGCCGCACTACATACGTTTGGATGTACTTTATGCCTTGTCGAGCTTTCGAGGCCTTACATTTTTTACAAATAGGATATATGGGTTTACTTGATTGAAGACTGCTTATAATTTTTTGTAAAAGGCTAAAAATGGAACAAATATTTGGTCAAACAGTCGGAAAGTTCAGCCTCCACGACAACACCTCCGATAAGGGAATGAGGCTGAATGACTTCGCCGCATTCCGAAACATGGTCCGAAGTACCGCAAGTCTAAATTAGAACATGTGTACCAAAATGTCAGGGGTCTTAAATCCAAACTTTCCGATATTTTCATAAACAGTTTTGATTTTGAATATAACATTATAATTTTTACAGAGACTTGGCTTCGCTCTTATATCTTAAATTCTGAAATAATGTGCAATAAATATCAAATTCTTCGTAAAGATCGTCATGATAAGATCGGTGGTGGTGTTTTGATAGCTGTTCAAAACTCGCTTGTATCTGAAGAATTGACAATTCTTGACACCAGTGACAATGAGTTCATTTGTGTTGCAGTTAAATTAAATAATAGTATTATTTATGTTACCTGCTCTTACATTCCTCCTAAATGTGACTTAACAATGTATTTAAAACATTTACACGCCATCGAAAAAGTTCATAATTTGTTAAAAATAAAGACGTTCTTATTGTGCTGGGTGATTTTAACCTACCTTTTGTGATTTGGAGATCGTCTGAAGATTCTTCATTTCTTACTCCTGTTTCCAATAGTGATTGGATAAATGAATTCTTAGATAAGCTGTCTGATCTGTGTCTTCAACAAGACAACGATATTTTAAATATAAACCACAGAACCCTAGACCTTGTATTTGTAGATAGATGCACTACAGTTAATCTCCATTGTTCGAATCCCGTATCTCTTCCAGAAGATGTACATCATCCAACTCTTGAAATAACAGTTTTTCTTTCACCCCCACGAAAAAGAAGATAAAGTAACTGCTGATGCGCGAAATAAAAAAGTTTATAATTTTAAGAAAACGGACTATGTAAAACTTAATTCCTTACTTTCGCAGACTGATTGGTCTCCAATTTTAACTAGCGGAACATCATATTCATATTATGACGTTGAATCTTCTGTACAGTTTTTCAATGATACTCTGCAAAGGTGTTTATTATTGTCCGTCCCAAAAAAAAAGGTGTTTCTCCAATCCTTTAAATCCACCCTGTCTAACAAATGATCTAAGGGCACTTAAAAATTTAAAAAATCGTTTATTTAAAAAATATAAAATATCTGGATCTAGTTTAGACTTTGCTTCCTATTCTTCTTGTCGTTATAGATATCAACTATTAAATAAACAATGCTATTCTGCTTATATAATTAACATAAAATCTCAATTTAAAGATGATCCAAAACTTTTCTATAGTTTTGTTAACTCAAAACGTAAAGCCTCCAGCTTTCCACCCCTTATGAAATTCAATCAGGAAGAATCATCTTGTGACAATGTGATTTCTAACATGTTTGCAAACTTCTTTAAATCAACTTACTCCGATATACCATTTAATACTAGCACGGTGTATCCTTTTCTCCCGCCAGTTAACTCTTTTGAAACTCCTGTAATAGACCTAAATATTGTCATGTGTTATCTTCGACAAGTAAAATCTTCTTTTACGACCGGCCCTGATAAAATTCCAAGCTGTATTTTAAAGCAATGTGCTACAAACCTGTGTACTCCTCTAGCAAATATTTTTAATATTTCCTTGCATAGTGGTTATTTTCCTATTATATGGAAGGATTCTTATATTATACCCCTTCATAAATCTGGCTCCAAGATAGATGTTTCTAACTATCGAGGAATTGCAAAATTAAGTGCAATCCCTAAGTTATTTGATAAAATCATAACTGATCAATTAACCCACTTTGTGTCTTCCACCATTTCTGTCTTTCAACATGGTTTTCTGAAGGGTAGGTCCACTACAACAAACCTCTTAAAGTTTACTACGCGTGTTATAAATGGTTTTACTTTTAAATTCGTATTTATCTAGACGTACTCAAAAGGTTTTATATAAGAATTCTTTTTCAAAAAGTATTTCGGTCACTTCTGGCGTTCCTCAGGGCAGTCATCTTGGACCGGTTTTGTTTTTACTATTCATTAATGATCTTCCTTCGGTAATAAAACACTATAACGTCTTAATGTACGCTGACGACGTGAAACTTTTTTTTTGTTACAAATCACCCGAAGAACGACATCTTTTACAATCTGATCTAAATGGACTTGTGGACTTGTAGCTTAAATATATTAAATCTCAACTTAAAAAAATGTATGAAATACGCCTTAAAATTATTTTACTACCTTCCCTGAGAAGCAGAAGAATGATGCTTAATGTCATGTTTCTATATAAATTACTCCGTGGCGAGATTAATTGGATGGAATATCTCATCTCAGCTCTAAATTTTAACATCCCAAGGAGAGGAACTAGACATTTTCTGTTTTTCAAGTTGAGTCAGTGCAGTTCTAATTACGCTCTTCATGAACCTTTACGATGTATGTGCAGTGATTTCAATGCCAACTTCAACATGATTAATTTTTCTGATTCGGTAGACGTCTTAAAACGGAAAATAATATTACATTTAAATAGTTAAATCAATTTAACTTCATCCTATTATACCTAATGCAGTTTTATAACAATGTAATATCGGTAATTGAGATTGTTCTGTTTCTCCTTTTTGTCTCGATATTATGTTTTATTAAGTAAGCACCATCAAATATGCATCGTTTTTAAAACTTACTTTTTAATTATTCAATATTTTAATTTTAAATCGAATTGTGATTTACGTGCTCACGTGGTTTCCTGATTTGAAATTAGACTGAACTCACACTATCACCTGGATTGGTGTGCCAGAGTATATCTCTTTTCCACACAAGTTTATGCCTGCGTTGGCCCAAATGCATATCCAACTAATTGGGATTTTGATTTGGCGGGTATGAGATTTATCTCATTTCCATGTAGGTCCTTGGGTTGGACAATGGCCGCAAACCAGTTAAAATGAGTTTAGTGTTTTGGATTGTTTTTGAAATCAGGATTGTTTTTCGGGTACCTTAAATTGATAATCACTATAATTTATTTCGATGTTGCTTATTAATATGGAATTAGATATACTTAAATACGCGTTTGTTATATATTAAATTTTTGAATTCCGCTGAAAAACCAATTAATGTGCTTAGTGGAAAATCCTAATTGCCAATAGGGGTATGTTTAAAGCGTAGGTGCATTCTGCCTGTCCCGGCTGATCCGTGCAGGATCTAGAATGTAAATCGTGCATACGTATAGGTCGGGTATACGTATCTTTGGAAGATTCATACCTCCGGGCGAATAAAAAAAAAAAAAAAAAATTGATCATGTTTTTATCGACGGAAGGAACTCTTCCAGTGTATTGGATGTACACACGACCCGTGGTGCAAACATGGACTCAGATCACTATCTTGTCGCAGCCAAGATCCGTACACTTCTGTGCTCAGCAAAGAATGCACAGAACCCTACACAGAAAAAGCTAGACGTCGACAAGCTGCAATTGAAACAGACAGCTGAAGCTTTCGCCACTCGACTCTCACTCCGGCTTCAAAGAACTCTTTGAATTGATGATATATGCGAGTAGTGGACATACATTTCCCACACCTTGCGTGCGGCTGCTGAAGAGGTGATTGGCTACTATCGCCCTCGTCGAAACCAGTGGTACGACCAGGAGTGTCGCGACGCCACTGCAGAGAAAGATGTCGCCTACAAAGTCTCCCTGCAGTCGGTGCAAAATCGCGCTGCTAAGGAGCGATACAAAGAAGAGAGGAGCAGGAGAGAGACGTATTCTCAGGCATAATAGCGCTAGCATGAGAAGATTCAGATCTATGACGACAGGAATGAGGCCCGGAAATTTTTCGAAAAGATAAGACTCCTTGCTGCCGATGGTTTTAAAACCAGGGTCTCTTCCTGCAAGAATGGGACGGGAATCTAGTGACAGATATCTAAAGTACGCTGACGTTAAGGAGGGAACACGTCTCTAAGCTTCTAAACGGCGACGCTGACAACAATCCCGCCAATAGAGATGATATCCCGGAAACCCCAATTGGAAAAACTTCTCAATTACATTACATGAATTGTAATTGGTAATTGGACATCTCAATTTCTCAGGAATGGAATTGGAAAAGATCGTCAATTCCATTACAGGAATTGTAATTGAGCTCCTCAATTCCTCGGAATGGAATAATGCAGTCTTATTTAAAGACATAGCAAATGTAATCAAATTTAAGCGAGTCAAAAAAGTTCAATCGACGATTCAGCGATTCATTGATTACGCCAAATCAAATGATCTTGATATGAAACCTCATCGCACTAAACAAAGCTCTGAAACACCATGGTTTTTACAAGATTCACCCTGCAATACGGATTTGCATGCGTTTCCCAAACGAACAACCAACCCGTTGGCCTACAAACAGCTATTTTGTGAGGCCATAGAACCCTACGTTAGAAATAATTGGTCCTTTTTGTACACTGATGGATCTAAAACCGTAGATCATACCACATTCGCAATAGTACACCAAAACGGGATGCTTTATCTTCTGAATTAGTTGAGCCGCATTGCTCTGTTTTTACTGCCGAGGTTGTCGCGGTCAAGCTTGCTACAGACTTTGCTAAGTATAACAAAGGCAAATTTATTATATGCACAGATAGTAAATCTACCATAGAAGCCATTCAAAACATAAATAACGACAGTGAGCTTGCAACTGCAATCAGAAATAACTGCATAAAAAATCAAATTAAAATAAAAAAAAAATAATGTGGGTTCCTGGGCACGCAGGAATCACAGGAAACGAACTAGCAGACCAAGCCGCATCTGCAGCTAGACATGCACCGGTCTACTACTTCAGCACTGCGGAGAAAAACGACATTTTGAGACTGATCAACAATCAAATAGAAGAATGCAGATTAGCAGAATGGTTATCCTACAACCACCGCTACAGTACCATCAATACAAACGGACTGAAAGCTGTCTAGCCTTCATCATGCACCCGCCGACAATGCCAAATCTTCGTCCGATTACGAGTTGGACATACTAAACTTTCGCACGAACACCTGCTGACGGGTAATCGCGCCCCAAACAGTCAATTTTGCAATAGCACATCTTAATGATTGTACAAATTTAATTTCAATCCGAAGAAAAATCTTTCACAATACTCTACCAACCGATTTATTAACCCATTAGTGCATAAAGTCCCTTTAAAGGGACGGTCAGCTTTTGCTCTCTTACTCTCCCATTTTACAATACAGATATCATGTAAGTTGATGGTATAGTTGTTGACATTACACCAAACCAGTTTGTGATTGATTGCAGTGCAGTAAACTTTAAATTGTGTGATTTTTTTGCGAAATATAGAACAACAACAAAAAAAAAATATCAGAACACGTGGGAGGTAAGTAAATGTGAATAACAAATAAATACAGGTGAAATTATTTAACAATTTTAAATGCAATTATCTTAAATTTATTGTAATAAACAAATTTAAGTTGTTGTGAGTGATAAAAATATTGTAATTTGTGAATAATACCGTTATTTATCCAACGTCCCTTATAAGGGACGCTATGCAGACAGGACAGTTAACAATAATATTTTATTACAACAATAATATTTTATTACAGACTAACAGTAGCTGAAATACTGGAAGAGATCGAAGCTTTTGATGGTCAGTTGCAAGAACTTGACATTTTTGCAATCCCACCATTGGAGGAAAATGAGACCGACCAGGATTCGGACGGTAGTGATGACGAACAAGAGGCGAACTTGGATCATCTCGGCCCGAAATTATTGACTGCGGAAGGCGAGATCCAAGACGAATTCGATGACTGGAGTGACAGTGACGATGAGCCACTGGCTAAATACAGAAAAACCGTCAGTTCGAGTGTGCGTGCGGGAAATGCCTTGCGTTGGCGAAAAGTGGACCCGGTGTACGACATTCAAACGGAATGCGAAACAATACCGCCGAGTGCCGAAGCTCAAGCCGCCAGTTCGCCTACTGATTTCTTTGCGCTATTTTTTTCTGAAGGCATTATTAATTTTTGTGTTGAGCAGACAAATTTATATGCTCTTCAGAAAAATGTTGACCTGAGAATGAGTATGGACGAGGCGAGAGTTTTTATTGGCGGTATTTTGATGTCGGGGTACGCAAAATACCCCAACAAACGTTTGTATTGGTCGGAGAAATCTGATTCGCCAAGATTGCTAGTGAACAGCATGAGGCTGAATCGATTTGAAAAAATTCTAAATAATTTCCATCTGAATGACAACACGCAAGCCCAGGGTACCGATCGGCTTTACAAAATTAGGCCACTAATTACTCACCTGAATGAGGCGTTTCTAAAGCATGGTGGAATGGAGGAGAATCTCTCCATTGATGAGAGCATGATACCGTATTATGGTAGGCACTATGCTAAACAGTATATCCGTGGTAAGCCCATTCGATTTGGATTCAAAAACTGGGCTCTGAATTCCAGCGATGGATATATGCTTCAGTTCGATGTGTATATGGGCAAAAATGCAGAGAGCGTCCCACAAGGATATGGAGTAGGAGGTGACAAAGTGGTTGATCTCCTCACGAAAGCAAATGTACCACACCATAAGGGATTCAAGATAAGAAATTAAATGTTCGTCATATGATATTACAATAATAATATAATTTACATTATAGCTTTTCATCGACAACTATTTTACGTCCGTGAAACTGTTGCGCAATTTGGCCAGTATGGGGATTTGTTTGTTTGGAATTAAAGACGGTCGCATAGAGAAGTGTCCTCTTCGTCCAATAGCCGCCATGAAAAAGGAGCAGCGAGGATCCAGCGATTTTTATCGTTTTACTGACGATGGCAAGATTCTCGTTGTAAAATGGAAAGATAATAATGTGGTGACCATTGGCTCCAACTTTGATACCAACGATATCGGGACGTGCAAGCGCTACGCGAGAGGGCAAGGTGCGATACAGATACCACAGCCGAAACTTCTTCAGCGCTATAATCAAGGCATGGGAGGCGTTGATAAAATGGACCAGATGGTGGCTGTGTACCGGTCTAGAATTAGACAGCGTAAGTGGTGGTGGCCCATATTTGCATATTTGTTGAACGCATCGATCGTAAACGCATGGATCCTTATGCGGAAAGTTCATCCGAACGACCCAAATTGTGGCACTCTGCTAATTTTTCGCAGGTACATAGCCATTTCGTATCTAGAGAAATACGGAATGCCGTCCAAAAGAGGATCGAGTAGAACCAGCATCAACCCTGATGCGCGCTACGATGGAAAAAACCATATGATTGAGTACTCGAATACGGATAAGAGATGTGCCTATTGCGGAAAGAAGTCTAACTTTTTATGTACTAAGTGCGAGAAAGGGCTTCATCCGAAAGAATGCTTCAAGCAATATCACACTTCAAATGCCCATACTGCATAGTGTCCCTTATAAGGGACGGTCCCCAAAACCCCCAAAACACAGTTTTTTTTAATAAATCGAATTAAAACTACTTTATTAGACTTATTTCAATGCATAGTGATAAAAAAAAGGTAAGTATAGCGCTAGGGAACTTCATGCACTAATGGGTTAAAAGAAGTAAAAATAGAAAATATTACTTTTATAGTAGACAGACTTAGTAATTTCATTTAAAGCAAAAATTGTTTATATCCGAGCTGAAAGCCCTGGCAGCTTTTGCTCGTTTTTTTTTTCTTTTATTTATAAGATTTTATATTTTGTAAATAATTATAATAAATAAAATAAAATATTTGGTTTTCAATGTGATTTTTCTGAATTTTTAGAAAAATCAAGTAATCTGTGCAATCTGAATACATGTAATCATAATCAGTAATCGTGATTTGTAATCATGGCCATCCTTGGTTGAGTACTACTTTTAAAAAAAAATTGTTGAGACCAAAAACCTTAGATTGCACGAATGAAAAATATTCCGTTGGAAAGGTTTAATTACCTGTCCAATAGTATGCAATACATGTCAAGATTGTATTTTTGATAAAAATATTTCTCCATCAGAAGTTAGTTCCACGACTTATATTGCCAGGAGTTACATAAAAATAAATAAACTGGTTATTTCAGCCCTTGGAAGGACTTTGACATAGTTTCTATTGATCAATTGTGTTATTGTGTTGTGTGTGTTATATAATGTTTGATCACAAATGATCGAGTACTGGATCTACATGTTTTATGCCGACTCCGAACGGCTTATGTTCTCAAGAAGCTTTACATGGCAATTTTTACTCTCTGAGGTTTGCCATTGTCTGCAAAGAGGTGACGACCGAACAGAAAAATTAATTCAATTGAAAAACTTTCTGTCTGAGCTGAAATTAAACCCGGGCTACCGCGGTTCTTTAGCTTAGGGGCCACGCATCCTACCCACTAGGCTACGGCCGTCACCAGGAGTTACATACCAGGAGTTAAATTCGTGCCAAAAGTAAAATTCGTATCATAAGTTCAATTAGTACTTTGCGAAAAGAACGAATTTAATTTCCTCCCAAAAACTTTTCACGGTTAAAAAGTATTGGTTCGAGTCTTCGCTAATGACCGTATGATACATCCATTGTTTCCGCAACGATTCTAAAAAAAAGCATCCATGAAAAAGTCAAAAAGTATCCACGTATCAAAATCCAAAAACCAATTTTTTTTTAACACAAATACACAACTGTAATATTTTTAAAATAATGAAACCCAATTTTTTTAGCTTATTTCTAACAAATACTTTTATTAAAATATAATAATAGAAAATAAAACATGTATAACAAAATTAAAAAGCAGCATAAATTTCAGTACTTCTGTCTTTTATAGGTGTTTATAATATTTAGGCAAAAGCAGTATACAAAACAGTATATAATTGCATAAAAAAAATTAAGTTGATTAGTTTAGTGTAAAATATATTATATTTTATTGCAACATTGCACGTTGAAAAAAAAAGATTTAATTGAAAACATTTATCTTAATGACTTGAAACTTAATTTACGTAAATAATACAAAAAACATATTCCAAATAAGTTTTTGTATGCATCTTATTCACGCTAGGTGGTGGCGTAAAACCAAGTAATCGTTTTCAGACAGGGTCAAGATATATTGGTCCCAATTTATCGGAAACAAAAGAATCAAAGTGCATTTTTCATAATTTATTAATAGTATGGCAGATTTAATATATTTTTACAAAATTTATAAGTTCTTTATAAATACATTACTTTAATGCATTTTTTGATAAGAAAATATTGCCCAAAAATTTCTCAATTTCATCATTTATTATTACTTTTTTATCGAATATCAGGGACTGCTTACTTTTTATATATTACAAACAAAAACATTCATATTAAAACAGATTTTTTAAAAAAGTATCCATCAATTTTTGAAGGAAAAAGTATCCAAATAGATCCAATTGGATCCAAACGTAACACTGGATACATCATTGTTCTGTCCAATTTTTATTCATTGAGAAAGAAACTAGAGCAGTTGAAATAGTTCTAAGTCTAAAATTCAAGTAGTGTGAGTGTATACGCATATTGTACGAATTAGAGAAAAAAATGTGGGACGGACAGTTTTTTCAATGCATTGTTGACGATTCTCTCAATTCGTATCCCGTTAAGTTTCGATCAAATATTAAGTGTCAAAAGCAAGATTGAGCTCTTTCTTAGGCCGCGTTCATAGTGGACGCTTTGGCTGAAGCTGAAGCATAAAGCTGCTTTGCCGAGCTTTTTTTTATCATAGTGAACGCTTATTCAACGCTGCACAAAGTAGCTTATTGAGCTTGTTGGTGTTCATAGTGCGCGCTTTATGCTGTGGCTGAGATGCTTTGTTTTCATTTGTTTCCTTGCAAATATGTCCTCAATTGCGTTTTGCGAAGTAAATGAAAGGTTTTTTGATTAATGAATATGTAGCGATGATTGATCACCAACGAAACATCAAACCAATAACATACAAAAGTTTAAAGGAACTTGAAAACACAAAACATGACAACGGTGGAAAGTTTATCACAAAAAGTACCCAAGAAGTATGCAAGAACAACGAAAACTATGTAAACAAACGAGATAGAATATACAAGTGCATAAAACTGAAAAGCACCACAAAATGAGACAACAACGCAACAACGGTTAAAACTTCAGCACAAAAAAATATCCAACAAATAAAATAAAATCAACGAAATTATTGTTAACAGGCAAAATAGATAAACAAGTGCCGAAATTTATTGAAAATTCAGCACGACGCAATTAATAATAAAACTTAACAAAAAAATTGAAACTGTGTGATCAAACAAGAATAAAGCGCCGAAAAACATTTTAAAAATGCTCTACAACAAAGCATAAAAAACAATATTATTTTGCTGTGTGAGCAAGCGAGATGGAGATATAAGCGCTGAAAAGCATTTAAAAAGAAGCTTTATGCTGTCACTATGAACACTTTGAGCTTTTTCCATATGATTATACACAGAGCGTTTTTCAGATAAACCTCTCGGCTAAGCTAAAAGCGTTTACTATGAACGCGGCCTTACGCAGCCAATAAGAATATAGAGATAAGATAGTAATGTTGCGGAGATGTAAAAAATTGGCACGATGTATGTTTTCATCCTTTTCCTACAATATATATCTGTCTAGCCAACGCGCTAAAAGTGTCATATGGGCTTAAGTTAGAGTCGGATTGACAAATTTATCTTCAAGCAGTTCTTGTTGACCTTCTAAAATTTTGCTCAACCTCAGTCAATCAGAGCAACTGTGTTTGGCCATTAAGAAATGAGCAATTTCGACAACAAGCCGTTAAGTTTTTAACACTTGTTACAAATTTTTATAATTACATCATTAAGAAGTTCATAATTAAAAATTAAAACCTGTTCATGTCAAACACTTGTTGCTTTCAGCGGCAAAATAAACCGCTTCACAACTTTTAGAGCTGCCGCTCTTCATGCGTTAACTTTTTCTGAAACGCTCTGCTGCACTGCTGCAATGCTTTGTTAACAAAAGTTGTGCTACAAATTTTTTCTTGGATATAAACTAATTAAATTTCCTGTTTAAAAAACAAAGCAACACAAAAACCAAACTTGGGTAAAAGAATTGCAAAATTTAATTTTTTATATTTTGTAAAAAACAATGCGGAAAAACGCATTGGCGGCCTCGTTGATGCAAGTGGTAGCATGATGGCCTATCACGGAAGGTCCTAGGTTCGAATCCCCGTTAAAATCCAACACCATTACATTTTTGCATTTCTTAATACTAGCATATTAATATATTTCCAAACGAGCGATACATTTGTTTATATTTTTTTTAAGTGAAACTTCTTAGGCGGCGATTTGTTGAGAGTAAAATCTTTCGAATCTCGTAACGAAAAATTTTCTAATTTCCACAAATCAATAAAAATGCTATATTTCGGACAGTTTTGACAGTTTTAGGCATAAATTTGGTAATTTAGTTTGTATAGTTACTGTATAGTTACGGAGTCCACAACCCCTTTTACCGCCCACAAGTATATTAAAATGCTTTATTTAAGACGGTTTTCGTAGTATAAGACTTTAATTTGGTGATTAAGTTTGTATGGTTACTGTCAACAACTATACGAAAAATTGGTTTTCACGCCCCCTTTTTCCGACTGCAAATCAGTGAAAATTCCAGGGACCGAAAATAACGATTATTTTTTAAATTTTAGATCAAAAGATCATGTATAAAAAGTTGTTGTATAATTCTTTTAAATATAGCAATGTTATGCTAGGGAGCTAGAGATTCCATTTTTTACATAATTTTTTTTTCATGATTTTTAAGATAAAAATCACTTCAAACCAATTATTTTTCGATCGATATTTTTTTGATCAGAAATAAAAGTTATTTCGTAGTCGTTATTTTTTTCAATCAGAAATAAAAGTTATCTTGGTCATTATTTTTGCGATCAGAAATAATAGTTCTTTCGTGGTCGATATTTTTTCAATCAGAAATAAAAGTTATATCGTGGTCGTTATTTTTTCGATCAGAAATAAGTTGTTTTATGATCGTTTTTTTCGATAAGCTTTTCTGTTTTTTTCTCAACTCAACTCTTCTTACAACATAATCTCTATTGGCGAAATTACTATGCAGCAGTTGCAACGAAACAAAGCAATTGAATCTAATTGTCTTATTAGGAAACAAACGAACTAAAAACAAGGCAAAAGTCAAACTGCTTTCAAAACAAACCAAGCACCGTAGCTACTTTTTGTGTAAGAGAAAAACGTGAGAAAACCTCCACGAAATATGATTTTTCTTTTAAAACTTATTACAAATTTAATATGAATACTGCCACATATTCATTATTGTTTTGTTAAAAAATCTTTTTTAGTTTTTGGTATACAAAAAGTACAACTTTTTATAAGTTTTTTTATATTATTGAACTGGAAAAAAATGTAAACTCTAATTCAGGATCGAAAAACGAAAAACTTAGAAAAATCAAATTAAATACGAATATTTATTATACTTATAAAATTCAAAATTTCGTTCAAATTTTTAAATTTTTGTCACTCTGACACTTCTTGATCACTTTTGTAAGATTAGCTCTCAGCACTCTCACCTTATAAAATTTAAATATATTTTCCTAATGGAAATTATTTCAGTCAAAAAATAATTTTTTTTCTTCTGTTCGAAATAGATCAATAAATTTCTGATCGAAAAAATAACGGTCAAAAAATAACTTTTATTTCTGATCGAAAAAAATAACGACCACGAAATAACTTTTATTTCTGATAGAAATACATAACGACCACGAAATAATTTTTATTTTTGATTGAAAAAAATAACGACTAAGAAATAACTTTTATTGCTGATCAAAAAAAAATAATGACCAAGAAATAACTGTTATGAAATGGTTAATTGATAGCGATATTCGTTATTGGCGGTCCCTGGAAAATTCTATACTTCAGACAGTTTTGGTCGTATAAGACTAAAATTTGTTAATTTATAGCCCTATCACCGTCCGCGAATCGAATAGAAAACAAGTAAAATTCGCCAAGAAGGTATCACTGTTCGCGAACTTCACAAATGTGATTAGACTCAAATGGCAAAAACTGACGAATAGAAATATTGGTGGTATCACTGTTCGCGAATATAACAAATGTAATTCGATTTTAACGTCAAATATAGATGAATAGAAATATTAATTAATTAAATATTTGCAAAGAAATTTTGTCAAAACAAAAAAGAATTAATTGAAAAAGGTAAGTTACTTGCATTCTTTTCGTTACTTTACTGTTTGTCCTTGAATTTAAACAGATTGTTATATATTTTAAGAATGAAAAAACGAACAGACGACAGTTCCACAAACTGGTGCCGCTTATGGAGCAGAATCCTGGTGTAGCAACTAGACTAGGAAAATTCGACTCCACAAAACAAAATCAGAAGGAGTCATGGCAAGGCTTTGCAGTACATCTAAATTCTCTAGGAATTCCTATACGTGAAGAAAAGGAATAGCACAAGGTGAGCTCTTATTTAACACTTTAGAATAAAGTTACCTAAAAACTTAAATTTTAGGTTTGGCTGGACTTTAGGCTGAAGACAAAAAAAATTGTAAGCAATTCGGACGGAAGCAACCGAGACTGGTGGAGGGCCCAACAGACAGCTCGGCCCCTTTCACCCTTGTTGCAGGCCATCGACGCTCAGTGGGCTAAGTTTTGACGACAACACAGTCGACGCGACTGTCTCCACAAAGTTTCTGGTTCTTCATAGTCTCCAAAGAATAGATCTGTGCTGCTAATCATTTTGTAATTTAGTATTTTAAGAATAAAAAACAAAATTTGTGACTGAAATCTAAGCGAAAACTTTTATTATTTCACTAAAGTTTAACAGGGAAGATTACAATTATAGCAGGTGGTCAGGAACTTCCAGTGGATTATATTTGTCTATATCTATATTACTATATTTGTCTATATCTGCACCGTAATCTGCATAAATTTTCCGTTTCCACAATTTTCTCACCAAAAATAGCTCATCGCTGCTTATTCATTTGTATTTATTGCGGCTTAATTGAAATTTTGAGGTTTGACTTTTGACGTTTCTAAGCGAATTATTATGTTTTCTGCTTTGGCAGCACCGTATCTGAGGCGAATAAGTAGGTTCGCAAACAGTGATACCACAAAAAGAAAAATTCGCCAAATGATTCGACTTGAATGAAGCATTCGATTCGCAGACGGTGACAGGGGCATTAGTTTGCATGGTTACTTTCGCGAGCTGCACTAAAAATTGGCGTCTATCGCTCTACAGCTACGCCGACTTTTTGATAAATCATTAAAATTGACTACTGGACCGATTGCGCTGAAATTTTAGCAGTTGATTTGTTTCGAGTACGAGATAGTTAAAGACAATTTTTTTCCACTCATTGTACCAATCTACTCCAGCAGACTCCCTTACTTGTTTGGGTAGATTGATTTCTTGCCTAATTGAGTACTTTTTTTATGTGTTACATTGACACTTTTGCAAAAATAGTCAATAACTGACCTGTAGGCATCAAATTTACTACATTTTTTGCAAAGGCTAATATCTCAAAAAATCAAAAAAAAAATCCCACAACCCCTATTACCGTTCGTATGGTTACTCTCAACAACTCAACCAAAAATGGGCGAGGTCGAACCATAAATACGCCTACATTTAAGAAATCATAATTCCTGAGTTATGCATGTCTTTATAATGAAACTTGGTATGTATGTGCTATGAGACCAAATGGTGGTCACTATATATATAAATGTTGCCACGATTACGTTTACCGCCTTTCTATATATAAAATCGTTCGTGCGATATCTCTTAAGATCTCAGGAACGGTAACACCTAAGGACACCAAATTTAAAATATCTGCTATTAAGGTAAATATCTCGGTTAATAAAAACAAAATGTCACACCCCTTATCACCACCCACAAATCAATAAAAATTCTATGTTTCACACAATTGGGTCGAGTTAAAATTATCAAAAGTACTCAATCTACTCACACCCAAATACTCAAGCCAGAGTGAATACCCATACTATTTTTTATGCAAATTTTGTACTGTATTTCTTCTGAGATGCTCCTATTTAATCGCATAATTACAGCTCTTTAAATAATATGCCAAGATAACGGAAATGCCAGGTACTCATCAACGAGAAAAAATTTAACAAACCAAAAATGGTTGAAATTTTGTGAAAAAATTCACACGTAATCTTTGATTCATTCTAAGTTTTTTATATTTAAAAATTTTTTAATTTTTTTTTCGATTTAAAACAATTTGTAAATGGCCAAACATACCAAAAAAATATTGCAGTTACAGGCCGGTTACACAGGCCTGTGACAGTGAAAGTGCGAAAGAATACGTGTACTCTTCGAATGATTCGAAAAATTTCGAACTTTCACGCTAGTAGCAAGAGGTGCTCCACATGCACGTGACAGTTCATTAAAAAAATTCCATCGAAAGCGAAGGTTCTCGCTGCTATTGCAGTTTGCGTGTGCTTTACTTGTTGGTTTTTTTTTTCTTTTAATTGTAAACAAGCTATCAGTGTTGCTTCCTGTACGAAATCGACGAAAACCCAAAATAAACCTACCAAAAGTAATTAAAAACAGCACTGATATCCCCCTTTTTGACATACACTGGCCGCTGCTGTCAAAATCCACTGGCTCTGAAATTTCGTTGCCAGTAGCGATGAAAGTGAATCCAGTGTGAGTGTATTTGTAAAATAGTATGAATGTATTGAGTTTTTCGAACTACAGAGCCAGTATACTAGCCTATGTAGCATGCCTGTTAGGCAAAATGCGCAAATATGATATGACTTGCAAGAATTAAGCGCTTGCATGGTTCACCAAAAAAGTCTTATATTTATACTATTATACTATTTATACTATTTATACTATTTATACTATTTTTACTATTTATACTATTTATACTATTTATACTATTTATACTATTTATACTTTTTATACTACTTATACTATTTATAGTATTTATACTATTTATACTATTTATACTATTTATACTATTTATACTATTTATACTATTTATACTATTTATACTATTTATACTATTTATACTAATTATACTATTTATACTATTTATACTATTTATACTATTTATACTATTTATACTATTTATACTATTTATACTATTTATACTATTTATACTATTTATACTATTTATACTATTTATACTATTTATACTATTTATACTATTTATACTATTTATACTATTTATACTATTTATACTATTTATACTATTTATACTATTTATACTATTTATACTATTTATACTATTTATACTATTTATACTATTTATACTATTTATAATATTTATACTATTTATACTATTTATACTATTTATACTATTTATACTATTTATACTATTTATACCATTTATACTATTTATACTATTTATACTATTTATACTATTTATACTATTTATACTATTTATACGATTTATACTATTTATATTATTTATACTATTTATACTATTTATACTATTTATACTATTTATACTATTTATACTATTTATACTATTTATACTATTTATACTATTTATACTATTTATACTATTTATATATTAATATAATTTGATTTCCATAATTTTTTGCTAAGAGGTTTCATAATTAAATTTTTTGTTATAACTGAACTATAATAAACGAACTTTATTGTAACTATTTAATTTTAATAAGTAACTAAAACTCTAACGACGCCCTTAAAATAGAACCGCCCTACCCGCTAGCTAAGCCCCTGATGAAGGTGGACACCCAAAGCATGAAAGTCTCACCAAAAAAATCAAATAGCACCACAAAATGTTGCTCTAAATAAAAATCGACTTTAAAATTAATGTAAACAACATATGAACAGTGTCGTTAATTATTTTTCCTTATAATTGGAATATACTTTTATCGTTGGGAAAAAATTTTAATGAATATATTTTCATGACAAACCACGAAAAAAATTTATATTTAAGTGATATTTAAAATTTGAGATAAAGACAAGAAGAAGTCTGATAAATACTTCCTTAGTTATTAACAGGGCTAGGATTTCGATGACATGTCATCTTTTTTCTGCTGCTTCTAAGATATTTTTTGCTTATTTAGAACGTCCATTTAAGTTTCCTAAATTCCAAATATGAAAAGTTTTTAGGTAATTTTTTCGTCATTTTTTATCGTTTTTATCGGTTTTAGTTTTCAAGTAATTTTTACTAGGTTTAGGCCATTTTTTGTCATTTTTATTGCGATTTTTAAGTTATTTTATTGTCATTTTTCGTACAAAAAAATGTAAAAATGCAAATTTTTAAATATATTCCTTTAACAATAGAGTCTCTTCAATCAAAAACATTACCTCTCAAAAAAGGAGTAGCTTTGTTTATAGACCTCGATGAAAAAAAAGCTCTGCGCTTGGTGAAACTGACGAAAGGGTTTGTAGAAAGATGAAACAAGTGTTCGATAAGAGCTCAGGATATGCTAGTTTTATTAACTCTATTTTTATGCCCTACTATTACTGAAATATTAGGGATTAAAAATTTTAATACTCTGAAATTAGAAGAGGAACTAGAAAGAAGTTTTTCTGTTTACAAAAACATTTTGCCAGACAATCGACGTTCTTTCAATTTTTCAATAACTTAAAAATGCACCTTGTTATGTAATGTAAAATTATGTTGATTTTCTTTAATTTATATACAAATTCTAAATGCTTGATAGTTGAAATCATTCTTGATTTAAAATTTAGTAATGCTTTATTTTAAAAGCTTTATTTTTTATGTAATTGTTTGCTTTGTTTAGGACAGTTTTTACAGTTTTTAGGTCATTTTTTGCAGTTTTTTAGGTCATCAAAATCCGAGCCCTGGTTATGAAGGTCAGACCCGTTTAATATTCATAATAGAGAGGACATTTTTCTTAAAGGACCTCACATGATTTTTTCGAAATTTGAAATGTATGATTAGATCTATGTAAACGCATGGTTAGTTGCTATGTCTTGTGTTGTCCCTGAGCCCAACCCATATTAGGGTGGATACATTTTTCTCACTTTAGATTGTTTTGGGTCACTCTTATCGATATCGTTGAGATATTTTAATGTTATTTGGGCTGGTTCTTAAGATGATCTAATGCTGTATTAGCTGAATTCTATTGTTATTGCAAGTTAAAAAAAATTGGGCTTTTCTCCAACTGTCTATTGTTTTAGTTTACGATGTTCCGGTCAAATTTCTATTGTTGGTTGATCAAAGTTATGAACAGATTTTGTCGTAGACCAGCTTAAATCTGTAGTTTTTCGGTAATTTTGCAAATTTTTTACTACAAGTTAGTTACATAGTATGCATATACCAAGTGATTATGCAAACAAATTTGCCAACTATTGATATATTTTATATCATGCTATTGTTTAATTTTCAAACCATTTTAGTGCCAATTTGGCACTATTTTTAAAAAGAAAATCTTATATCCTTATTATTTGTGCTCAAATCATCAACTTGGGATTTTGGCTCAGTGTAAAAATCAGGCATAAATTTATAAATTATATATATATTATAAATTTATAGATGTCGCTGTTAAGCTGTACGAAAAATGTCCACCAAACGACACTATGCTAAGAATATAACGCAAAGAAAAAATAAAAACTGTAACTGTAAATTGTTTGTTCGTGTAAATCAAGTGCACATTTGCACAGAACGCGATATAGTAACTGCGATTCCTATATTTGTCCAATTTATCTTTTTACCCTATAGCTAAGTATGCTGTAGAAGCGAAAAGAAATCTTCCGTAAGAAATTCATTGCGTTATTGACAGCGAAAAGATAGCGAAATTTTTTTCGTTGGTTAGTACGCTGTTGAATGGAAAATTTGTTCAATGCATCCAAGTTCACAACTGAAGAGTTAAAATGTCAAAATTTCGCTGTCTTTTATATGTATGTACATTTAATTTGCGTGGAAATTTGACATTCAGCAATAACCCAGCGGTCAGCAATTTCAATGCCTGATGAAATCTGGTGTGAAATAAGATCTATTTTGCTTTGAAAATTCAGGAATGATATCATTACTGATTTAAAATAAGCATTTCCATTCAAGCTTTCTAAAAATTTCCCTGAAATTGTCCAATCTGTGAAAATGTTGTTTTGTTTCAATCTCAGACCGGAAGATGCACCTGAGTTTAGAAGCGAAGGTGTAATGCTGTCAAACGTTTATGAGTGCTTTCAGTTAGCCCGAGACTGAATTTGCTTCGTATTTGCACCTGAGCGACGGTTGAGATTAGAAGCGAAGTCGTAATGCCAACAAATAACTTTGGGAAATTTAAATAAAAATCTAACAATGCGAAGTAGTCGACGCGTAATTTTTCATTCTGAAAAATAAAAAAAGGAGAACGTTGAAAAAATTATATACAATATTTTAATGAAAATATTTAAATGCAAAAAATATTGTATATATATTATATTAAGTTATATATATACAATAATATGTTATATTATATTATGTTATATTATTTATATTACCTGCTTTTTTATTATAATATTAACTCCAGAGTATTCAATACTTGTTAGAAGGCCTGATTTTGTAGCGTTCCCTGAGGCCTGAATTTTCGGAGGAATATTCTTGGGGCTATTCAGGCCTGAGTGTACGCTATACGATAACAGGTGTTACGTAAGTATGACATCTTAATGAAAAACGAAATCAAGTGGTGTGTTGAATACTCAGGCCTTACCATTACCCCTCAGGCTTGAGAGAATGTATTGCCTCATGACTACTTCAACCGCTGGGAATGTTCAACTAGTACATTCAAGAAACAGGTTATAGTAAGTATGTGTAAGTGTGGAGTCTATATCAAAATTTCGCATGTAGAATTAAATGTCTCAAAATTTTCGTTCCTACAGCATACTAAGCTTATGTAACTAATGTGCCCCATATAAGTGTAGTTTTGGAAAAGCAATCAAAATTTTATTTATAACACTTTATGAATTATTTTAATTTTATATTTCTAGTGTGGAAAACCAATCTTAAACATTCCTTTTTGAGTTTTTTTTTAAATAAATATTTTAATATAATATAAATATAAATCGAAAAAATTAGATTTTAAGTGGTATAACACACTTAAATCTTTGGTTGTAATGCATAGTGCCAAATTGACACTAAACGTCTTTTGAGTTACAAAAAATTAAATGCGTTTGAAGATTAAAGAGCAATCTTTTGTGAGTTTTAAGTTTTTTTTACAACAAGCACTGTTGTATTTTTGGTTTATTAATTTTTAATAAATTTTCCGTACGAATTATTTTAACTATGTTTTAAAGGTAATTTTAAAAGTGTAATTTATTAGTAGTCTACAAGATTTATAACTGTATTGACAACAGCTATAAAAAAATAAATGAAGTCAAGAAACTAAGTTATAAAAGAAATTCGTTTTCAACATTTAATTGCAATTTTTTGACAATATCTAGCATCGGCATTAGACCGTCCCACTTTTTCAAAGTTTTTCTAAAGAAATTTCTTCTTCAGTGTTTTGCATATAATTAAAAAATTAAAGAAAATTTTTTTATTAATTTAGGCTTGTTTGAAAGCTAATACAATTTGTCATCTTTTACTAAAAGAAGCATTGCATTTTGTTTAGTACATTTTTTTAAAAAATTTGCAAAGTGGCAAAGTAAAATTTTGATTAAAATTTGTTCGAAAATTTTATAACTTCAAATCACATTACCCCATGTCAGAAGAGCAGGAGAAAGAATTTTTACAAGGTTAAAATTTGGAGATTAAGGTCAAGTAATTCATGAAAAGAAGGCACAGCAACAACAACAACTTTGTAAAAAGTCAATCACATAGCAGACTAGACAGCCTGTTTCGGAAATAGCTACATTTCCTCTTTAGTGGTCTTGAGTGATTCAGCTGTGACCAACCCACTGTTTAGCTTGCATATGATTCAACACATGTAAGAGTAAGCACATCTGAACTCATATGCCGCTGAATTGTTATTCAGAACAATTCAGAACAATTCAGAACAAGTGGATTTTATTTTTGATCAAGCCTTAAACTTTATCAGAGTTGCGTATGTTAAAGTTGCTATTCTCTTTTTTCTACCCAGCAAGCCAAACGATATCGATTCGATATCGAGATGATACAGTAATATTTTCTGTATTCGGTGATATTTGTATTCGGTGATATTTTCTATCGATAACGATTCACGAGACGATATCGTTATGATATCGAAAAACTCCTGTTTTCGATGCAAATTTACATATCGCAAACGATATCGAAAGCATATTAATTGCGATATCAATATAGTTTTGATATCGAGATGACACCGTAAAGGTGATAACTTTTATCGTTACCGCTTCACGAGACGATATCGTCTCTTGTCCTCGATATAACTAGGCATATCATTGAAAAGACAGTTCTCGATAAAAATGGGCATATCATTAACGATACCGAAAGCATAATAATCCTGATACGATATTGCAAATAATAACCATTCACAGATTTGAACCTCGGCCGCGTGCGTGTAAATTTACCGCTTATCCATGCGACTATCGCAATCGTTAACTAATTGTCGCTTTATTTCCTTCATTAAGAATGAAAGCTAGCCTTTGGTCGTGGGTTCAAACCCCAACCGGTACAAAAAAAAAATTTTTTGTTGTGCTGTTTTAAAATATAGTTTTTTTATACAAAATTTTTTTTACGAAAGTTCAAAATGTTATTTTTATAAATTTTTTTCAATTTTTTTATTTTATAGATTAAAAAAATTTTTTGCTTAAAACTTGTTGTAATAACAGCGAACTTAATATAAAAAATTAAATTATTTATTTTTAAAAATTTAACAAAAAAATTAAAAACCGAATCGGAGATCTCAGACTCGTAAACGAGCTCGAAACAAACACGAGATCTCGGATCCATACAAAATTTGTTTAAGTTGCTTGTATAAGACGCATGGATTGGTTCTTTGATCTTTAAAAAAAAACATCTATATGAAAGACTTAAAATTTCTTCATAGAAAATGATATGAAATGTTTTTTTATTTAAACCCTCTGCAACTGACGTGCTTTTATTTTAACAATATTAATGATGTGGTGTCTGAAGGACACCTTTTTAAAATCAATTATTTTTATTAAGTACTTTATTTGTCAAGCCTTTATTTAAACAAAAAATAGTTTATCATCCAATGCAAGGTTAAAAATTTATATTAAAGACGATTGCTTGAAATTATGGGGCTTATTTCATTGACAAAATTTACAAAATTTACGAAGAAATGCCCAAAATTGTGTTTTGTGGTATCTGTCAGACCACGACGTCAGCTGCAGAGGGTTAATTAACGTATTTTTAGCAGCTAACAATGAAAAAATAGTTTTTATTAAAATAAAATATATTCATATAAAAAAAGCGGACTCATAAAGAAGCTCGAAACGAACACGAAATCCATAGAAAATGATATGAAAACACATAAAATTTTTTCATATAAAAATGTTGAAAAGTTTTTTCTTGGTTACTTGTCATAATAATATAAGCGTACGAAATAGGTAAGTCCTAGTGACGTTTATTTTATCTAAATATCGGTACCAGCGAAATTATATCGAGCATTTTCAATCTAGATATTGTTGCGATATCGCAGTGCTATCATATTTATAGGATCGTGATGATATCGAGTACTTATTTATTTCGTTACGATATCGCAATGCTATCATTATTATAATATCATAATGATATCTAGTATTTTTTTAATATAAATGACGTTACAAAATCGAAATACTAGCGTAATTTTACTGTCATAATGATATCTAAAAATTAGTAATATCGTTACCGTTATATCTAAATGCTATTGTTAACTGTAGTATCGGGACGATATCGCGTATTTGTGTGTTAAGATATCGTAACGATATCGTCAGACTATCGTAAAAACTTTCTAACGAGATATGGTTTGCCCCCTCTTGGTAAATCGCTTTTTTGACCGATAATTACCAGGCGGCATGTCTTGAAGCTTAGAGCTTTAGAACTTTACCATTCAACTCTTGTGAATCGCTTTTTTTGCTGATACCACCAGATGGCGCGGACAATGTTTAAGCTTTGCTTGAAACGAATATTATATTAATTGTGTGTCTGTGCACATAAAAAAAAATCAATTTACTTATAATTTGATTGGACTCTACTACCAGAAAATTTTAGATTTATACAAAATATTCAATTGTATTTTTATTAAAAGTAGTAGGTACATAGTAGTAGTAGTAGAAATTTCGAAGTATTGTACGTTTCCTGTTGTCCGTATGATTTTTATTGTAATGTTCAAGTACATGAATAACACCATTTTGCTGTTCTGGATCCATTGTCCGCGTATTATTTACTATATTTAGAAGCCCTACGTCTCTTTCTGCTGGATCATTTAAAATAGTAAAATTTTTAACAATAATTTTTTTAATTTCCAAAAAATTTTCATTCATACTCCGCAAAGAAGGGATACATCGCAATAAATGGCTTACAAGATAAAATATTGAAAGACTGTCTAATATAGTAAGCCAGTGAAGGTCTCAAAGGTCAACTTATAGCAAATAAAACTGTATAATAGCGAAAAATAACAGTAGGATGCAATACAATGCATCGCAATGCTGAGAACATACTAGGGTTATTTCCAATGGTCTTGCAAATGGTCTTGCATTGCAATCATAGAATTTGAAAAATTGTGGAATATATTTTTACTCTACACTACGAAAACAAAAAGGAATGCATTTAGTACGCTATTGCACATATGCAACACTAAAACACATAGCTTGGATTAACTATACATTGCAATAATGAATTGCAAACTGAAAGCTGATTATGAAAAACAGTAAAGCCGAAAAAACAGATATGGAAGATAAGCAAATAAAAAAACCCAATTAATTATGCTTAAAGACTTTTTTCGAATCTTCGACTTTTCGATCAATAATCTGTGAATTTCATGTTTTGCAACAACTATAGCAAATTATATCAAAACGACCGTTCACGATTGATAGGAAATTTTCAAAAATTCTTACAAAAGCACAAATTTCCAAAATACACGTGATTGTGAATTGCCCTACTAAAACAACAAGAGCATTGAGGTCCGTGTTTTTATTAGATTGTTGTTGTTTCGAAGAATGATCAATAGCAGATCAATAGCATAAAACCCGTGGTCACAAACAAGAATGACTAAACTCAAAATATCGCAAATCAGCGATACGCCATTTTCTTTACTGCCAATCTTTTGAAGGATGCAGGAAAATACATTTTACACTAAATAGATTACCACTTATGTCTGCACATATTTCGTTTGTAACGGTTCAATATTTCGGGAAAAAGTTCAGAATTAGTGCAATAAAAATATCTTTTTTTTTTACGATAACTACTTTGGGTTTAGTCATTATTCCGTGTGACCACAGAAATAGTCATTTTTTTATATACGATCAAAGAACCAAGCCATGCGCCTACAAGGTTTGGTCTTTGACCTGAAAGGAAATTGATAGATTATTTAGAGGAATTGTTTGAAACAATACGTTAATTATTGATTAGGCGAAACAAACGTGAAAGACTATTTGAATTGATTTTAACCGAGGCTAGTGTTATGCCTTAACCTCGGCAAGCATTTCCAGCCCTTAGTTGTTTCTGTCCTTTAATTCCACATTTTCCACAATTTAGTTGTGGATTTTTAGTTTTTCCATAATTCTTAAATGTAGGAAAGAACAAAGAAAGTGAAAAGAACCATGCCCGAACCCGGATTCGAACCAGGGACCTCTGGGTTGATAGTCTAGCGCACTCTCCACTAGACTACAAAGGCCGACATAATAAATAATTGCTTATACCAAAAACAAAGTTGAATATTTTGCAGTTAAAGCTAATATCATATTAACATAACTTTTACGTACCTACTTATGTAGCTACATTTAATAAAAATGCAATTAATTATTTTTCAAAAAAAAATCACTGTGCAGTTGTGTTACTTTTTGGAAAAAAATACCTTATCATAAATTTTCGAATTATACATCAAAATTTTTGCTGTAAATTTCCTCAAAACACAAAATTTACATAATCAACAACCTTTTCCTCATGCTCTTGTAACGCGGGATAATGCAAGTTGAAGTTATCAAATTTTCGAATTAATTTTTATCATATTTTCAATTTGCAGAGTTTTAAAAAAAAAAATACTAAACAAAATGCAATGTTTTTTATAGCAAAAGATGGAAAATTTTATAAGCTTTCAAACAAGTATAAATTGATAAAAATTGTTTCATTAGTTTCTTAGTTATATGCAAAATACTAAAGAAGAAATTTCTTGTTTTTACGAAAAAATTAATTTTTAGCCAAAAACCCTTTAAGCCGTTTACATGAATTTTTACCTTTACTTAATATTAAAGTGTTACATACTAAAATGCATGTTTTAAAGAGTAGAATCTGAAATCAATGTGTTCCGGGAACTTTTCGAAAAAT
Source organism: Dichetophora obliterata (assembly GCA_963920525.1). Classification (NCBI taxonomy): domain Eukaryota; kingdom Metazoa; phylum Arthropoda; class Insecta; order Diptera; family Sciomyzidae; genus Dichetophora; species Dichetophora obliterata. Next base: position 112,154,065 of record OY986438.1, on the reverse strand, counting down.
TCAAAAAAATGGGACGTTCTAATCGGCATGCTTTTCTTGAGTTTCGTTTTAACTCTTTGAAGTACCATGTACAAAATTTTAACCACTGAAAAATAAACCTTTGTGGTATATTGAGACAAAATTCAACGCACTTAGATTTGAGGTTTACAATTAAATATAATTAAAATAAATGTGATGAATATAATAAAAAATAAATAACTAATAAAAAAAGATATTTTGTACTTTATTTTTCTTGTACCTCAAGGTTATTTTTTACAGTAAAATTTCCGTACCTGAGTTAAAGACCGGTTAATATTAAGCTTAAGTCTGTTTGAGTTCAAGTGATCAAGGATTTGTTGATTTAAAATCTTTACTCAAATTTTTAAGCGTACTTCCATATAAAAATAGGGTGGTAGTCTAAGAACCTTACAGCGTTTCTTCGAAATAGCAATAATTATTGCTTATTATTTGTCTGTAAGCTGAAACTCTTTGATATTGTTTGATTATTTTTGGCCAACTCCAGTTTATACTTTTTGGCAATCTTTATTTTTTTTAAGAGTAAATTTATCATTAAATTCAGCCAATTTTAGATTGAACCCTAGCTTTGACATTTTATCACAAAAGTTTTCAATAGATTCAGATTTATTTGCAAATATTCAATTCGAAAATATTGAAAACAAGGTTTTTTGCGGTCTTACAAGAAAAAAGGACACCTTAAAAATGCTGAAAAATGTGAAATGAAGGAAGATACAGAGAAAGAGGAATGTACAATTCACAATGATCATCATGCATGCAGGTACTGTACCTATAATGCGCAAACTTGCAAACCAGAGGGATGAAAAAACTAGTTTACCTTTGTTTGGTAGATCACGAAGAGAAAAAGAGTGGAGTGAAAAAGAGGGTGAGGGAGAGCGGCTAGGTAAAGGAAATAAAGTTAAATTAAATAAGTTTGTGTTTTAAGCAAACTCATTTCAGTTTTTTTAAAACTTGATCCCTACCAATAAAGTAAATTCGTCCAATGCTTCTATATTAAAAGGGGTTTTTATGAAGAGTTCTATATTTGAAAATTCTTTTCAATTACTTAAGAACGTTTATATATATTTTGGCATTATCTTTCGTAGCAAAGAATATTGAAGCGTAGCATATGCATTATTCTTCAGATACTTTTCTTAAGAGCACTGCAACATCTTGGCCTAATTTGCAACGACCAAAGAGATATGCTTCAGTTAACATCAACAACAACAACAACAATAGCAAAAAGGCCCGACAAGTGTTTCAAGGTGTACAGTAACAAAGTTTGTTCAAACAAAAACAATGCAAGCAAGTGTTAAACCTTCTCTGCAAACAGCAATAAGAGATATTTTTCGAAATATTGTCTATATTTTAGAAAAATCACGTTTCGCTAAAACTCTTTAAAACAACAAGGACTCTAGACACCCAGATCCGCCAAACGAAGGTTAAAAACAACAACGACTGCGAATCATGAGTCAACTTAGAACCTGCCTGTATCTATGTTATGGTCGTTGATGGTTTTGTTGCTGTAGAACTATGAATTATTTTTAATGTCTACCTAAAACCTGAAAAAAGTGTCGGCTTAACAATGGAAGTTTGTATTGGTGGTGGTATTTGTTGTTGTAATCTTCTTGGCAGCGGGTCCGTTTCGCTTCAGATGCTTCAGGGAAACCCAACATGATAAGCATAGCAGATAGTTGTTGTTGTCGCATTGAAAAGACTCATTTAAAGTGTATCTATGATTTTTAGTTGCATTTTATTTGTAAAGAATTCTATACACAGTTTAGAACGAATTATGATGAGCTCGTAGCTGTTGTTTTTCATTTCAGTTATTGTTGTTGTTGTTTCTGCTGGAACGTGTTGCAGCAATGATTGTTGTCAACAAAGTTTTTGCGCTTATTTAACCAAGTGTGCTGCGCAACAACAACTAGCACGCAAAAAATAAAAATAAATAAATAAAGAAAAAAGACAGACAGACAGACACACAAATATGTAGAAAAACTGCAGATATGCAGAAGAAAAACAAGCACTAAAACGTAGTTAGAATTTAAAAAAAAAACACAGTTATTAGCAATGTTAAATTTTTCATTTTAAATAATTTTGTTTAAACATTTGCAAGCAAGCAAAAATTGAATTTGTGGTTACCATGCAACAGTTTTTTTAACCGCAATACAAAAATATTTCTTCTAAGTATTGCTTTTAAAAATTAATGCCAATTGTGCTAGGATTGGTTTTGTTATTTATGGTTGTAGGGAATCACGTTGTCTGCATCACTGATGAAAGTCATAAAACTATGATCGAAGTCTTGTGCAAGCAACGCTCTGAACTGAAAACATGTTCTTCAAAATTGCTCCTTAGATATAAACTTTCAGTGTCAGAAGCACCTATGTGAAGTTGGCAACCCACTTAATGGAAGGGGATTTATTTATTTTTTCATTCGATTGTACTCAGTGTGTACCTAATTGTGCAACCTTAATTTTCGTTTATACCTTAAGAGGGGAAGAAATATAGGGGTAAGAAAAATTAGGCGGCAGCAAAAAAAAAATTTTTTTTGGAAATTTTTGATTTAAAAAAAAATTTAGTTAACGAAAACGAACGATGATACACATAAGTACAAAGGTTACAGATGATTTATCGGTGGTACGAACAGGTACAAACGGTATAATCGTTAAAACGAACGGGTACGAACGATTTCTCGATGGTACAAACAGGTTCGAACGATATAATCATCGGTACGCACGAGTTCAAACGAATACTCGTTGATACAAACGGGTACAACCGATTCCTCGGTGGTTCAAACGGGTACAAACGATATAATCGTTAGAACGAAGGGGTACAAACGATGACTTGTTGGTAAAAACGGGTACAAAAGATTTCTCGGTGGTACGAACAGGTAGGTACAAATGATATAATCATCGATACGAACGGGTACAAACGATTTCTCGGTGGTACAAACAGATTCAACCGATATAATCGTTACAGCGACCGAGTACAAACGATTACTCGTTCGGTACAAACGATTTCTTGGTGATACCATCAGATACAAACAATATAATGATTACAACGCACGAGTAAAAACGATTACTCAGTGGTACAATCGGATACGAACGATTTCTCGGTGACACAAACAGGTTCGAACGACATAATCATCGGTACGCACGAATACAAACGAATGTTCATTGGTACAAATGGGTACAAACGATTTCTCGGTGGTACAAACGATATAATATAGCCAAATATTACCACGTCCTCGTCGTTGGTGCCGGGTGATGCTGAGAGTAATATAAAAACCATTGAACTTTGAGCATACGCTGTAAGTTCCAAGCCACAGCCTTAATGTCATCTTCTTCAAAAAACGACCGAGCAACAGCAGGATCCTGGAGAGATCAACGCAATTAATTAATAAGTATTCTTTATATTACCATGATGTTGGTGGGTTGAGAACCAAAATTAATCAATTATTTATATCATCTTCATCATTTGCATATGATTTTATTATCTTCACTGAAACTTGGCTGACGGATAGCCACTATACATCCGAACTTTTTAATTGCGTCTTTTATAATGTTTTCCGTAAGGACCGCTGTCCTCGCATTACCGGGTTATCTCGTGGTGGGGGTGTACTTGTTGCGATCCGCAGTTCTTTTTCATGTGTCAAATTATGGCAGCGAATAGCTCATCAATGTTTGACATTGATCAACTTATCATAAAAGTCGCTATCGAAGGCAATCTCGAGGTCCTATTGTTGGTGAGTTATATCCCACCTAATAGTCCAATTGATATTTATAATCAGCACTTTGAAAATAGTATAACTCTCTTAGATAATCTTAACAATAATCAACACATAATATTTGTAGGTGATTTCAACTTAGGCCGCGTTCATAGTGGACGCTTTGGCTGAAGCTGAAGCATAAAGCTGCTTTGCCGAGCTTTTTTGATCATAGTGAACGTTTATTCAACGCTGCACAAAGTATCTTATTGAGCTTATTGGTGTTCATAGTGCGCGCTTTATGCTGTGGCTGAGATGATTTGTTTTCATTTGTTTCCTTGCAAATATGTCCTCAATTGCGTTTTGCGAAGTAAATGAAAGGTTTTTTGATTAATGAATATGTAGCGATGATTGATCACCAACGAAACATCAAACCAATAACATACAAAAGTTTAAAGGAACTTGAAAACACAAAACATGACAACGGTGGAAAGTTTATCACAAAAAGTACCCAAAAAGTATGCAAGAACAACGAAAACTATGTAAGCAAACGAGATAGAATATACAAGTGCATAAAACTGAAAAGCACCACAAAATGAGACAACAACGCAATAACAGTTAAAACTTCAGCACAAAAAATATCCAACAAATAAAATAAAATCAACGAAAATATTGTTAGCAGGCAAAATAGATAAACAAGTGCTGAAATTTATTGAACAATTTAGTACGACGCAATTAATAACAAAACTAAACAAAAAAATTTAAACTATGTGATCAAACAAGAATAAAGCGCCGAAAAACATTTTAAAAATGCTCTACAACAAAGCATAAAAACAAAATTATTTTGCTGTGTGAGCAAGCGAGATGGAGATATAAGCGCTAAAAAGCATTTGAAAAGAAGCTTTATGCTAGCTTTATGCTGTCACTATGAACACTTTGAGCTTTTTCCATATGATTATACACGTTTTTCAGATAAACCTCTCGGCTAAGCTAAAAGCGTTTACTATGAACGCGGCCTTAGGTGATATTGAATGGAAGCCGGTATGTGATGAGTTTTATCTTGTACCTTTTAGTATAAATTATGAAGTAGAATCCAATTTGATTGACATTTTTGGTCAATATAATCTTGTTCAAATCAATAATATACCAAATGAAATAAACCGCGTTTTGGATCTGGTTTATATTGATAAGGATTTCCAGGTATATCTGGACTGACCATCGTACCCCATTTTTAATGAATCTCATCATCATGTTCCTCTTCAAATTGATTTCTCCATACATCTTTTCCAAAAACTTAATAGTAATTTAAAGATTTTCAAAGATTATAGACATGCTAATTTTGAGGGAACGAATAAATTCCTATCTTCTGTTCCCTGGGATTCCTTATTCCTTAACTGTGACCTCTTGTCTAAGTATAATATATTTTCTAACATTTTTAGGGAGGCCTCGGATCATTTCATTCCAGTTAAGCAAACTCAGTGTGACAACAATCCGCCATGGTTTAACAGAAGACTCTCTAACTTAAAAATACAAAAAGATTAAAGCTTTCAAACGTTTGAGAGATAACACTGGAAACATGATCTTAAGAAACGAGTATCTATCTTTAGAACATAATTTATATACACTAAACCGGTTCCTTTATCATAATTACATAAATTCTACTGAGACTAGTCTTAAACAAAACAGTAAATATTTTTGGACCTTTATTAATAATAAAAGAAATCAAATAGCCTTCCTATCGAGATGTCCTACCATAATGATACAACTGACGATAGACGGCATATCTGTCAAATAGCCTTCCTATCAAGACGTCCTACCTTAATGATACAGCTGACGATAGACGGCATATCTGCAACCTATTTGCGGATTACTTTAAATCGGTGTATACTTCCAGTCCCCCAGTTTCCAGCTCTCTCACTCCAAATCCTCTTTTAGATATAGGTTCCATTTACCTCGATGAATTGGATGTATGTGCCGCATTATTAAGCCTCAAAAATAATTCAAGTGAGGGCCCTGATGGCATTGCACCAATCACACCATAATCTTTGCAAAATCGTTATCTTCAGGAGTTTTCCTTGACACTTGGAAATTATCCCACATCATACCTATCCACAAATCTGGCCCGAAACACGATATAGTCAATTATAGACCTATCTGCAAATTAGCCACCATCCCGAAAATATTTGAAAAAATAGTTAATAATAAATTAGTTTTTTTAGTTAAAAATATCATGTCCCCTTTCCAACATGGCTTCATGTGTGGGAGATCCACAACCACCAACTTGGTTCTGTTTTTGAATAATATCATTCATAATATGGAGAATCACTTGCAAACGGATGTAATCTTTACAGATTTTGCCAAAGCCTTTGATAAGGTAAAGCATAATATCGTATTATCAAAACTTTCGGATATTGGCTTCCATTCAAACTTGCTAAACTGTATAAAATCTTATTTACTAAACCGACAGCAACACATTCTAATCAACGATATTACTTCTTACCTCATTAATGTAACCTCAGGAGTGCAGCAGGGGAGCCACCTTGGTCCATTGCTTTTCCTGTTGTTTATTAATGATATCACGCTAGTAATCAAATACTCCCGTTGTCTCATCTTTGCTGACGATTTAAAGCTATTTCGTCAAATTAGCACAGAGTTTGATCTTTCCCTCCTTCAAAACGACCTCTCAACATCTCTAAATGTAATAATTTAATTTTTGCAAGAATATTGACTCCTCTTGTGGGTAGATACCACATTAATTCTACACCGCTAGAGAGAATTTTTACTAAAAAAGACTTAGGTATTATCTTAGATCCGCATCTTAACTTTGGTGATCATATCGATTACATTGTTAATAAGGCATATGCCATGCTTGGTTTTCTAATGAGGAATAGCAAAGAATTCAATGACCCGTACACTTTAAAATTGCTTTATTCATCACTGGTAAGACCGCACCTTGATTATTGCTCCATTATCTGGAATCCTTTTACAAATATTCATTCTGAACGTATTGAAAAAATTCAACGCAAATTTATCCGATTTATGTTCAACCAACTAAGATGGAATCTCTCTACCTCTCCTCCGTATAGAACACGATGTGCCCTGATTGGTTTGAGCACTTTAAACTGTAGAAGAAGGGCATCGTCAATAATTTTTCTTAGAGACATTCTTCACAATAACTTAGATTGCACTGAACTATTGGGTAAGCTTAACCTCCACATACCCTCGAGATCCCTTCGTAGTCACTTTCACTTCTATGAAACTTTTCATAGAACTGTATATGCACAAAACGAACCCTGGCGCGTTGTATCAGAGAAGTTAATAAGGTCATCAACTTAATTGATATTTTTGTAGATACTTCTAAAGATCAATTTAAGATCTCCTTGTATAATATTCTAATGTGCAATGACACTTAATCTAGCTACTTTGCATATTTTTTCATTTACAAATGGTCCTGCAATTAGTTATATTCTCAACTTAAATTAAAATTAACTCTATCTTTGTGATTGTATATCAGCTTTATTTATCATTATTTATTTTGGGAAATTTGATACAGCAGATCAGAAATATTGAATGCTAGGGGGCACAGTTATGAATGAAAATCATGACAGAAATTGTTTAAAAAGTTATAGTTACGAACCGGTACAGACGATAAGCTTGTCAATATGAACGAGTACAAACAATTACACGTTGGTACAAACAGGTAAAAATTATTTATCGATGGGACAAACGATATCATCATCGGTACGAACGAGTAAAACCGTTTAACGGCGGTACAAACGATTACACGTTATTGGAGATAATATAATTTCTACCACCGAAAAGTCGTTTGTACCAATTTATAACAAGGTGTCATCGATTGTACTCGTTCGTACCGACGAGCAAATGTCAAATTAACATATGGGCATTTCCAGAGAAAAGTCCAAATTGACCAAAAAATTAAAACTTATTAAAAACTTATTATTTTATGATATTATCTAAAAGAAACATTTTAAACTTTTTAATTTAAGCAATTTCTACATAAATTCATAAACCATGATGATCAAATCGTCTGCACTGTTTCACAAATGTAGTTTCTCTTTCTCGTAAATGTATAGTAAATGTTTCGTAAACTTTTTTGTATTAGTGAAAATGGAAGGTATAAGAAGGCTAAAGATAATTAAAAAATGGTTGAGGCAAGGAAAAACCAATATATGAACTTTGGTTTTTAAGCAGAGACCGTACTGAGTATGCCTTTTATAATAAAAAGCAAAAAATAATTATAATCTTGTGACTTTTAAAATTTTTAGCAAAAAATAATAATTATTTGTTTTATATTTTTTTAAGGCAAAAATAAAAATCAAAGTTCGCCCGATATTTTTTGGTCACAAAATAACTGGTAAGTTTTAATTTTTATTATTTTTTTGTAGCGATATATAGATTATAGGGGCACAATTAAGACTTTTGCCATAAACATTTTTTAAAAGTAGTGAAATTGGCGCTCATGGTACTAATAATACTAATTTTCAAATCAAAAATTCTCAAAATCTGTGCGTTACGATTTTTTGTTAAGCATATCAAATGAAAGGTGATTAAACCACCTTTGTAACGATATATAGCTTATAGGGGCACAATTAAGACTTTTGCCATAAACAGTTTTTAAAAGTAGTGAAATTGGCGCTCATGGTACTAATAATACTAGGGGTATTCACGGGTTGTTGCGAGTTGCAAGAGTGTGAAAATGCAAGATATTTTGCGCACTAACGCGTGAACATCAATATTGGAACTTAATTATGCTAAAAAAATTATATGTTGAATGAACAGTGAATATATTGCCACCTCTTTTCAAAATCACAAAAAGTTGTAAAAGTCAACGTACAAACTTAAACTTTTTAAGTTTTACCCAGGTGGCAACTATGTTTGGGAACAACCAAAACATGAATCAGCTGTTTAGCATCACTGCTAGTGCGTTCTCGCAATTAGTTTGGGCAGTGCTTAATTCATGAAGAGTTGCAAAATTGCTTCTAATGTGTTTGTTGTTGGAGTGATGCGAAAGTTTGCAATCTTGCATTTTCGCATCTTCAAAACTGGGTTTCGCATCAACCCGTGAATACCCCTACTAATTTTCAAATCAAAAATTCTCAAAATCTGTGCGTTACGATTTTTTGTCAAGCATATCAAATTAAAGGTGATTAAACCATATTTGTAACGATATATAGCGATATATACTTATCAAAAAGTACGAATTTAACTTTTTTCGGAACAAAAATTTTGGTTTGAGTCTTTACTAAGTTAGCGTCGGATTGACGAATTTATCTTCACGCTCTTAATTTTAAGTGTATTGGTTATGGATCCCTGTTTGATAGCTTCTCTCTTGTTCATTGGACTGACTGTTGGTTTCTGAGCACAGTTGATGAAAGAATATACTTCTTTATTGTAAAGATATCTGATCTTTTCGAAGCTCATGTTTCACTTTGTACGCGTCGAGTCACCAATACTTATTTCCCCTGTTTTAAATCCTCTGTCAAAATGGCTCTACAACAGCGCAACAAAACCGATAGCAGGTGGAAACGTAACCCAACCGTAATGAACTGGGAGGCATTCAAAATGTCAAGGAACGAGGCTACATCAGCTGTTAAGTTGTCTAAAAAACAATTATATTTGTCCAAGCTCAGTCCCACGTTACCATCTTAAAAGTTGTGGAACATTTTAAAAATATCGAATCTTGCCCAATTGATCCCAATGTGTCTAGATATCAGATGAATCTTTTGAAACCTTTAATCATAATAATTTTGCCTACGACTTTCTTACGATGTTTGATTTTAACGCTGCTCGTGAACTGGATGTAGCTCGCTGCATTACAGAAATTAACTCGAAAGGTTCCGGTGAAAATGTAATCTCCCTGAAATTTATGAAAGTTATAATTCCCTATGTGCACAGTCCGCTTGCGCACAATACCACCAATTACATCATTACAACCTTGTGCTTTCTGAAACGTGGCAACTAATATTCCAATTGCAAAGAAAAACGAATGCGTGTGATCCTCCTGACTACCGACTTGTTAGGGTGCTGCATTCTACACACGTCCGAATATTAGACGACGATCAGTTTTCATTTTTTTGGCAAATATGTCTCTATTCGGAATTATTTTACTTTAGCTTCCACGCCCCTTTTTTCATATGTATTTTGGCCTCCCAAATGCAATGGTGCAAAAAAATTGTCGGTTTTAGGAGATAAAATTCAAAGGCAAAAAAATAAAGGCTATTCTATTACCTATTCAATAAGCTATTAACCATAAAATGCCATTAATTACTTTCTAAGATATAACCCTTTTTACTAACAACTATTTTGCATCAAAATTTTAGATGCATTTCAGATTCCAATAAAAACGACAAAAATTAATTCCATGAATTCGAATGTAAAAACGACAAAAATTAATTCCGTGAATTTGAATGTAAAACTTTAAAGATGATTTAAAAGACAAGAAAAATTGTTTGTGAATTTTAAATCGCCGCGATTTTTAATAACAATTTTTCGACTGCGGCGCTTTATTTATCCACCGTTTATTTAACAGTTGCTAAATATTTCAAAAATTCTTAAAAAATTAATAATATTTTATGGCTTTTAACTGTATAACTTACGCTGTAAATGTTTTAAAAATTTCTCGAGTGTGGCCCTTTCTTCCTCAATTGTTCATGTAACTATTTAACTTACTTCGTAAATATTTCTCCATCATATATGTTACATCGTATATGTAACTAGTTATACCTTGTTACTAAAATTGCAATTATTCCTTTTTTTTTATACAATTTGGACTTCCCACTTAATAGTGTTTTGCCCTAGAACGGAATATTGTTTTTAACACTACAAAACGAAAATATTTAAGTATAAAAGAAGTTATATCTTAAAAAGTTGTGCATGGATTTTAATGTTTGATACCTCGTTAAAGAGGACGACCGCATCTTCGTTGAAAAGACCAAGTAGAGGGACAACCTGACAAAGCTTGGAATTTCCAACTGGCGCCAGCAAGCGAAAAACAGAAATGGCTGGCGCAAATTCTTAGATGAGGCCAAGACCGACGTACGGTTGTAGCGCCAACTAAGTAAGTAGTAACCTCGTTGAATAGGTGCTCGTATTACCTTTCTTTTGATACCCATAATGCTTACTTTTCTAGGAAAATGGAAAAATTACAGCATGTTTCTAAGGCCATTTTTCCTTAATTTGAACCCCTATAACTTTTAAATGTCTTGACCTCTAAATTTTTCACTATTCGCTTTTTTAGCTCCAAATACACATTTTGAAAAAAAAATAAAAAAGTCCATTTTAGCTAAAGGTAGGAAATAATTTCACTTTACAGCCCACGCCCCTTTTTTTCAAAATGTGTATTTAGAGCCCCTTAATCCAAATCTGCAAAAAAAAAGGTCGGTCTCAAGTGGTTTAGGAGATAAAAATCGTGAAAGTTTGAAAAAAGTGGCTTTTTCCGTATACAAAAATCTTTACTTTTCAGGCATAAGTGAAGTTCTAAGAATGCATTAGACAGGTAAAATTGTGTATTTAGAGCCCCTTAATACAAATGTGCAAAAAAAGTCGCATCTCAAGTGGTTTAAGAGATAAAAATAGTGAAATTTTTAAAAAGTGACTTTTTCCCGTATACAAAAAATTTTTTACTTTTTATGCATAATTGAAGTTCTAAAAATGTATGAAATTTTTAAAACATGTACAGAGTATTTTAATTTTTAAAACATGTAAAAATCGCCGCGTATTTAATAAAAATTTTTCTTGTCTTTTAAATTCTTTCAAAATGTACCAAAATAAAGAACTGCGATCTAAGAGGGTTAAAGTTTTTTATTTTTCCCGATAATTTTAAGCAGTGTTTTTCGTGTTAAATTTGTTCATTGTGATATTTTCAATACTGTTGGCATTGAAGAGTTCTCTGGAAATTTGAGAATTATGAAAAACTTACATTTATTGGTAGAATTTGTCATTTTTAAAGTTTATGCGCAAACATGTCGGGTTTTAATTTAACAGACCTTTATTCTATTTTTAATTATAATGGTGCAATAAGTTTAGAAATAATATCTACTCTTCAGTCATGGAATTTAATTCCTAAAAATTATTTAGTTAAATGTGTGAATGGGCATTTTTTAAAATTATTTCCTAATTCGGAAGCAGTTGACGGACATCAATGGAGGTGCCGGGATTTTTATATTAATAAAAATAGGAAAAGAGTACGGTGCGACGAAAAAAAATCTATCCGAACAGACACTTTTTTGAAAAGTCGCATCTGTCCCTCTACCAAATTGTGGCGATGGCATATCTTTGGCTGTAGAATACAACTCAAACTTTTATTATTAAGCAGATTCGAATAACAAAACACACTGCTGTGGATTGGGCATCATTCAACCGAGAGGTTGTTATTTATAAAACTATGACAGTTCACGAACAAATTGGCGGTGCTGGTAAGATAGTGGAAATAGACGAATCTAAATTCGGAAGACGGAAGTATCACCGTGGTCATCGGGTAGAGGGACAGTGGGTATTTGGAGGAGTGGAGAGAGAGGGTGGAAAGTGTTTCCTGATTCCAGTAGAAACACGTGATAGAGAAACTCTACTCAACCTGATAAAGGACTGGATCGAACCAGGATCAATAATTATTTCAGACTGCCGGAAGGTATATTCTAATTTTTTTTAATAAAAATATTTATTAATTGATTCTTTGCTTATAGGCGTACGATTCTTTAGAACAGGAGGGCTTCATCCACCACTCTGTCAACCACTCTGAGAGTTTCGTGGACCCAACTACAGGCGCTCACACAAACACAGTGGAGGGGATGTAGAGGCACGCCAAAGCCTTTTTACCACAATACGGCCGAAAGAAACATTTCTTTATGGGCTATTTAGCCAAATTTATGTTTTTAAAACATTGCCACGCTTTCGACGTTGAGCCACTTTTCGAATTTTTAAAATTGCTGGCGACCTCTACAATCCGGTTAGAGCTCAAATGGAGTTAATTGAATATTCTGATACGGACTCTGACTCTAGTCAGTAATTAAAAAATAAATATTTATTGTTATCAAACTCCTCTTTAATGCATTGGTTCATTTGTCTGGTTTTAAAACATCAATTTAAGGTAAGTATTATGTTACAGGTTACACAAACTTTGCACTGAATTTTAGAACGTTGGCGAATTTTATCTCCTAAACATTCGAGACCAACATTTTATTAAAAATTAAAAAGTCCATTTTAGCTAAAGGTAAAATTTTCTTTAGTTTTTCTATTATATTTTACTATGAAAAAAGTAAGATGCAGGTTGTTGTCAATGGTTTTAAGCCTTCTCAATGCAAAAAATTCAAAAATATTTATCTCCTAGTTTAGGAAATAAGAAATTTAGGTAGCATTCAATAGAAATAAGAAAATAAATATTTAATGTATTTAAAAATATTTCATCAATTTCAGCATTTCTAGAGTTGGATGCCTTAAGACACTTCCATGCTGTTGAGTCGTTTGTTTTGCTGCAATTCTTGTTTTTGTTAAAGTGTACTCAAATTAATAGTGCTATAGAATAAAATTTCGAATTGTGTATGGTAAAAAATTACCTACTAAATTCAAAGTAAGGTTAAGGACGAACTTGCAAAATATTTTGTCTTAAATCTAATTTTCACTCACCACCACACTTGGATTGTTGTTCTTCGATAGTTTCCATTTTTAGTTGCTTCATAAATTTATATAAATTATTAATTTTATTGCTCGTCTTCTTCAGTTTTATTTTGGCAGCTTCTCACAGAGAAGCACAAAAGTTGTTAATTTTGGCCTTTTATAAAATTGCACAGCTTTTGGAAATGCATACATTTTTAGCAACGTCTGCTGAATATACTACAAATTTGGCCAGTGCTTAAACCCTTTTTCACTGACATTACATTAAAATGACTTATTTTATAAACTTCCTATTAAACACGCGAAACGTTGTCCATCGCTTGACTCATCCGTCCTCAATATCGGCTACAAACAATTATATGCTGTCCTTTACAGCACCGTCGCGAAAATATCAAACTCGAGGCCACTTCACCGGCACAGCAAAAACTTCAAGAACACATATTTTTACACAAAAAATTTATTATTAGAACTTATTTAAGTGCTACTGGAAAATTGTTGATGTGGTAATTAATCTTTTTTATTCAATCCACAATTATTATTTGGCTTTTTCGTTTGTGCAAAAACGCGTCCAAAAAACGACAGTATTAAAATTTTACTTTGCTTTGTGGACACGGCGAAAAACATTCGACTGCTGCGCGCGACAAAAATTGAATTCCAACGGCTGCCTCTACGATCATGTGCTATGTTTTGACAGCGATTAAACAACAACAAAACATCGCAAGCATTAATCTTTCAAAATGGCGACTGCGTTCGTTGCTGTTGTCATTGTGTAGATGCGTTCGGAATTGATTAAATTTAAATGTTTTGTAATTGTTCCAATTGACTAGTTTGTATATTCATTCTATATGCATTCGGATGTTTGAATGAGTTATTTTGCTGATAAGCACAAAAACTAATTTATAGGGGTATTTGTGCTTCAGTGCACTTGCCAGTGTAGTTGAGGAATTGTGCACTTTACAAAAACAAAATGCACTTCAAAAATTTCGCTCAAGTGCTTTTCTACTGTAGCCTCATACTTGAGCACTTGAGGATTTGAAGTGTTGCGTACTTGTAAACATTGAAAATTTTTACGACTTTGAAATATTGATGGTGGTGTGTTCACGAAAACCAAACTGCATAATTGCACAAGTCCTCAACTTCACAGGTAAGTGCACTGAATCGTGAAAATTCCCAGTTCAATAAAGAGCCGAAACAAATTAGGCTGACTCTAGTACAAATTTTAGAATTTCTGTTATTGTTTTCCAAAGCTCTTTTTATAATATTTATCTATATGAAACCAAATAACAGCTCTAACAATACTTTGACCCTATTGTTGCGGTTTTGAATATTTTCATTTTCAATTTGAACTTACAGCTATATAACTTACACTTTGCTTAGTCATATATTATTAAAACTTTAAACATGTAAGAAGCAAAAATAAAAGCACATTTTTTCCAAAGTTATACTACGTTTACATTTGGCCAAGTGACACATTTGAAATGCGAAAAAGTGTTTAAATTGCTTTTTTTGAGAAAATATCTCATTATATTTGACAATTAATTGTTTTTTGTTTTTGTTTTTTATTTGTTGTTAGATGTTTTGCTTTGTTTTTTCATACCGGGCAAAGAAACAATTTAAAAACAAATTTGAAGCTCAAAAATAATGAATTTTAATAAAAAAATTTGATTTTTTAGCTTCAAATTTTGTTTTGAAAACAAAAAATTACAACAAAAACATTGTCGCAATTTACACGTCAATCAAAGTCAGTGATCAGTCAAAATTTGATATTGTTTTCCCAGCTAAATATAAAATGAACACTCTGTGAGAGCGAAAATTAACTTTTTACAATTCATCGTATCAAAATTTTCTGTGAGCCTAAAAAAGTCAATCAGTTCAACAGTTGAAAACTTTTTCCTTGGCACTGCCTAAAAGTACTTATATTAAGAGAAAAACCGGTGTGTGCAACCCCGTATTGATATTCTGAAAGTAAATAAATAAATTGCTTTGTATCACACTCTATCAAAATTAAATTAATAAATAACTAAAATATTTTATTGAAATAAGATGTACACAGATTGACACAACATCACAAAATAGCAGGCAGTAATAAATGCTTGTAGTAGCCTAGTAGCATGTGTAAAAATTCCTTTTTCTCTCTTTATCCCTGTACAAATTTAATTTCAAAATAAGCACAATAAATAATTTTTGTTTCTTTATATTTATGATTATTTAATAAACATGTAGTGAAATAAAAATATTATTTATTTCTTAAAAATTCATTGAGATCAAAAATTATACCCCTCATGGAGAGTTCCATTTGTACCCCTCTAAAAATTAACCTTGATCTATTTTATAATGATTATCAAAATATTTTGGCTGTAACGAAAGCCATAGTAAGCTAAAAGTTTTTGTGAAAACCTACAAAAATTATGTTTTTCGTTAATATATTGGCTGCTATATAGTTGGAACAAAGAAAAACTACATTTTAACTATATTTTAGCAAAAATAAACTATAAGATATTAAAGGCTGGAAAAAGCTCTTCCAATCTGCATCAAACAACTTTAAATGTTTGCAGTCGGATTATAGAGAATGCTTTTTTTCGTGCATTATTTGGAATTTAGTTTAAGTTATTTTCATAAAAATTCAATTAACTTAATTACTATCTTTCTAATGAGATCCTTTCTTTCAAAATATAGTTGGAAAAGTTTTGAGAGCTTACATTGTTTTCTGGTCAGAATTGCTTAAAATAATACATCTTAAAGCTAAAATATTAATTATAAAATAAACATTTACTAAAAATATATTGTAAAATATAAAAAAAAGAAAAGTAATGATTCTATTTAAATTTTCAAAGTTTTTGTATGGAAATAAAAAAATATATATCAAAAATATGCACGAAAACAAGCATTATCTGTAATCCGATTGCAAAAATTGGAAGAGCTCTTTCCGGCCTTTAATTTCTGACGGTTTATTTTTACAACTATTACACCAACCTATATTTTTACGAAAAACATGATTTTTTAAAGTTTTTGCAAAAACTTTTACCTCACTGACGGTTATCGTACAATCCAAAATATTTTTTAAATATTCTAAAATATACCATGGTTCACTTTTAGGGGGTGCGAATGGAAATTTTGTTTCAAGGCACCTTAGTATACATATAATTATATTGTATTTATTCAAGCTGAGTTATGAAAGCTGAATAAAGTTTAAATCCAAAATGATGAAAAAATATATGTAATTAAAATTTATTTTAGTTTTTTTAATATTTACAACAAAAACTCAACGAAACACAAAATTGAATCGGCAATTGTACAAGATTACAGGCAAATTGATGCCAATCAGTGATTTAAAAGGATCGCAATCTTTCAAAATCTTGAAAGAATGAGGCGCTCTTTCAAAACCTTGACGCAGTAAAAAATGCCTCCAAAAAACTCAAACGCCCTCTCGCCCTTTTATGGTTTAAAAATTCCACAAAAAGTGCGAAATCACATCACTGACTGACGTCACATTTACTTGCTCACAATGATGGCGGACATGCGCAAGGTGGAATCTGATATATATCTGTGGTCAAAAGCACTAAGAGCTTAAGTCAAAAATTGCTGTTTCGAGTAATCTCGTGTTAAAGTTTTCAATCGCCATATGAATTGTATGAAAGAGTCTTTTGTTTTTGTGTCATAACTTTGGCTAGGGTTATGCTAGAAGCTCCAGATTTTGTGTGCTTATAAAGCTATATGCTTGAAACACATCTACATCAATAACTCAGTTTTGTCTTAAGTCGACTTAAGCGCTTAGTGCTTTTGACCACAGATATTATTCTTAGGTTTGAGCGATTTGGACGCTCGTTGCTTAGACCCCTTTTCCACATGGAAAGTTTTCCTGCCAGCAAGTCGGCGATACAGGCACGTCTGTGTTGGCAAATTTTCCTTCTGCGCTGTTCTTTCTTTCATGCTGTGCTGTTCTTTCCTTTGTGTTTTCCACTTGCTAGCAAGAAAACTTGTCCTTTGGTATTACAACCAAATCGAACATTGCCGCCGTTTGCTTTACCGGTTTGCTAATGTGTATTCAACATATTGCAGACTACCTTGTTCGAACGTAACATTCAATTTTAAGCAATCCAGCCTACTTGCCAACAGATGGCGCTTTACGTCAATGTTTCATTTCGCTGGCAATTCGTGCATCAATTCAGCAATCTGTCAAACGAACTGACAGTCCTTCAATAAAATTTTCCACCGCAAGCCATTATTGTCAATTCATCAAGCAGACAAGTTATTCCCAAAACTTCCAAAATTATTAATATATCGGTTTAATTTGAAAATCATCATCAAAGTCTTCAACTTCCGTTTCCGTTGTGCAAAGTAAGAACGTTAAAATTCAAATGATTTCAGGTGAGAAGTATATCCCGCCGCAAGCTAAATACATGTCCGGTGCCGACGAGAATCGTAATGTGCTGCGAACATTTATTCACACATATCGCGACCTGCCAGTGCTGTGGGACACCTCTCTGCGAGACTACACAAACCGTGATAAACGCGCAGAGGCCTACGAACAGTTAGTGCCCATCTACCGCTACCTGAAACGCGATGCCACAGTTGAGGATGTGAAGAAGAAAATCAACACACTGCGGACAAACTACCGCAAAGAACTCAAAGTGGTGGAGTCGGCAAAGCGTGTGGGATCCGTGCACACACCACGCTGTTGGACGTTCCATGAACTCGATTTCTTGCGCAACACGGAAAAATTCCTAGCGGTAGGCGGCAACAACTTGGCCTCGCATGAGGCGCTCTCATTCACGGAGAACTCACAAACCCAAGGTTCATTCATGGAGTCGCCCTTCTATTCATATCGACAGCTTGTGGCCAGCACTCCCATGGCTCCACCAAATATAACAGAAATGTTTCAAAAATCCTTTGGCAGTCACACGCCCAAACAGGAGCATGACACAACGCCGCCGATGCATCACATGGCCGCCGGTGGTGGCTCCAAGCATGAACAGTCTGCACTACCTAATCAAGCGCAACACTTGGAGCAAACTTCAACGCATGCTGGTGTCAAGCGACAGCGCGTAACGCCGTCATCAACCACTCAACATCCGGATGAGCTGCTAAATATAGCCTGCGATTATCTATCAAGCACCTACCCGGAAGAAGAGTCAATAGTGCGCACCTGGACACACAAGCTGAAGCGCATGCAGCGTGAGCAGCGGCTGCTTGCAGAAAAGTTCATCAATGAGATACTCTTCGAGGGTGAGTCTGCTACGCTACATCGTGGATCTGTGCAGGTAAACACATTTGAGCCTTTTGTGCGATTCGAGGAACAACAACAACACGAGGAACCCGAAAAGTCCCAAAGCCCGCGAGTGCACACATCTACGGCGCCATCGGTAGGAGCTGTAGCGGTGCCGTCGACAGCGACAAGCACAGCAGCAGCAACTCAATCCTATTCTACAGCGCCACCGGAAACAGAACCAAAACAATTGAACGCGGACAGTGCAAGTTTTACAAACTTTAATTGAGCTTGTTGTTTTGTTAAATTGTTATTATATTTAAATGTTTATTTAAGTTGACTTGGGTTGCAACCAACTGTAACTAAAGTAAAATCTTAAAAATGTATAAATAAACTTTGTTTAAGTTCTCAACAAGGTTTTTGTTGTGCTAACATTAAATAAAATTTTGTCTAATGGAGTGGAACAAAAGCGAGTATTTTTGAGTGATTCTTTAAGAGACCATTTTTAACACAAGAATCGCGATAAAAGTAGTTTTAGCAGGGATTTCTAGAGTGCATGTATATATTCCTTAAACAAAATTTTTGCCTTGTGCCAGCTAGTTGAGGTTTTGGTAGTGTGTCATGGTGCGGGCACACCACAAGAATGGTGATGCGGCAGCAAACATCAATCCGGCGCCTATCATGGGTCGATGCAGTGCCCATGCAATGGAGGCTATCACTAAAGCCAGAGAAAAGGACAGCATTATATTGGCACCAACCGGATAGTGCGGATCGGGCGCAAGTGAGGACAGAATCGCTACACGGGACACTAGAGAAAAACGAGTATGTTAATAAATGTGGTACAAGTATTTCTCAATCTTAAAAACTCACGCATTATGTGCAATAAGCTAGAGGTGCAGGTGACGCCGAAGAATAGCAGCATCCAGCCTATAAAACGGTAGCCCCAAGTGGTCAGACGCTGTGCATGATGCTCACGCTTGAATACCTCAGTGAGGCTCAGTTCGCCAGGGTAGACCAGCAGTATTTTGCCGCCTCGTGACGTCTTATATGGCACAATTTGCTTGCCCTGCAACTTGCCAACTATTGTGTGCTAGCGGAGAATAAAGAATACATGATATCTCTCTGTTCACATTTATTCAACACAAAATCTACTGCTTACCAGTTCGCCCTCCTGGCCAGCCACAGAGAACAAGATTCGTATATCACCAATTTCCGGATTGAAGATATCGTTCGCATGATAGTACAGACCCAAATGCAGTTTGATGGATTCATCATCTGGACGTGTGTCTGAAGTCAATTCAACATAGTTATTGAATCGCTCCTTGATCTCTTTCCCCAATTCATAACGCCCAATGTAAACGGCGTCGGCGATTTCTGTCTCACTTTCAATGGGAAAATGATCGGGATTGTGATGACCGGTTTGTATGTAGAAGGAACGTGAATCGATGAGCTTGTCGCGCCACTCGGTGGTGTAATAGTATGTGCGGCTATCGGTATGCACGGAAGACACCGATTCACCGTAGTTATGTTCGCTGCAATATAAAACGCCACACATTAAAATATCATGTCATCAACCCGATATTACCACTTACACCGTCTCTTCCACCCATTGGTACATTTGCACGCGACGCTTAAGCTTTACAGCCAGCACCTGAATTTCATAATCTGGAGCAGTGAGCGGCTCACCCACCACAATTGGCCCTGTTATATGCACAATCCTACCATCGTAAATACTCTCAACTTCTTCGGTTAACCTCAGACTAACTGCATCGTCCAGCGCCTCATCTAGTGACATGGTTGTGTGAACTGCTCTACCCTAGAATTTGATGTCAAAGGTCAATCAGTTTTAAATAAACTACAGGAACAATTACCTCATTCCAAAACAAAATGCTAGAGCCTGCTATGAAAAGAATACAGCCAAATGTGGCTATTAACCAACAG
Source organism: Dichetophora obliterata (assembly GCA_963920525.1). Lineage (NCBI taxonomy): Eukaryota > Metazoa > Arthropoda > Insecta > Diptera > Sciomyzidae > Dichetophora > Dichetophora obliterata. Next base: position 112,133,588 of record OY986438.1, on the reverse strand, counting down.
GATCGGAATGCCTCGATGAGCGTCATCGTTTCAACATTTTTGGAAACTTAAAATCATGAAGTTTTTCTGTATTACAAATTTTAAAATCAGTTTTAATTTTACAATACTTTTTTCTAGTACAAAATAATACAGCTCACAACAGCTGTTTTCAAGGTTGCATTTCGGAACTATCATTTTGAGGCCGGCCGGCGTTGCCAAATGTGCTGAAAGTATGTGATACTCTTTATTGGGGTTATGGTAGAACTGCAAGGTAGACTCATATAAATATGTAAGTGTATTCAGAGGTAGTCATGTTACGACGTTAGATTTCTGAAGTGTTGTTTATTTCAATACCACAACAACAAAATACACGTCTTTTCACATTTCAACAACGCAACACTCTAACAATACCTCGACCCTATTGTTATGAGTGTTGTTAAGGTGTTGAATATTATTTAGCCAGAAAAAATCCTATAAAAAACCACTTCTTGTACGTCCCAAAAAATATGCGTATACATTCACTTTTGTCAAAAATATGTGATTGTTTTGTTTATTTTTTGTTTGACACTTTGTCACAAAATTAAAATTTAAAAAGAAGGTTTTCATATTTTTTTTACTTTTTTATTTTTTTCTTGCATTGTAGAGCAGTGATTTCATTACAATTTTTTGGTATACGTAGACTTCAAACATCTTGTAATCGATGTGCTTAGTAATTTTTATATTTTTCCCTGCTTCATTTTTTTCTATCTTGGCCAGCTTTTTAAATATTTAAACCAGTGTGTATCGGTTTAAAGAATTCTATTCTTGTTACCCACAGTAAATAAACAAAACTTACCAAAACTAAAAAAATACAACCAAACTTGTAGCGTCTCGTCTACTTTGGTAAGGCCTTTTGTTGTTGGAAACTTGACGATTAAGCGAGGTCCAAACCCACAAGAAGATCGAAATTTTAGCAAAACTTAATGCATTTTAACAATTATTTCATAGAATCACTTTAATATGTTTTTAAAAACTTAGCAAGCCATAAACTGAAGTTGGGTTTACATTTAAAAGTTTTTGATTCTGCATCATAGAATCTTCGTAGTTTACCGAACAAAAAATAATGTTAATTCAACAATATTTTTGCCCCTTTCATTGAGACTCTTTTATAGCCAAGAGTTTTAAAACAATCAACTTCAGAGTTAAAGATCTGAGTCTAAACATAGCTTACATTTTAAGAAATGTTTGAAGTTGTTCATGAGTTATGAAAAGTTGAATTTATATTTGTTAGAATTCTGACCTGAGAATTGTTTAAGTAATTTGTAATATGGTGACATTATAGGTCTGAACAAAATGACATTTTATTTTTTACGATCGAAACCGTCTGATATATACCCTTTCTATTGGTTTATGGGCCTTCCTGTCCATTCGAAACCAAACATTACAGGAACACTCTCAAAATATGATTTCAGTTTCCCTTACATTTTCATAAAGATAGGTTCAGAGGTTTTTGAGTCTATACGTGATATACAAACATACCCACATACACACGGCCATACTTTTTTATATATAAATAAAAATCATTTAAATTTAGTCGAAGTATCATTAAATCCTCCCCCAATGTTCTCCGATTATAATTTATTTAATTTTAAAAATTTTGGTGGTCGTTTGAAGTGAAAATATCCGCCATATCGTAAGTTGAAAGCCCCCTTAATTTAAAAAAAAATCTGAAACTTACTGTTAGAGGAAAAAGTTTTATATGTAGAAAAAATTAATTTTGCCAAAAAAAATTTAAAGGTGTACTCTTGTTGCATACAACAGTAAAATAATTTTTGTGCTTAGCTGGAAGAATTTTTGCAAATAAATACTATGTCATATAAAAGGCAGTCAGATGTGCAATTTTTACTTGATTTTATTTTAACAGAAAAAACAATTTTTAAGTTATTTTTTGAGTAAAATGTCAGTATTTTTTACCTTTTTGGAAAAAAAACATTCACAAAAAAAAAAAATATATTCACTGACCTGACGATACAGTTCAAACTATATTTGTGAAGTACTTTTATTAGACTTTTGAACAAAAAAAATTTTAATGATATATATTTATGAACACGGACATATTTGCATCGAAAAATCAAACTTAGATTTCCATGACTTTTTTCTCATTCTTAGGTAACGATGAAAATGTTTTATGAAAAAGTCGTCGTACTAAAAATTTCTATGAGTGAGTGTGAGTGTTTCTTATGTCAAAATAACAAAACAATTTTAAAATTATATGCACAAAAAACTCCGATCGCAAAAAGTAACAAAAGTAAAGTAATAACGAAGTTACCATCAGCTGAAAAAATTTCGGAGGGGCGTGACAAAAAAAAAGTATGTTACAATTTAATCTAGAATGCACTTAATATGTATACCTAGTTTGAGCGAAACCTGTTGAGCCGTTTAGATTTGTATAAAGGCCAAACAAACAAATAGAAAATGAGTTTTATTACTACGGGATAGTCAATGGTATGAAAAAATAGATTTTTTGCAATAACTTTTTATTGGAAAGAGATATCGAGGTCATTATTTAATATAAATTATTTTTGAGACATGACATTTTTTTCAAAATATAAAAACAACATTTTGAAAAAATTAATTTCGCTAAAAAATCAAAGTAAAAAAACCCTGTTTTTTATGACAAAAATAGTAAAATAATTTTTGCGCTTCACTGGAAGAATTTTTGCAAATAAATGCTATGTCATATGAAAGGTAATTAGATGTGCAATTTTTACTTGATTTTATTTTTACAACAAAAACAATTTTTGAGTAATTTTTTGAGTAAAAAGTCAGTATTTTGGACCTTTTTGGAAAAAATCATAAAAATAAATTCACTGACCTGACGGTACAGATCAAACTATTTTTGAAAAGTACTTTTATTAAACTTGTGAACAAAAAAATTTGTGTGAAATATGTTTATGAACAGAGGAGATATTAGCATCGAAAGACCGAACTTTGATTTTCATGTCGTTTTTTTCTCATTCTTAGGTAACGATGTTTTATGAAAAAGTCGTTGCACTAAAAATTTCTCCAATTTAAGTTTTCTGTATGACCTTGTTATTTATTATGTTGATTTACTATGATTTAAATACAAATTCTAAATGTTTGATAGTTTAAATCATACTTAATTTTAAATACGAATTCTAGTTGTTTGATAGTTTAAAATCGTTTATTGAGCTTAAGGTCAGGTTAGAACAATTAATTGCTCTAACGAATTTTTTCCAAAGAAACAACAACAACTACTACATTTTCAAAATGCAAAGGAAAACATCACTAGCTGATTTTATTGCAATTTCGGCCCTGCTACAGGCTTCATCAGAAATCTTTGTGCTTTTCATGCGGAATGCAAAAATATTTGTATTGAATATCTTTTTCCGTAACTTCAAGTACATATGGTCCAATATTAGTTTCCAATGGTTCATCAAAGTAATTTTCTACATTCTGAATACTACATACTAAAGAGCTGCAAGAATACGTTCAAAACAGTATGGGAAACAAGTATCCGGCTTACTTGTACTCTCTTTACTCCATTCGTTTACAACAGAACGAATATAAGAGAATATGTTCTTATAAAAAGTAATAACTCGACTACATCCGTATATTATAATTATTTGTTTGTTTTCACTCGAGTTTTTAAAAAACTCCATTTACCTGTTTTGCTCAAAGGAGTAAATCGGATAAATCGAGAATTATTCGAAATACAATTACTTTAGGAATTATTTTAAGAAAAAATATATTGAAATGATTTTCTACTTTTTGTTTTTCATCACATATATCAATTGAAAAATCAAAAGAAAGAACATTTTCCGCTGCTAGAAATTTAATTTCAATTGACAAAAATTCTGCAACAGTAAATAAAATAATGTTCTTACACTCAAACATTTCTAAAGAGGACATTTCTTTTGAATTGCAAAGAGATGTCATAATCAATTATTTTTTTTTTAATTTTTCAAGCGTTAGCGGCAAATCGATTACAATATACATATCGACACTTTTACGCGAAATTATCGTGTGCGGCAAAAACCAAATTTTACAGTAGAACGTTTTTTCTACTTTTCTGTGCTTTAGATTGAAATATCAAAACCAAATTTTACTCAGATAAATGTGCTTAGATAAGTAACTAATTTACTTTAAAAATTTCTGCTACAATATTTTACCAGGTGATGTCTTGTGGAGTGTATAACAAATTAGTATAAAAAAGTCAATTTCGAAAAATGCCACACACGATAATTTCGCGCAAAAGTGACGATATATTATCCAACAAATTATTTTTTATTCTTCTTAAAAATTGGCCTTGTCCAGGTCCCTTTTCCTGTGGAATATGCATTAGTTTTCAAAATGTCAACAAAATAATTTGTTTTTGTACCTGGCAACACTAGGTTGTTTTGGTAATTGTGTGTCTTGCTGGAATTTGTAGAAAAGTGAATTTGTGAATTGCAGCAAAATAATAGGGGTATTCACGATTCAGTGCACTTGCCAGTGCAGTTGAGGACTTGTGCACTTTACAAAAATAAAATACACGTACGTAAAAAATCTGCACAAGTACTTTTCTACTGTAGCCTAAGACTTGAGGAAATGAGCAGTTGTGCATTTGTGTGCATTGACAAATTTTGACAGCTTTGAAAAAGTGATAGTGGTCTGTTCACGAAAACCTAACAGCACATGTCCTCAAGTCCTCAACTGCACTGAATCGTGAATACCCCTAATAAAAATAAAGTGAATAAACTAAGTAGAAACTGCAACAAATTAGGCATAAGTGCAGCTTACGGCCCACGCATAAATTTTGTTGCATGTTTGTTAAACCTGTTTTGCACTCCTTAGTCCAAAAGTGCAAAACTAAAAGACATAAGTGCAGTTTATGGCCCACGCATAAATAATTTTTTCCTGGTTATTATTAGTTGGCCTCGAATGGCTTAGGAGATAATATTCGCGAAAGTTTCAAAGTTCGTTGTCGAATGAATTTTGTGGAATAAAGCCGAAAATAAACAATGGCTGCAGTCAGCGAAAGGAAGGAGTGGAACTGGAATACACATATTTTTTTTTTATTATTTTTAAATAAGCGAAAAAATCAAATTAAATATTTTCATAATTTATAAAAATGTGTAAGTAATATGTAAAACAAGTCTTATTTTAAAGAACATATTTAATGCATGCAACCAAAACGCTTCAGTTTAGTATTTGAATAATAATTTAATTTATTTTAAATAAATTTATGAAAATGTGTAATATAAGTTTGAGCTATGTTCATTGATTGAAATAAAAAAATAATTTGAAAAGCTTTCTCTTAAAAAATATTTCTTTTTTCACTTTGGGTTGAAGATCGGTTAGAGAAAGACCTTGGAGATTAAGTGAAGTTCCAGCTTATCTCAACTGGAGATCGAAGGTCCATTTCCCTGGAGAATGCCTAGGATCTCAAGTGGAGGTCAACTTGACATCCAGCACTGAAGATTGGAGAAACGAACTGGAGCTCCAATTGAGATCAAGCCGATCTCCAAGGTAAATGTTTATTGGGTAATTAATTTAATTTATTTCACTTTATTGATGATTTGTTCAAATTGTAGTGTTTCAATTATTTTAGTACAAATAAATTTGTTTATGTAGAAAATAATAAATATATCCTAAAAGAATATCCGAAATACTCTTTTTATTGTATCGATCATTTCGAGTATGGCTACATCTGCTTGTTTCACTGAAGCTCTCGTTTTACTTGTTTTCGTTGTACTCTGTAATCGACTTACTCGGTATTCGTTTTACTCTATAATCGATTTACTCTGTACTCATTTTACTCTTTTCAAAATTTATTTTCAAAACATTGTAATTCGATATGAGAGTAGAATAGAATAAACATTTGAACAACAAACGAATGTCTTACAAATACATCCGTGCAGTTCTTTAGTAGATACACGAATTTTTATAGGTTATTGGTTACTCAATTACTGAGATCAATAATGAATGTTTGCAACCAATTATTAAACTCTCAATTTTTGTCCAAAAATATCCCAGAAATATGGCCTCGTAAAAAGGTGTCAAATCTTCATCACTTCCCCTACTGTGATTTTTTTTTTAATTTTTTTCAATGATTTATAAAAACTTTAGTTGTAGGCCACTGTTTGAGTAAAATTAATTTGGCTAAGTAAGGGCTTGTTAAAATTTCATGAATTTTAGGTCAAGTACTCTTAATACAAGTTAAAATATAAAAATGATTTTCTCAAAAAAAATAGTTTTTTTTTAAAACTAATAAATTTTTTATAAACAAATTAAAAAAAAGTTCTCGTCAATTAAAAAATTTTTTAAAAAAAATATTACACATATATACTAGGGAGTAAACTTTTTTCTTTTTTGTCAAGATTTTTTAAAAAGATTTAGAGGTCGCTCAAGGTCTTTTTTTCAAATTCCTCCAAATTTTCGGTTTTAATATGAAATCGTAGTATGCAATTTCAAGCAAAATTGAATATTAAGTAAGTAAAAGAAAAAAAGTTAATTTATCTTTTCTTTTTACCGAAGTTATGCGCATTGAAAGTTTTGAACAAATGTTTTTTTCGGTCAATTTATTAGTGTGAGCTAAATAAATACAAATAAACTGGCCTGAAATGGTCCTTGGAAGTACTTCGACCTACACTCTAAAAACTGATTGAAAAATCTCTACAATAAATGTTGTGAAATTTCACGACATTTATTAGCGATTTTGTAAAAAAACCACGCTATGCAATGAGTTTTTTCAGTTTTGTCTGAAAATCAGCGTCTTTTTCAAAAATATGTATATTTACTCTACTATTCACGCTATTTGAGCGTGTTTTTGCTCAGAGAGTTTTAAAATATGTATATCTCTCCACTTTTCACGCTATTTTAGCTAAAATAAATATACTCTTTACTTTTCACGCTTTTACAGCGTGTTTTCGCTCAGAGAATTCTAAAATATGTATATTTTCTACTTTTCACGCTATTTCAGCTTGTTTTCGCTCAGAGTCTTAAAATATGTAAATTTTTCCTACTTTTCACATTATTTCACCGTGTTCTCGCTCAGATACTTCTAAAAACGCTCCAGCAGCGGTATTTTACGCTTGCCCTTAAATATACACCTCTGCTTTATCGTCATATGATTTCAAAGAGTTTATTTAAACAAGTGTCCAATTATATACAACTTAAAAAGTAGATTGGCCAAGCCTACTGAAGTAGGAAAGAGTAGCGCCTTCTGCTGAGTTATTGACTCTATACAGAGTTGTTGTTGTTGCCATGTTCAAAACTTACTTCACGCATTTCTAGCTTTTTTTTATAAGCGCAGACAAGATTGGAAGAAATAATTTTAGAAGAGAGTTTTTACAAGAGAGCGAAAGAAATAATTGTAGGTTAGAGGATTCACGCATTTTTAACGATAAATATTTATAATTTTGCTCTATGGGATTTAACGACAATAAATGTAGGCAATCAGTTGCCAGCAATTATTATAGTTTATTCTCGTGAATTTTTGTTAGAGTGTAGCTTCTATTGATAAATTGTGTTGTGCCTGTTATTAAATGTTTTGATTATAAATGGTTGAGAACTGGGCCGACTCCGAACAGCTTATGTTCTCAAGAAGTTTTATATGGAAATTTTTACTCTCTGAGGTTTGCCATTGTCTGCAGAGAGGTGACGACCGAACAGAAAAATTAATTCTATAAAAACTTTTCTTTCTGAGCTGAAATCAAACCCAGGCTACCGTGGTTCTTGAGCTTAGGGGCCAAGCACTCTACCCACTAGGCTACGGCCGCCACATTTTAACAATTAAAAAAAAAAACAATAAATATTTTTATTAATTTTTATTCTTCTTTTATACTAACTTAAAATATTAACATTAAAAACTACCTTTTTTGACCCTCCTGTCCAAAAAAACTGTTGGAACCCCTATTTCAAGCCCACGAAAACAAAATTTGAACATTTTTATTTCCAAATAAAATCGTTGGAGTATTACATTTTGTAGTAAGACACTCATTCTGGATAGAAAGCACAAATATTATTTTGAACAACTACTTTTTTGGAAAAAACGACCTTGAGCGACCTCTAAACCTTTTCAAAAAATCTGAAAAAATTTTCAAAATTATTTTTTGTGACGAACTTTGAATTCCGCTTCAGCTTTCAAAAATTTTGACAAAAAACAAAAATGTTTACGTCCTAATATATACGTATTTAAAAACAACCACAAAGATTATGCATTCTTCATTAACAATTATGTTATTAAATGTTTAAAATCCACCCTACCTGCCCTGTGCACGCCACATAGAGCACTGCGCAATGGAATGATTGGTACAAAGTATTATTTGATGAATTATTTTGATGACGTTTTTAGTGCTTTAGGCATAGAAAAGTACAAAAAAGGGGTTTTAAGGTCGTTGGACAAGTAGGCGTGGCACCTCCCATACAAATGAATCACATTTTTAGCAATACCTGATAAATCAGTACAGCAAGGAAAACAGAAACTTAGGTAGTCATCAAGTACGTCATTTGCAGAAAATGTGTCAAAATTGGGTGGGATTGGACAAGTGGGAGTGGTACCTCCCATATAACTGGAACTAATTTTTCGCAATATCTGGAGAACTAGTAAAGCCACGAAAATAAAAACTTAGACAGACATCAAATACGTCATTTGAAGGACATGTGCTAAAATTAAGCATGATTTGACAACTGGTTGTGGACAACTGGAAAAAATTTATTGCAAAATTTGGAGAACCAGACTCATATATAAAAATTTTTCGTACCACCAGCCAATACAAAAATCTAAAGGTAAATTTCTCTTAAATTACCTAAAAAGTAGCTAATTTTGAAGTAATGTTTTTAATGTTTACCATTAACAATAAATTCTACGTTTAGAAGTTTTTTTTTTCTATGCTAATAAAAATTTTTATTCTATTTATGTATGTATAATTTTATTGAAAACCGTTGTACCGGTTTTAACCGACTTTTAATTTCAATTATGAGTCATTCTTTTATAAATCACATACCTTCCAGGATTTGATGTCTCAGAGACAGCCGAAAATTTTTAAAATTTTCTTTACGCAAAATTAGCTTACATCCCAGCTAGAACAGTAACTGTTACATACGGCGTATATAACACGAGCGGTCACACGATTTGCGTTACGTCCATATAAAATTTTGCATACAAATCTTGTGACCATTGTTCAAGCTGTGATCAACATATCACAAGGTTTGCATCTCTGGTTCTTATCCGTGTGATCTGGCATCCCTCTCTGCAACACATATTTTTACCATGAGAAAAATATATAGCTAAACTGCTCACACCAATAAGAAATTTAGTTGCGCGCTATCCTCCCCACTCTCCCTATGCCGACATGTCTAAGTCTGCGGACAGAGTAAACGCTGAAGCAGGTAGGCAGGCAGGCAGGCAGGTTTGCTTACTTGCTCCATTGCGAGAAAACTCGCTTCATACGATTTCATATAAACCTGCTCAAAGTGTGCAGAGTGGAAGCAGGCAGGTCAGATCAGATCAGATGAGGTTGTTGCGAGAAACCAGGCTGGCGCAGGTTTCTCGCAAGTGAATTTGTTCTTTTTTGTGTTGGTTTTTGTAATTTTTCAAGGAAACTGCGTTTTTTTATTATCTTTAGAATACAAGACCAATTACAACAAAAACATTCAACAACAACAACGCGTTGAACGAAACAAACATCAACAGCAGCGACCGCGCACATGTTTATGTGAGTGTGAGGGTTGTTTTTGGTGGGTATTGACAAATTTGGTTAACGTCGATTAAGACTGTGCATGATAAGTTGTGCAAGCGAAGGATAGATTGATCGAATGGGCAATTGTTGGGCATGTCTTACAAAAGAAATACATATAAAAAAAAAAAAAACAATAAAAAATTACATTGCTTGGTTTTGCATTTTTTTTTAATATTTTGAACAGTAAAACCAGGGTCTAATATGTTGGCAGCCCCCAAATTCTAAAATTTTGTAATACAAAAATCAAAAATATATAAAAAGCATTAGTTTTAAAGTCATTCCAAATGAGATATAACGTTTTTTGATTTTCTATGTTTTTGTGTTCAAAATGCCAGAAACAGGTACTTTGCGGATTTTTGAAAAAAAATCAAGTTTCACCAGCTATAAGTTTCTTTGAATTTTGGTTTTTTTTTTGTTGTTGTTATTGGTTAACATTTTGCATTTTTTAATTTTTGAGAATTTGTTTCGTACTCAAACTTAACATTTTCAAAAGGGTACACTTCTAATAAAAAATTCCATAACGACCAAGTTATTCAAATTAATGACACAATTTTTTTGTATTTGTTTGAAGTGTTGTTTCAGAAAATTTTTCAATAACATTTCATTGCAATTTTTTAAAATTTGGATTTTTACGATTTTTTTTTTATTACAACAAGAAAGAAAATAACATTTTTTCGAAAAGTAAAATATTACAACTCTGGTTATATTCATCCGATTTTTCTCACCGATGACAAGTTGTAAAGGTATTTAAATCTTCTATTGATTAAAAGTATAGAATTATTTAATCAGTTTACAGAATTTTAATACACATTTTGATGACGAAACACCTCATTTTCGCCCTTTATACCAATGTAATAAGATTAAATCGCAATGAGCCGTACTTTATCGATGTCCGATTTGGATAAAATTTCTGGAGAGTTATCTTATCGGCCAATGGAACATTTCTAGCCACCGAAGAAAACGCTTATTTTAGTTTGAAATTCTCAGTGGAACTCTACAGTGGCACAACACACTCTCTTCAAAAGAGTCACAACTCAAAATGTTTACATATATACTGTTTTGTGTAAGACTATTTGTGATCATAAACATCGGCTATCTTAATTTTGTAAACATATTCTTAGTCTTTAATTAAAAAAAAATAATTTTGTCTCATTTTTTTTTTGAATGGAGTCCCTTGAAGGAAAAAAATTGTTTTTTGCTCTTAATGAAAATTAAATTTTTTGAGTTGCAGCTATTTTGAAGAGAGTGTGCTATTTATGTATAGAAAATAAAAATTTTCCATAAACACCATTAGCGGAGGATGCAAAATAGAAAGCAATAGGGGGAAAAATATAACAAACTTTTGGCACGATTACGATTTCCGTGGCCTCAAGATCTAAATATGCAGTTTTGAAGAGCTCATTGAGAAAATAAGATTCACCGAAGGATTTATGGATATATCGATTAGTTATTGAGTTATCGATTTTTCAAAAAAATTTACTAAAAGAAGTCTTAATGTAAATTCGACTATATCTATGCTAATATTTGAACTATCGGGATAATTTGAGTACCATTAAAAAAAGCAAATAATTTTAAAATTTGTAAAAGGCAGAGAATTTTTTTTATAAAATTTAGGAAAAATATCAATATGTACTTCAGAATACAACAAACCACCTTTGATAAAAGTCTATCTGGCTCCTTTTACAGAAAAAGTACATTTTTTAAAAGGCAGAACATAATTTTTTTCGTTCCATATTAAAAACATTTTAAATATCTTTCGAATGACACCTAAATCATTCAGATTGGACAAATATTAGCAAAGATATAATCGAATTTAAATATAGGTTTCGTTGTGTAAACATTTTTTTGAAAAATCGATATCTCAATAACTACATGACTTATAGATAAATCCTTATTTTCTCTAAAAGTACTTCAAAACTTCATACTCAAATCGAGGGGCCTCGGAAATCGTAATCACCCCAAACTTTTTCTTGCACTGATCTGATCTGACCTGCTCGCATTCACTCTGCACGGCTTATTTACTAAGCATGTACCTGCCTGCGCCTGCCTGCCTGCCAGCTCGCATCAGCGTTTACTCTGTCCGCAGACTAACTCACCTCCTAGCCGATAAGTTAGAGCTCTGGCCTGTTATATGCCAAATTATAAACACAATTGTTTTCAGTTTTTGCATTATTTGTTTAATAAAATATTTTTATTTTCAAAAGCACATTTACGCCATCAATTTGTCCCAAGTATTCATCAGTATCTATTCAATTTGTTAATCTGAAAAGAAAAATTATTAAGCTTCGTATGCAATATTTTTAATTTATTTACAAAAACTTCGATTTGATTGCACCGCTTTGTGTTGCATGTTTATTTTTCTTGTTGAACTTATTTTTTTGCCGCAAAAGAGTTTAACATTCGAACACGTATAACTAGGGCTGCCAGGCTGCCATTTTTTAAAAATCGGGATTTTACAAAAAAAAAAAAAAAAAATCGGGACATAAGCAAAAAAATCGGGATAGAGACGCAATCGTCCAGTACGCTTAGAATAACAAAAAAAAAAATATTAAATATGTTTACTGAAAATCGATTTTTCGAGTTGTATGTAACTTTAAAAAAGAAATTTTATATTTTAAACAAAATCAGTGACAGAGAACTCAAATAAATAAATATAGAAACAAAATAAACTTAAATTTTTAATTACCCATATTAATATCTGAAAATTAAAAATTTGTATCTTATAATGTATTTTACATAATGCAGTTATTGTTGTTTTCGTTTTGTTTTCTTTCGTTCATGCTATATTTGATTGCTAGAAAAGGATGCGATATGTTGAATTTAACGAACATCGTGGGTGAAAATGAGCAAAGCAAAATTAACAATATCCACAAAGAATGATGTTATTGTTTTATTCGCTCCCTTTTTCTTTATTTCACACACTGTTCGGTTGCTTGAAAAGTATGTGATTCGGTGGAATTAATTAGAGGCGTAAAAAAAAAATCTGTACAAATTTAAATTGTTTTTCAAGAAATCGGGACATTTGGCGTCCCACGTGAGGTCTTCGCGGGACGCACATTTTTAGGCTGAAAATCGGGACAACCCGCGTGGATATCGGGACCTGGCAGCCCTACGTATAACTTTCCTTGTTTTTCATGAAATGAACACAAAATTTTGTTTCGTTGTGTATGTAAACTTGTTACAGCTGTCCAGCAATAGCCACAACCCGAGGTATTGCGATTTAAGTAACACAAACATTGACAAAATATTGCCATTTTTCACAATTTTGACCTAACGGTATTCCGAGAAAAATCCCGATACACGTGTAAGTTTATTTTACGTAAAGAAAATTTAATAAATTTTCAATTTGTATGAGAATAAGATTCATACGAAAAATCGGCTTTTAAAAATTGTCTTTTTCGGGTTAATCAAGAAACGGGTTTTTACATTTGGTCGAATATTTCGCAGTGCTTAAAAAAAAATACATTGTGGAGGTGGGATGATACGATGTGGAATTTAAACCTTTCTTTCCTGTCTACTGTTCCGTGACGGAATCTTGTTTTTTTCCTAATATGATTATTCCCGTTCAAAAGAACTGGGCCAAACTGTGCATGTAAATACCAATATAGTTGATGTATTGGTAATATATGTATTATTGGAAACGGAGTTGTTTTCGTATTTCTAAGCCTTAAAAGTTTTATTAATTTATTGAACCATTAGATTGCAAAATTGTCTAATAAATTTGATGAAATCTCTCGATAAAACATCCAAATAAATTTACTTAAAGATTCTAAAATTCCTTTGACCTTCTTCACATTAACCTTTTGAATGGTCAATTCGCATCGTTTTAGTATAGATATTAAAAAAAATCAATATCCATAAATGTAGTCAATGCAAAGTGTTTATATTTGGATATATAGTATGTACATAAAGTATGTAGAAGGTAAAATAACTAAAGAAAAGAAAAAGCAGAAATAAGCACACAATCTTATTCGTGATGAATCATAAACTAACGCTGCCACATTCCAGGCTCGCAAAGATGTACGACTACGAAACAAGATTCAGCGTTTAGCAGATCGTTAAAGATGCCAATGAATTTATTATTTGGCAAGAAAATTAATACAGGGTTGGTCAGCTGGTTTTTACAATAAGTTGTTAGCTAATGAAAAAGACTTCAGTTAAGGCTGGAAAATAATAAGTATAAAAATAAAAAGTCAAGGAATTAAAGTAGGCCGGCTTATTTAGTGTCATGTCTGGCCCTTCTAACAAACTTAATTTGAAAACTTTGTTATTGCCCTTATAAAAGAAATGAATAAGTTATTTCATGACTTTGACCAAGCGTCCTCACAAATGATTGAGAACTGGATCTATATACAATATAAAATAAATATACCGTATTATTAAATACAAATACTATATTATTGTATGTAACCAGAGAACTACAATGAGTACCCGACAGAATTCGGATACTCGAATCATACCCGAGTGCCTTGCTGTTCTCTACCATATCCATACTCAATGAAATATGTAAAATACTTATACTCAGGCGCGTACCCTGAAAAATATTTCGGAGGGATTTTATTTAAACTTCCAATTTTTTTTATAAAAAATAATCCTTATATCATAATATCTAGTCTTCCTTTATTTCGGGCTAGTGTATTTATAATTTCTTCCGTGGTCACTTCCACATCCCATTGAGCCTCTCTCTTCATTTTTACTTTTCATGTATGTTTTGAGTCTTCAAAGCCAAGAAAACGAAAGGTCGTTTGAAGCGACTGAAATCGGCAGCAATGCACCAATAATCAGGAATTGGCTTACTGATGGATATATCATTGCTTCGTAAAAATAAAGGGATTCGATAAACGTTACAGGTTCACTTGTCTGATTCAAGCGGTCCCCACAAATAAGGGATACAAAATGTTGGTCAAAATCGATACATACACTTACAAGCTATCACGTTTTAAAATTCAACACAATGCCTTTGATATCAATGCATGTTTTTTCATACAAAATTTAAAAATATGTTTCAAGCAGTTTGTAATAAAAAATTTGTATTAAGCAAATTTCGTCAAAGTAGGAACAAATTGTTTTCAATATATCGTCCATTTCACATTGAAGTGTAGTATCAGTTGCACTGACGATCTCTGATTTGGCTGAAATTTTGTTCATAGTTTGGTTTATTGTTTAGAAAACCATATCCGGAGTTTGAGATTTTAAGATTCTTTTTCGCGGATGCCAAAGTAGGGACTAACTTAAGACAGCGTAGCTCAGCCAATTTAAATGCTATTTTCGTAATAGCGTATTATTAGAAAGGTTATTTCGTTTATTTTAAGAGAAAAATCTAAAACTTTTGAAAAAATGGCAGTAAGCTGATCCATTCCTAATTTCAGAGTTTAATACCATGCCAGCTATATTCTTTTCATTAACATAATTTTAATTGTTTTTACGATCGATTACTTTTCCAAGGATTTAAAATTAAAGTATGCTCTTCAAGGGCTCAGAAGTTAGAAACGTGAAGTGTTAGTGAATTTTCAATTCAAATTTAACTAGCGTTGATATTTATTGTGGAAATACTTTAATACATGTGGCGGCCGTAGCCTGCTGGTAGTGTGCGTGGCCCGTAAGTTTAATTACCCCGGTTCAAGCCCCAGCTCAGACAGCACGTTTTTTCAATTGAATAAATATTTCTGTTCGGCCGCCACCTCTCTGCAGACAATGACAAACCTCAGAGAGTAAAAATTGTCATGTAAAGTTGTAGGACCAGTTCTCGATCATTTGTGTTCAGACATTTAATTGCACACACAATACAATTGATCAATAGAAACTAGGTCAAAGTCCTTCCAAGGGCTGAAATGGCCAGTTCTTATTATAATTCATAGAGACTTCAACAATTTTTTTTTTACGCAAATAGATGATATAAAAAACAATATTCCAAAGTACATTTTTTGTTTGTTTTTAAATTGTTCTTCTTCTCGATAGGTGGCATAAAACGATAGTGCTTTTCATCTGGAATCCAGATATTTTGGCTCGGATTTTATGACCCAAAACACTGCAAAAAATACCTAAAAAAATTGCTTAAAAATTGCAGAAAATGACCTAAAAACTGACAAAAATTACATAAAAAATGCAAACAATTACGTAAAAAATAAACAATAAATAAAGCTTTAAAAATAAAACATTACTAAACTTAAAACTTATTTTATATAAAAATTTTTCCTAAATAACCTTGTTATTTATTATGTTGATATTATATGATTTAAATACAAATTCTAAATGTTTGATAGTTTAAAATCGTTTATTGAGCTTGAGGTCAAAGTTAGAACAATTAATTGTTCTAACGAATCTTTTCAAAGAAACAACAACAACAACAAAGTTTTTTCAATATGAAAAAAAAACCACTAGCTGATTTTATTGCAATTTCGGCCGTGCTAAAGGCTTGATCAGAAATCTTTGTGATACCCGTGCAAGCGCGCACTAACGCACTGCACCACAGAGGCGATGAGATTTAAAGTGTCAATTTCTCAGTTTTTCTCAAATTTCATATATTCACATTTGTTGTATTTTTGCTTTACTTTAGTCTTTATGCTTATGTTATTATTTATGGAGTCCAACAGCCTGCTGGAAGTCTTCCACTAACAAAGCATGTTTACTGAAGTTGTTTTTAGATTTTTGCTGATTTGTTTTCAGCTGTTTCTGTTTGGTCGTGCTCTACCATATGATTAAAGTTTTTTCCTAAAATTTTTCCTAAATAACCTTGTTATTTATTATGTTGATATTATATGATTTAAATACAAATTCTAAATGTTTGATAGTTTAAAATCGTTTATTGAGCTTGAGGTCAAAGTTAGAACAATTAATTGTTCTAACGAATCTTTCCAAAGAAACAACAACAACAAAGTTTTTTCAATATGAAAAAAAAACCACTAGCTGATTTTATTGCAATTTCGGCCGTGCTAAAGGCTTGATCAGAAATCTTTGTGATACCCGTGCAAGCGCGCACTAACGCACTGCACCACAGAGGCGATGAGTTTTGAAGTGTCAATTTCTCAGTTTTTCTCAAATTTCATATATTCACATTTGTTGTATTTTTGCTTTACTTTAGTCTTTATGCTTATGTTATTATTTATGGAGTCCAACAGCCTGCTGGAAGTCTTCCACTAACAAAGCATGTTTACTGAAGTTGTTTTTAGATTTTTGCTGATTTGTTTTCAGCTGTTTCTGTTTGGTCGTGCTCTACCATATGATTAAAGTTTTTTCCTAAATGGCCTTGTTATTTATTATGTTGATTTTATATGATTTAAATACAAATTCTAAATGTTTGATAGTTTAAATCGTACTTGATTTTAAATACAAATTCTAGTTTGAATAATTTTTATACATACAGACAATTTGAAAGAACGTCGACTGTCTGGCAAAATGTTTTTGTAAACAGAAAAACTTATTTCTATTTCTACACTGAGAGATGAACATATTTAAAAGACGACATGTCATCGGATGTGAGTTTCTCTTCTAATTTCATGGTACTAAAATTTGTACCCCCTAATATTTCAGTAATAGAGCATAAAAATTAGAAATCAAACTTAAGCACGTGTTTCGAACCATACGTGTACACGAAAGTTTGAACTCCGTGAAGTTCGTTTTTGAAAACACTTTGAGGTCCATAAACAAAGCTACTCCTTTGTCGAGAGATAATTTTCTTGATTGGAGGGACTCTATTATTAAAGGAACATGTTTAAAAATTTGAATTTTTTACATTTCTTAATACGTAAAAAAACAAACAAAATATTATTTTAAAATTACACTACACAAAACCGAAAAATGCTCTGAAAATAAAAAAAGCCCAAAAATGACAATAAAATAACTTAAAAATTGCTTTAAATTACCAAAAAATGCCCTAAATCTAGTTAACATTACCTGAAAACTTAAACCGATAAAAAACGATGAAAAATGATAAAAAATTACCTAAAAACTTTTCATATTTGAAATTTAGGCAACACAAATGGACGTTCCAAATAACCAGGAAATGTCTTAGAAACAGCATAAAAAAGAAGATGACCTGTTAATAAGGTTACTTGTCGCTACAACCTTAACTACTATTATAAAGTTTGGTTACAATCGAACGTTTGGGGATCGAAAGGGTTGAAAATTACAGCTTTTTTAAAAAGTCGCGCTAAATTTTCCTTTGGGCCAAACTTAATAGTTCTAGTAAAGATTGTAGCGAAAAGAAGATGCATTTAAAACAAACAAAAAATATACTTTGGAATATTGTTTTTCATATTATTTACGTAAACACATTTTAAGTCTCTATGTATTATAGTCAATAAATAAATGTTTTAAATTGAGTCTTTTTAGGTTTTTACCAATGTGCAATGTCATCTAAAGATCTTTGTCGGGAACATAAACACACAACTGCTGCCATGTTTTGCTGAAAGTTTCTCTCGGTGCTTTTTGAAATTCGATCATTTCGGTGGGAGGGGGGTTTAACCCCCAAAATCCGTCACTGCGTACGCTCCTGCTTATACTCATTCGGCTCATTACCATGTTTTCGGGTATAGGTACATATCCGAGCGCGGCGTGACCCGAACCATGGTACAATTATTTGACAAGGTAGTAGCGTAGACTGGCTTTTTTCTTACGAGCGGTGATGGGTAGTTGTCAAAATTAGCTGTTCATGAAATGAATCAAAGAAATGTGAAAAAATAAGCAACGACTTAAACATAGCTAGTCAATCGCAGCAAACTAAAAAGATTCCAATAAACTTCGTGAACACATTTAATAAATCAAAGAAAAGTTCAAAACATAGCTAGTCAACAGCAGCAAACTACAACTCCTTTAGCTGTTTTTGACATCTACCAATCGCCAAAAAAACTGTCACGGCTACCCTGTCCAATAATTATACCATAACCCGAACCAGTTAGATTCGTGTTCAATCGATCCGAGTATATTATGATTGTACTCTGAGTGCTGTTTTTTCAATGTACAATGGCAATGTCAGCCATGGTTGCCAGTTTTTTCGTACTCCTGGCCGCCATTTGTCGACAGCTAAACCACCAAAAAATTTACTTAAAATATTTTAAGAAAATATATAAAATCATAATATTTACATAACGTCATAATTATTTTTAATATATTTGTACATATGACCAGAAATTGCAGCTTAGAGCTCTTATTAGTTATAGTTAAATATATTATTATTAATATATTAACATGCATAAACCATACCAAAAAAACTAAAAAAATATCCACAATCAGATTTTTTTTTAAATTATAAAAAACGATAATAAAAGAGCAATAAATAATGTAACAAGTACACGTCACAAATCTTGGACTAATTTTAATTCCAATCGTTGGAATTATGCATTTATTATTACTTGTTCTCTTAGAATTTGTTGGTTTGTGCTCCACGGGTTTAGTTATTTTTTTTTGCCGAAAATAATTTAATACAAGTATGCATTAAGTTTTAGTCCCATGAGGGAATAAAACTCAATTTTAATATTTGGCGTCGATTAAATTTTAACACAGTTTCGGTGTCGTCATACAATATAGGATTTACAAGAATTTAGTCCAAGATTTTTGAGCGTGTAAAAACTACGTAAAGAGAATACCAAACCTATAATACCCAAAAAAAAATTAATAGTTTTTAACAAATTGTAAGCCGGTCGCTTTATCGAGGGCCGTTCGATAATTCCGTGAAAAATTAAACAAAGAATGATTTTTACGAAAAAAAGTTTTATTTCTCAATATAGACTTCTTCTTTCCTCCAATTTTTTGATCCCATCCGAAAAATACGTTTTCAGAAGGTCCTCAAAATAGGCCTCTGTTTCGGTTATGAGCTCGTCTCTGGTGGTGAATCTCTTTCCGCCGAGTCATTTCTTCAGGTTAGGAAACAGAAAATAGTCGGAAAAGCCAAATCTGGAGAACATGCTTAATGACAAAGCAATTCGTACTAGAATTTATGGAATTTTGCCATGAGAGCTGGGCATGTGTGAATGCGCGCATTGTCTTGATGGAATATCACTTTTTTCCTCGCCAAATGGGGACGTTTCTCTTTCAAAGCGCTTCTTATCTTTGTTTAACATTGCCAAACATGAATTTGAATCAGTCGCACGATCGCATTTATGGTCGAGAGTGAGCAAACGTGGCACCCATCTTGCGTATAATTTTTTGATATCCAAATGATTTCGCAAAAT
Organism: Dichetophora obliterata; assembly: GCA_963920525.1. Lineage (NCBI taxonomy): Eukaryota > Metazoa > Arthropoda > Insecta > Diptera > Sciomyzidae > Dichetophora > Dichetophora obliterata. The sequence continues at coordinate 112,113,715 of OY986438.1, read as the reverse complement.
GTTCCACACCCGTTCGTTTGAGATGCCTACGGCCTCAACAATCTCGCGCACATTAACTCTGCGATCGGCCAACACGTGAATTTTAGTGACCATTTTTGGTGTGGTGACCTCATTTGGGCGTCCAGAACGTTCAGCGTCACTTGTGCTTGTACGGCCGCATTAGAATTCAGGTTTTTTGACGTAGAAATACGTCTTACAGCGCGGTTTGTATGGGGGTCATTTTCACGAATTTTTTCAAAGTGATATTTGACACTTTGGGCTATACCTACAGCCTTTAATATTCATCGTGCAAAGAAAAAAAAATGCCAAAATATCAGTTTTAGTGGGAATAAAACGAATATCTAATAAAATAGCAAAATCTAAGAAGATGAAAAATTCATATATTCGTATGAGTAATGCACAAGCTGCTTAGCTGCAGTAGCTGCTTGTGCTGTTTTAAGGGTGTTGTTGTTGTCGTGTTTGCTTGTTTGGTTCGTTATCACGTCATTCGTTGTTGTGCTGCTTTTGTTGCTGTTTTTATTAACATGTATGTAAAACATACATATATATATATACACATCAGTTGCTTTTTCTCCCAGATAGCCAATCGGCTTGGTTGAAAACGGCGTGCACTTTTAAAAGCACTGAAGCGGACCGTTTCGTTGTCAGCAAACTATGCATTGTGTGTTTCATATAAGCGTACAATTTATTAAGTTGTATATTAATGTTGATTTTCTATGATTTAAATACAAATTCTAAATGTTTGATAGTTTAAATCATTCTTGATTTTAAATACAAATTCTAGTTGTTTGATAGTTTAAAATCGTTTATTGGGCTTAAGGTCAGGTTAGAACAATTAATTGCTCTAACGAATTTTTTCCAAAGAAACAACTGCAACAACACTTTCAATATGAAAATAAAAAAAAACATCACTAGCTGATTAATTAGTTAGCTGATCTATTAATTAGTTTAACCTGACCTAAAGCTCAATAAACGATTTAAAACTATCAAACAACTAGAATTTGTATTTAAAATCAAGAATGATTTAAACTACCAAACAATTAGAATTTATATTAAAATCAAAGAAAATCAGCACAAAAAATAACAAGGTCATATAGAAAACTTCAAGTTGTATATTAATTTTATTTGTTGTTAAACAGTTGTAACCTTTTCTTGAAATGGTTTTTATTAAGTTGCAACAATAAACTAAACAATAAACGGCAACTTAACTGGACCACCTTGATTTCAATACAAGATTCAATGCATATTTCAGCGTTTTTTGGCTAACGGTTGAAAAAGAGAGGGAAAAAAAGACAAGAACAAACGACACATCAAGCGAATATGACATAAATTTCAATTCGATTCTTGATAAATATAAAAAAGGACTTTACAAGTGTATAGAGAACGGCTTAAAGGTACAAAAACATGTCGTTTTCATACCAGCAAATCAGACGCTGCCGTTTTAAGTACCGTTTAGCTGGAACAGTGACATTCATGGCTTGTTGGTTGCCAGTTAAAATTTAAAACAATTCCGACAAAAAGTTACTTTTTTCACAATAACATAAATTAAATACAACAAAAATTTCCATTGTAAAGATAAACAAAAAAGTTTCTACCGCAATAAAAAAAAAATATAAAAAAAAAAATCCCACGATCATTAAAAATTACCACAAAAATACCACGCGTTTTAAAAATACCACCACAAATTCCATATGCATTTTAAATTGCCACAAAAATCTCATTCGCATTAAAAAATACCACAATAAGTCCCATGTGCACAAACAATTTAAAAAACATTTAGAAATACCAAAAAGAAATTTTGCTTAATAAACAGAAAAAACAAATTTTTGGAAGAATATTACCAAACTCTCACGGAAATTTAAATAATACCCCGCTGAATTTGCACGCCAATTAAAAAATACCACGCTGAATTAAAAAATTTAATAGGAATTCCCAGAAACAAAAATTCCTCAGGGCAATTAAAAATTACCACGAATGGGATTTTTTCCAACATTTCTGGCAACGTTGCTAATACCTGCTGATATTGTTGTTTTGGTTCTGCATGCGCTGCAAGGGCCGTTCATCACTTGGACCCCTTTTATATTGGTCAAGACTTGAAGTCAAGTTTCAGAGTTTGTTGGCAATTCGCCGCACATCGGAAGCGACGGAAGGGAAATAGAAACTTGAAGCTGTACCGGCAATTTTTCGGGTTTTTTCGTGTTCCTTTTGCTATTTTCGCGTTGTTGACAGTGCTTTTTATTTTATTTTTCGCATATCAATGTGAGTTTGCTAGACTTCGGTTGCATTAAATTTAATTTTGCATTAAATTTTTAAGCAAAAACGTTTTGTTAACTTCCATCGTGGTAAAAAAATAAAATTCAGTTTGCAAATTTCTATAAACTATAATTAATTTGCTTGCTACCTATCTCGTTTTATTTTTAGAAAACAAGGAAAGAAGACAAGAACTTGAATTCAAGTCTTGAACAATGTGAAAGCTTTCGTCAAGTTCAAAAGAGAACGTCAAAAAAACTTGACTTCAAGTCTTGATCAATGTAAAAGGGGTCTTGGCAATTCTATGAGCAATAATTGCTTTCGCCGCAAGCATAAGTAGTTTGTGGACTACTCGGGTTTAAAGGGGACTTTCGTAAACCCCCTCATGCGGGCGAATAATCCACAAACTGCTTGCGGCAAAGGCCATTATTGCTGAGTGAAAAGCGGGACAAAGAGATCTTGCTACCAGAGAAATAATTGCTTTCGCCGCAAGCTCGAGAATTTTCGTTTGTAACTAGCGGAAAGCGGGACATGGTAGGCAAAGTTCTGTTTATTTTTTGTGGACGATTCGGTTCATCTCCTCTAATGCTGCTCAACCGCTGTGATCCTGCTCTTTTCTGTGCGTCGTTGTTTTAGATTTGCTTGGTAATTGCTGTTGGTTCAGTTAGCTGAAATTTTTTTAGATGTTCTTAATTTTTACTCGACATGAAAAGCTGTATTTGACAACTAGCTCGCTTTTCTCTGCTTTCTACTTCATTCCTCTCCGAGTCGGCCCAACCTGGTTATTCTGCCATGAGTTGGAGTACGAATAAAACGAATGTTTACTTTCAGCATGAATGTATACTACTACGCAAATTTGCGCATGCGTTACTAAGCATTCGTTGTGGTTTAAAAACTACATTTATTTTTTTAATACCATAATAAATTCGAATTATTTTTTTATGCATTATATTCTTTCCATATTAAAAATTTAATTTGGTAACTAAAATTTTAATTTTAAATTACTTTTAAAATATACATACATGTATATGCTCAGGTAAACTACAGGAAAAATAAATAATTCAAATTTACCCATATTTATTTCCATTAATTAAACATAACTTTGAATTACATTTAGTTTTAACCAACATAACAAATGAACAAGAACAACAAATTCATCACCATAAATATCAAACGAAAACTTTTTATAAAACAAAACAAATTTTTACATGAATTTAATTGTGAGCTTTTTAGATCAGGTAAGTTTAAAGAAGGACAACAACAACAAATTTGTTTTTGAATAATTTTTATTTAAAAGATGAAATACTATAAAAAAAGTTTTGAAGAATATACATGAAAAAAAACCAGAATTTTTCTCTATTAGTGTATAAAAAGGAATTCTACGTCTATACTTACGATACTATCGAAACTGGTTTTTTTTTTTGATTAAGGATGGTTTTTTGAGCAAAAACTAATGCTTGATGAGCACACGAAATTCACTATTTTCAATTTTCGACAAAATTCACAAGATCGTCTGCTGTCACCGGCTGCCAAACACAAACTAAGCGTCGCAGCGAGCTGAGATTTTGACAGTAGTCTATTAACAGATAGTAGATAACAGAATCAGTGTTGTATTTAAAGTTACTACGCAGGAACTTAAAAAATTCACTAACTTCTCAAATTTCCCTCTTACTTCACTGTCTTTAGGTCTTCAGAATTTTCTGTTTTTGGGTTTTAACATTTCTTCTGTAGGTTCAAAACTCTCGCAGTATATATTAATATCAAATGTATAAATTATATACTTTGTTGAATTTCTTAGACCTTTTTGTTTATCTTTATATAGAGTTCATCAAGCTGGAGATCCTTAATATTATTAAAATTCTCTTAAATACTTTTTTATATTAAAATAAAAAACACTCTTCTCAATTCCAAAAAACCAAATTCTCAGATCTACTGTTCATTGTAACATCTACCCAATTATATCCTACAGACTTTTTAATAAATTACCTACTACTATTAAACAATGCAGGTCACTAGGTTTGTTTCTGAAACATTGCAAAATCTGGTTGTATAATTTTGATTATAACAATTTGGAATCGTTGCTACAGACTAAAATTTACTAGCTACACCTTATATTCTTTCTCTTTCTACTTTTTCAGCTCTTATTCTTTCCTTTCCACCTTCTTAGCTTTCACTAGCACACCTTTTTTTAATTTCCTGTAAAATGACAATAAACATAGTATTTTAATACAAATATTGTCATTACTATTTCTCATTGGCGTCGGAAGCGGGGGGCAAGGGCATGTTGTACGATAAGTTAGATGGAAAACTAATGGGACTATTTGATTGAGCGTTCGAACGATCCAACTTGTAAAGCAACATCATTAATTGCAAGCTCTCAAGCAGGACACATCCGGCTAATAGCTAAGCAACTTTTAGATGCCCTAACAATTGAGCAGTAATTTTACATAGTTGTACAATATTGTACAATCGGCAGAAAAAAACCAAAAATTTCGACTATCGTTTTAGCTTACGAATGGTACTACATGTTGTACAATCTGCCATGTTGGTCCAATGTTTTGGACCATGCGAAAGCCCCTACTGTGAATTAGCTGATGAAAATCCAACTCGACGCTTTAAACAAACATCAAATCCGGTTCCTTCAGTACAGTTGCCATTATATAATCGGCTACGAAAAGATTATTTCGAAATTTTTGATCTTCTCTCAAATGATATAACGGCTAGATTCGATCAAACAGGTTGATATTTGACTTATTTTTTTATTTTTGCATGTTTACACTTCACTCAACCGACTCACTTTGATTTAACATTCGGTGAGTCGGTTGAGTGAAGCTAGTGTAAACTGACACTTTGTAAATCTTATTGTACATTTAAACAGATCTTGACACTCTGGAATCGTTGGAAAATATTGTAATCGAAGCCTTCAACGGAAAAGTGCCTTCTGAACAAAATCTAAAAACAAAACTTAATCTTTATGTAGATGACTTTTTTGCAGATGAAATTGCTGAAGCAATTGCCTGGCCAAACACCTTGAAATTGTAGTGGAATTGTATCCCAATTTGCGAAAAATTCGGTTACTGTAAAAAAACTATTAAATGAAGTTGAAAAACTTATTGCTTTGCTTTTGACTGTACCTGCATCAGCAGCTTCATCTGAGCGTTCTTTTAGTGCACTAAGACGACTTAAAACGTATCTTCGAGCAACTATGACACATAAACGACTCACTCATGCGGCACTTATACACATTCACTAAGATAAAACCGAAGAATTGAATTCGATGGAGGTGATGAAAGAGTTTATTTCTCGCAAGGACAGAAAGAAACATTGTGGAATAATTTAAATTGATATAACTTTTTGTACCTTATTGCATTTAAACCATGTAAAGATATACCTAGTCTTGCTTTATAAAAGCAACCATTATTTCTTATATTTTCATATTACCATATGAAATATCCTTTAAAGAATGATCTCTAATATTGAAATTGGAAGAACTTTTAAAAATAATGAAATTTTAATATTTTTTATATATTTTTATATTTTTTTATTTTAAACTAAAATAAAAAATATGTTTATTCACATTCATGTTTCTTTGAAGAAATTTTGGTGAACTTTTTTTGCACCACCATTTGTACTGCCCCCCCATTTGTACTGCCCCCCATTTGTACTGCCCCCCCAGATGAAATTCGCTTCTGACGCGCTTGCTATTTCTCCACTGAATAGATATTAAGTATCTTGAATGTTAAAGTATGTTAACTTTTATTATTAGAACTATTTATTTACACTTAATTTTAAATCTAAATGAAATGTAACTTTTGTAATTTGATGAATTTTCTTAATATTGTAAACTGTTTTAGTTGGAGGAATGAGAATAAATATTGAATTGAATTGAATTGAATTATTTTCATTCCTCTCCCTTGTTGTGAAATGCAAGGCTGCAATGTCGCTGAGTAAAACATATTTTTTTTTAAAACAGTAAAAATGAATTCTATAAGAAGCGGCAAGAAAACAATGATATTAATATTTTCTGTTGTCATTGCCTGACAATAAGTAAAAGTTTCCACATGCATTATTAAAGAATTGGTTTGGAAACAAAATAAATTCAAAACTACCTAATATAATTCCAAAAGATATGGGAAATGTTTATTGATCACTTCCATATGTAAGTCTTCCAATTTTTACAAAACGGAAGCGGTTTGGAAACAACATAAATGCAAAGCTACCCTCAAGCTTCCAAAAGATACGGTGAGGAATGTTTCTTTATCACTTTTAGATGGAAGTCTTCTGATTTTTCTTGGAGGGATTATCAATGAAATCTAAAAACACTATACAAACAAATAAATGTAAAGTACACAGAGGAAATATGAATAAATAAATAATTACAACAATATAATCTGAATGTAAAAGTTTTTTTATGTAAAAATTAAATGTAAAAAATTAAAATGATGAATCTCCGATAAATTGGAATTCTCAATTCGGCATTGATTGCTTCCTTTGCATAAGGACCAACAAATTGAGAAAATACAAAAAAAAGTAGTAGAATCAAAAAAAGTGGTAGATCTACCACAATTGTGATAAAGTGACAACACTGGCTGTCACAAGATCGACGCACAATGAAACGCTTTCATACGACATGCGGCCGTTGATAGTAAACGTTTTCGGAATGCAATGAAATCTGGTATATATGTGTTTTAGAGCAGTAGGACAAAAATTTGTAAAAAAGGTTAAAATCGGTTAATGGACACGCCCCCCCCCATACAAATTTTATTCTCAAAGTTTCATAACTCCGCGAAATGCAGTCGTAAAAGAATATAATTTCACACACATATTACCTAAAACAGAAGAATATTATTGACAAGAAAATTTTGTAATCGGTAAAAAAACACGCATATCACCCATACAAACTGATGTTTCCAAACACTAAAAAGACACAAAATGTTACAAAAAAAAAAAAAATAAGTATTAATGTGGAATTTGTGTTAAAATATTTGTGCCTGTATTCATGCAAACAATTATTGAGTTTAGTAAATCATCAATGAAAATCAGAAAAAAAAGTAAAAACAATTGCCTTTATTTATAAATAATGTTGCAAAATAAATTCAAATACTACGTGGATACTTTTAACTTCCACTGAATACATAAAAAAATAAAAGTTCTTGAAAAATCCCCTTCCTATTCTTCCTCTCACAGTACTTCGACATTATAAACATAATTTGCTATATCAATATCTTTACCATGTTTAAACTTTCGATTGTTACCGCAATACATTCGGGGCTCAGATGATATAAGAAACGTAACCATCAGATTATAATACCATAGTTTTCTTGAAACTTTCGTATGTCTTTGCGATTTGCTTCCAAATCGACATTTTTAATAATTGTACATCCGTGTACAAGAGTTTTATGAACTGTTGGTGACATTTGATACCAGGAATAGTCGCACCTTAAAATTTCCCTTGCTTTAAACTATTCACCTTTTTTTCGCTTGAAATTACTCTTAAGACAAGATTCAAATTTCTTAATAGATTCAAATCTAAGTTTGTTATCTCAGCTGATATACTTAGTTTTTAAAAAAACGCCTAGCTTTTTTGCCATTATTTGGCAGCTCGAATAACCCTGTTTTTGAAATTTCATTGACTCACCCTGTTTTCCGGAATACTATACCGATTCACTTTGTGCGCAATGTTATGGTGCTTCATGGTCTACCTTTAAAACTAACTTGGTTGGTTGTCTTTTGGATGTTTTTTTGGAGCTAAGCTGAAAATCGTTCCCATTGTCTTATTTTTGTATTCCATGTGTTCCTTGTATTTGTGTTCGTTTCTTGCTCTTCGGTTTGACCGTGATTGTGCAAGCAAGTTGTTGTTGTAGCTGTTATTGTTGTGTGGCTGGATATTTGTATCCATGGTACTCTGGTGCTCAACACGACATTCCTTTTGCATCCCATTTCGGCACTCTTGCTTAGCTCTTTTGCACTTACTTTTGCATTCATGGACAGAAAGACGGAGAGAGTATTGTCTTGTATAACCTCCAAGTCCAAGATGTCTTTGGTTTTGCGGGTATCTTTTTTTTCTTTTACTTTCTTACTTATCTATATATTTTAATACACTGTAGTTTCAATTTTTTTTCACTTTTGTTGCCTTCGGCTTGAGTTTCGAACTTTGCATGGTTCGGTTCTGTATTCGGTTGCTTTTAATGTAGGTGATAGAATTAGGTATGTGCCTGTGGCTGCCAGCTAGATGGAATGGTATGTTGCTTTTCCCACCCCTCTTTAGACCATCTGACCGCCTTTTATTGCAGAATGAACGCTTAGGCGGTCGGCGTTATGTTTCATTTAACCCTTGTTGAATGGTATGAAATGATGGGCCCATAAAGTTCGGTTCAATGTTTAACTGACTCTGTGTATTTATATTCTAGCAGTTTATTGAACTTGTTCTCTGTTGTTAGGCTTAACTTTTTAACATTTTTGTCTTGGGGTTGTTGTCTCTTTGAATTTATCAAGAACATTGTGTGGGTTTTTTTTTTAGATAAGTGACAACACTTCCAAGATTATTAATTCTTTAATGCTTTCTCATTTTATTGTTCTTTAAACTGTAATGTAGAAATGACAGTGATAGTTTATGCTCAAAGTCGGCATACAGCTTGTGAGTCCAGTTCTTGATAATTTGTGTACAATCACTTAATTATACCCACAACACAATTGATCAAAGAAAACTCGATCCTTAAAGTAGAGATGCAACGGATAGTGATTCGGCCGGATACCGGATATCCGGTAAGCTGCAAGGCCAAAAGTTAAGTGTATTTCTCATTCGACATGCTACAATACACGGATGGAGTGTTGCCATTTGTTTATGGCAAATAAAGTTAAAAACACCTTTAATATTATAAAAATAATTGCTAAAACAATAAAATCTAAACAATTTTTACTCCTATAAAATTATTGCCTAACGGCAATAGTAACTTTGACATCTTATGACACGTATTGGGATTGTTTCAATTAAGTGGCAGATGAAAAGAATATTCAGTGTTGCGGTCAATATAAAAACTCAATTGCGACCGAGATTGAAAACTTCTTGAAATGAGTTCGAATTGATCACAGTCGCAATCCTTACGCATGGTGGTCGATTAACTCCAAAAAATACCCTCATTTGACATCGGTTGCCAAAACGTACCTTTCATTTCCTTGCAGTAGCGTTTATAGCGAAAACAAGCAAAATCGCCTATTGTCTTTGAACGCTGTAAATTTAGTTCTTATTCACCATAATCTACCTTTTCTTAATTTTGATTATTAACTTTAATCAATCTACTAATTGGATGTTTTTCTAAGTTGTTAGTTTATATATGATTTTATCAATTGAGTGAAAAAATACTAAGAATGAAATCTAAGTTTTTTTGAAGATACTTTGTAAATTTTTTATTGCTTTTTCGCATTTAAATAAAAGCCACAATATTTACCTTAATTTATTTAATTGTTATTTACTTAACAAAGATTTACTTCAATAAGATAATTGTAAGAAACTATTAGGCCGGCCGGATACCGCACAGTAACCCAATATCCGGAATATTAAATTTAAATTAAATTTAATTATTTAAATATTAATGGATAAACCGGATAGTTGCAACTATATCAAAACTATGTAGAAAACTAATAAAATCATAGATTTTGGATTCATCCTATGCTTTAAAAACGACCTATCGATGGCGAATTTTTTACTTTGCGCAATAAACTGTTGGAATCCATTGTAATTTTTGTAAGCAAAACGAACGACAAACCAGCTAGAATTCTTTGCAACGATCACCACCGGCTTTTTCGTCGGTGTCAACAGTCGTTGCCGTTTCGTCGCCGCTTAGTGAGCATGTATACATAAGAACACATGGCAGTTATATTTTGTAGTTTCGTGTCGTTTCGTTGCGTACCGCAAGTAGGCAGAGACCTATAATAGAAATTAAAAAATGCACCAAGTTGGATCAACGTGCACTCACACGTCCAACATGTTGAACGATCGCCAGAATAAAATCAAAAATTTTTGATTTTCATCCAACATGTTGGACCGACTGTCGTTTTAGCTTACGCATAGTACTACATGTTGTACAATCTGCCATGTTAGTTCAATATGTTGGACCATGCGAAAGCCCCTAATATAAATAACTGCCCAAAAATGTGATGAACAATCGCCCAAATAGAAGAACATGTAAGTGTACGCATATTAGAGTGTATCGAAAATCTGACCTCGACTGGTGTATCTTTTATTTTATTTTACCATTAAATTGTTGTGCAACTTTTGTACTGAAGACCCACCAATGGTTAATTTAAAAAAAAAATCAAACTTATCTATAATTTTCTTGGATATTAAAACATAGAACTGCAAATTTTTATCCCATTTGACAATGACAAGGCCTTAACTAGATTTTACAGCTTTGTTCAAACAGAATCTGCTAGACAAATGTGGTCTTTCTTCAAAAAGAAAAACTAAATATAATAAATATTTTGACGGGTATGACCCAGATGTGTAATTTTACAAAGAAAAAGAAAACAGTGAAGAAGAAAATTAAATCAAAACTATAAGCAATTGCTTCAACTTATTTATCAAACACCGCAGGTATCGTGCAATTTATGTCAAAAAGCATTTTCTAGGCGTACAAGTGCGCTCACTAAAAAAATTATTCATTAAAAAAAAACTTAAAAAAAAGAAAAAAATATTTTTGAAAAGAAGAAAATTTTTGTATCAAACGAAAATTAATTTTTTTTGCGAAATTTATCGAGTTTTTATATTTACATATTTTGAAAATGCTCAAAATTTGGAACACAAATACGTTTTTTGATGAAATGAACTAAAGTGCCATGCATTTCATGACCAGACCTTCCATTTTTGTTCATCTTTTGTATAGGGTCGAACTACTGTGCGACGTGTTCCGGCAATTAGCGTAAAAGTTGTTTTTCTGTTTTTGTCATCAAAACAAATAGGTTTGATTAGATTTTTTTGGCAAAATTTATTTTTTCCCAAAATGTTTTTTTTTAATTTTTTACAAAAAAGTCAAGACGCAAAAATAATTTATAAGAAAAAGTTAACCAAATATCTTCTTTCAATCAAAAGTTATTGCTAAAAATCTATTTTTTCATGCCTTTGACTATCTATAGTAATAAAACTTATTACAACAATTTTTTAAGGGAAGACATCGTTACCTAAGAATGAGAAAAAACTACATGAAAATCAAAGTTTTGACTTTCATACTATAGTAATAGTAGTATATAGTTTCAACCGTACCGTTAGGTTAGTGTATATATTAGGCTGGGTCGATTTGTGGGTAGGCAAAAAAATCGCCCATTGCTCAGTGAAAATCGTATTCTAGGGATCAAAATAAGAAACTTTGCCCGAGATTGGGGCAATCTAAATGGGTTAAAGAGGGATTTTTCAAAATTTGACCTTATGGGACAAAAGTCAAAAGTTGGGGTATTAGAGTTCGTTTTAGAGGTATAGTTCCTCGGGCAAAATTTCTTATTTTGATCCCTAGAATACGATTTTCACTGAGCAATGGGCGATTTTTAAATCGACCCGCCCTAGTATATATAGCTCAAAATATTGACTTTTTAATTTAAAAATGGCTCAAAAATTGTTTTTGTTGTAGAAATAAAATTATGTTAAAATTGCATTTTTGACTACCTTTCATATGACATAGCATTTATTTGCAAACATTTTTCCAGCTAAGCGCAAAATTATTTTACTGTTTTTGTCATCACAGCAAGGGTACCTTTTGATTTTTTCCAAAATATTGTCTTTATAGTTTTTTCAAAAAAGTCAAGTCTCAAAAATAATTCTTGTGAAAAAATTACCCCATTATCTCTTTCCAATCAAAAGTTATGGCTATAACTATCGACCTCAATGTGCACATGCAGTTTAACTGATAACATTTTGTGGGCGCTGGACAAAGGGGCAAGGCAGAAACGCGCCGGGTCTTAGATAGTATAATATAAAATGACAAAATTTAATCCAGCCTTGATGACAAGCATCAATCTTAGTATAATGCTACTTCTTAAGGGTTCTTAAGGGTTGAAGAAATTGCATATCAATTGCTAATAATTATAAAGTAATTAGATTATTGAAAGAACATGTCAACAGTGTTGCCGCGACAATTAAAAAAAAGTATCCAAGAAAAGGTCAAAAAAGTATCCAAAAGTATCCACTTTTGAAAAAAAGTTTCCACGTATTCAAACCAATTCAAATCCAAAAACCTATAATGTATTAATTTTTTAACACTAAAATACAACTTTAATATTTTAAATAATGAAACCCAATTTTTTAAGCTTCCATAACAATTTTGTTTATATAATTTCAAGACTAACAAATATTTTTATTAAAATATATTAAAAAAAAAATATGTATAATAATATTAAAAAGGAACATAAACTTCAGTACTCCTGTCCTTTACATGTGTTGCTATTGCACTTAAATTACATTAATTTTAAAAGTATAATATTTTTACAAAGGCAATATACAAAACTCTTACCTGAGTGACAATCTTGAAGCGATGTAGGGGCTTAAGTTGCAATGACACAATGCTGCTGGTGGGAGTAGCTCCTCCCTGTAGGTCCTTACCCTACGGCTTTGCGGAGCCTGCAGTCCTCTTGTGGAGCAGCGAACTAAAGGGTCATTCCCCCCTAATCCAGGGTGTCATACGTTACGTGCCCATTGGATGGTTTCTAGTCAGGGGGTATACCGACTGTATTGGAACGGTGCCTCTCTGATACATGGCCGCCTCAGAGAGTAACTGCTGCCCTACCGCGGCATTGGGGTTAGGGAGTGGTCGATATTTTTTCTACCTCTATTCTTTGACCACTATACTGACAGACTCAGAACCAAATCTCAGGTTGGATCGGGGCTGCACACGACGTTCTTTTGTTCCCTGAATGTGGACCCGATCCCGTTCGAGGAGCGGTCTCAGTGCCTGTTGGTTTAACTCTCTTCATCTTATTGGGGATGGGGTAGTCGCATGACCAAGATGAACGCACTCACACAACAACAAATAACATAGCTTTAGAAGTTACACTTTATGTGTATCTTTACAACATCAAAAGATGATTGTAGCTTTCTTGTATTTTTTGAGTGTAATATTTTGACATTTATTCACCAGTGTCATTTATAATTACAAATACAATCAGTACACCTTATACACAAAAGAGCGAATACCACTTATATATAAACTTCGAAGTTTTTGAGGTAGCAAAATTGTACCACCACCCAGTAAATGGGCTTGCACGCTTATGCTACCGAAAAGTGCATGACAAACGCTTTTAATCCTTGAGAAGGTCATCGTTTGTAGTTGGCACAATTCCTGCTGGCGCTGCTTGTGCCATGCATACTGCCATAGTTTCCGTTTAAAACTCCAGTTCTTGCTCTGACAAAAGGCGACAAGCTTCGTCGTTGTTCGATTGACTCCAGTCTGGGGCTTGGTAATCTTTTTATGGATTGACTTTTCGACTACTTTCTTTGGTAAACGGTGACAAGAATGAAGCTGTTGGTGTTGCAATTCCACTAAATCATTGTGTTTATTTGTGAGGCATGCAGGCAGCATCATCTTATGTCACCATCTTTTGAAGGTTGGTCGGACAAATGTTGAGAGTTGAAAGGTTGTGTAATTTCCATGCTGATTTGGCACATTTCTTAATTTTGTTTAAGCGGTTTTTTATGGAGGGAGTTTGGGTTACAACCGAAGGTTATGTAAGTGAAAAAAATAGTTGCACGTGTTTTGATGGCGCCAATTGCTTTGGTGATTTTGTTTTTAGTTTGACCTATTTTTATTCTTATTTTCACATGTTTGTCTATTACTATACAAGCTGTTTTAGTGGAAACAAACAAGAAAAATATCATATGCCAATTATTTATTCGATGGTATTTTATTGCATGTTTTTTTTAAAGATTTCGAGTTTATATTGTTCTTTGAATAAAACTTGTCTTAAAGTGATATGAGCGTAGTAATTTCAAAAATAGACTTAAGTTTAAAATATTTATTTCGAGAAAAATTGTAATACATAGCACTTAAAATTGTTTTTTTAACATATAAAACACAAAAAAACAATATACTAAAATATTTTTTTAATGACTATTTTTCCGCTAGACTGGATTTTAAGAACTGTCAAGATATGTATCTCAAGTTCTACTCAACTGATTTGACTGAAGTGAGTCTAGATTTGATCGGTAAGCCCAAAAACTAGAACACTTTCTAGGATTTGAAAATTTGGCCAAAATATTTTCACCACCGGGGAAGCAATCAAAATATCGGGTGCTTTCAAAAGATTTTTTTTTAAATCTTGACTAAATGGTTGAGTAAATTCCTATGTTGTTGAGTAAAGAGTCTTTTTTACTATGAACTCCAATTTTTTGTTTCAAGTAATTTAAAGAAAACTTTTTTGTTATTAATTTTTTAGTATTAATTTAAAAAAAAAAATATTTTTAGACATACGATTTTTGGTTCGGTAAGTGGGTTATTTCAGAATTTTCCCATGTACTGTAACTTTTTCAAATACACACTAAAAAACTTAAAATTTTATATTTCATTATGCTTTACGTGTTTTGACCCTTAGACAAATTGGAAGAATTAAGGTAGGTTTTAGGAAAATTTTTTTTAGAAAATCAACATTTTTTTTAACTGTTTATTGTTACTGAGACTCTTCAAGACTCATGTACACAAAATTTTAAATCAATCCCGCTTATAATACAGATTATACAGCGCTTAAAACCCGGTGCGCCAGAGTAGCTTTAACTAAGCACAGTAGGTAACTGTAAACGCGTTTTTCTCGAAACATTCTTTTTCAAAATGAGCTACACTACTACAAACCAGTGTTGCCGTTTGGATCCAATTGTATCTATTTGGATATTTTTTTGCTTTAAAAATTGATGGATAAAAAGTAAGCAGTCGCTTAAAATTGACAAAAACGTTAAGATAAAAATGACATTGAGACATTTTTGGGCAATATTTTCTTATCAAATAATGCATTAAAGCAACCTCTTTACAAAGATCTTTTAAATTTTGTGAAAAATATTAAAATATTTAAACCGAGATCTCACCAAAATTGCACTTTTAAACTCGGTTCAACTAGATATTTTAGCATTAGTTGAAGTTAAATTGACTTAAATTATCATTTTATGTGTTTCTTATTTGCCTTAATCGAGTTTAACTGTTTAACTTTGGTAAGTTAAGCTCGGTTTAATTTGACTAGAATTTATTTAAAATATATTGTTTTCCAATATGCTTACACCCAGCGGTTGAAGTAGTCCTGAAACAATACATTCTCTCAAGCCTGAGGGGTAATGAGGGGTAATAATGGCCTGAGTATTCAACACACTACTTGATTTCCTTTTTTCATTAAGATGTCATACTTACGTAATACCTGCTATCGTGCTGCACTCAACCGTCGCTCAGGTGCGAATACGAAGCAAATTCAGTCTCGGGCTAACTGAAAGCACTCATAACCGTTTGACAGCATTACACCTTCGTTTCAAAACTCAGTGGCATCTTCCGGTCTGAGATTGAAACAAAACAAAATTTTCACAGATTGGATAATTTCAGGGAAATTTTCAGAAAGCTTGAATGGAAATGCTTTTTCTTAAATCAGTAATGATATCATTCCTGAATTTTGCAAAGTAAAATAGATCTTATTTCACACCAGATTTCATCAGGCATTGAAATTGCTGACCGCTGGGCAAATGAATATATTTAAACTTCTAAATTGAAAATTACATTGCACGTAAAAAAAAATTAAAAAGACTCAATTTAAGGCGTTTATTGTGAGCTTTTGCCAAAAAAATTTACTTTTTAAAAAAGTGTGTACTTTTTAACTGTGAATTTACTTTTGTAAATTGTTACAAAACTTACTAATGGCGTTTTCGTTTCTCGAAAAAATTTTGCATTTTTTCTGCTCTCTTTTTGCCATCTTTGAGAATGCCGAATTTTTTCTACTTTTGAGGTCAACATTTTCGAGAAAAGAACACGATTTAATTACAGAGGTCACTTTTTTTCTCAAGAGGTCAGAATTTCCAAAAAGAGCAGAAAAAATGTTACATTTTTTCGAGAAACGAAAACGCCATAATTCTAGTATAGCGACAAGTACCCTTAATAGTATGCACTTTGATTTTATTTTCCGATAAATTGGGACCAAAATAACTTGATCTTGTCTGAAAAAGACTACTTTTTGTACGCCACCTAGCGAGAAGAAGATGCATTAAAAACAAAAAACTTTTCTGGAATGTTGGTTTTTGTATTATTTACGTAAATAAAATTCCAAGTCTTGATATATTACTAGCTGAAACCCTAGCTGAAGCGTTGCTGCCACGCCCTCGTTGCCAAACTTCCATAAAATGTTATCAGTAAACCTGGATGTGTAAATTGAGTTCGAATATTGAATTCCGAGACTGTGCGGTCTATAACTTCAAAGCTATTCTATATTGTAAATGTTGGTTATGTGAGAGGTGCCATGCCCTCTTGTTTAACGCCCATAAAATTTTATCAGTGAAACGGCATGTGTAAATCGTGGTAGAATACTGAATTCCTAGGCTGTGCGGCATATAACTCCAAAGTTATTCGATATCGCAAATTATGGGAGGTTGCCACGCAAAAAACGACATGTGTAAATTGTGCTCGAATACCGAATTCCGAGACTGTGCGGTCTATGATTCCAAAGCTATTCGATACCGCAAATTTGAGTTGTATGAGATGTGCCACGCCCCCTTGTACAACGCCCATAAAATGTTATCAGTAAAACAGCACGTGTAAGTTGTCGTCGAATACTGAATACCGAGGCTGTGCGAATTATAACGCAAAGGCTATTCAAAATATCAAATTTGGGTTGTATGAGAGCTGCCACGCCCCATTTACCAACGCCCATAAAATGTTATAAGTAAATGGGCACGTGTAAATTGTGGTCGAATACCAAATTCCATGGCTGTGCGAACTATAACTCAAGAGCTATTCGATATCTCAAATTTGGGTTGTACGGGAGGTGCCATGCCCCCTTGTCCAACGCTGTCCGTACTACGACTGAAACCTGCGCATGAATGCGAACAACCAATTTGGAAAGTTTCGTCGCGATCGGATGAACGGTGTAGAAATGTATTCAGGACACACAAACTCACGTACATTCATTTTTATGTATATAGATAGTCTTTTCACAGTAAATGTTTTAATTAAATCTTTTTATTTTTTTTTAACATGTTAATGATTGCAGGTTCTTATGATGTTCGACCTAAAAACTCAATAATTTTTTTTATTTTTTGGTAACTTATGGTGTGTAGGATATGTTCCCAAAGTAGTTTAGCCGATAACGATTGCATAAAAAGTTATCGCATACAAAAGGAACCCATATTTTCAAAAACGCATTCGAAAAAATCGTTAACCAAATCTTAAAAAGCGTTTTCTGAAAAATCATGTTTTTCAAACTTGGCTCCACTATATCTCAAGAACTACTCTATAGATTGACTTGAATTTTTTTTTTATTATTTTTTTTTGGATCCTAAACTTTAATTCAGATAGTATTGGCCAGTTGTTTTTTAGAGCACTTTAAAGAGTGAAAAATGTGAAAAGCGACTAAAAATTCACATGTCCGCCATTTTTGTAATTTCAAACTATTTATTGATACTACAGGTTCAAGCTCCAGTAAATATAATGAAATTTATAAAATTTTTTGTTTATTTTTATATCAGATGACATGAACGTGCTGAGGGATGGAGACCGTTTGGGTACCTTTTTTTAAACGTGACGTTTGACGGCGTATTGACACTTACATTGCACTTTTATGCAAAAAAAAACTATTTTCCTACACTTTATGAATCAATAAATAACTGTCAAAAAGCTCAAAGTGTTAATTTACTTCCTTCTATGAAAAAAAAAATCAATAACATCACCGTGTTTTTAGACCTCTAGATGAGAAACTGCCCTTAATATAATTAAAAAGCAATAGCAACCCATATAATTTATTTTATACTAAACTAATATTTTTTCCTTTTTAATGCAAACCAAAACCAAAATTTTAGAGGAGAAGCAATTTTATAGTTTTGTCTTCATAAGAAGTACATGCAGGCTCGATTTTTGTGATGGGTATAACTTAGAGATCTGAAATTTTGGGAGTAGATGGGTTTGTTATAGTACTAGCGTTTGTCATTAAAAAGTTCATTTCGGATTTCGTGTTGGTTACACTTTTTTTGCGTTTATGGCTAGATATTGTTTTGCATATTAAACTTATTAAACTAATGTAATTAAAGGGCAATAGCAACACAAATAAAAGGTACAGTACCAAAGTACTGAAATTTCCTTTATTTCAAAGTTCCTTAATCGATAAATAAACAAATCGATTTAAATAATTTTTTATTTAATCTATTCGTATTGTAATTCTACACATCCTTTTCCAAAATGAGCGTCTTTGGAAAATTTTTCTAGCTTTTACACGCAACAACATGATCAAAAACAATGTCAATTTTTTGACTTTTTCACGCTTTATAATTTTCCATGTTCTTACTGCATTTTGGTAAAAGATGTGCATTCAATGGTATTTTTTCGAATGAATTTTTGTTTTTTATTTTTAGACGATCTGGAGCCGAGCTATAATGTGGCCCCATTTTCACTTTTTTTTTAAGCACAAAAATTTAAAAATCCTTATTCAGTTGCGTTTTTTTTTTAATTTGTAAAAATTCTAAATTATAAATGTGTTATTACTTGGTGTTATCTATTTTAATTTAAATTTTATTTAAATTTTAATTACAATTTTAATTTTAATGATTAATTTTTAATTTTAATTCTTAAGGGGTTTGTTGTTATATATTCTAATTTGCGGCATGCACAAGAAATCTTTTCTTATATGCTAACATACCTGCTCAATAAATACAAATACTAACTTCAGCGCTATCTTTATATATAAAAAATATATGGTAAGAAAAAATTTTTTTTACTTAAACTGATGACTTGAAATTAACATGCAAATAAAATTTTTTTTTGTGTATAATAAAATTTCTCAGAAAACATCTTCTAAATGTTCCTTAATTTTAACTGCTTTTGTCTTAAACCTCCCTTAAAGAGTGAACTGTGGCCTATATGGTGTGAGCACTAGACCGTATCACCGAAACAAACCTATTTTTGACACCACCTCAATCGTTAGATATTTTCGAAAAAAAATATTGTTTTTTAAATGGTCCATATGGTCCTATTTTTTGTCGTTATATATTTGGTGTTTCTTGTCCAAGCCAAAAAAATTATATATCTGGGTTTTTGTTGATTTTTTGCGAAATTTTCTTGATTTTTTTTTACCTCAAATTTTTTTTTTTCAACTAATTTCCCAATCTATCTCAGTTACTACTATATAATAATATTATTAAAATCACCCTTAACTCCGGGGTCGAGGGATGGCGCCCACCGAGTTTAAAGTTTGCAGCCAAGGGTAATCTGTGCTGTATTCTAGCGTATCCCCTCTCTGACCTGGCCGAACCAGAGAGAAACACTGGCTCTATCATGGTATTGGGGCTCTCCATGGCCGACTTTTTCTTTCCCCTTTTAACCTCATAGCCTCCAGCGCTGCTCCGGTGGCAAAGGGGGCGTAAGAACCAGATGATTACAATTAAAAATTCAAAAACCGAAAACCAACCCGCAGTGCTAATGGATAGCACAGAAGATGAACTGCTTGCCTCCAGTCAGGAGACAATCGTTGAAGGCACAGAGAGTACCAGCCATAGTACTCCTGGGCCTTCTAGTCAAACACAAAATACCATACCCGAGACCACCAGCCACAGTGGCTCGACAAAACCATCCACATCCTGCTCCAATGTGACCACCAGCCATAGTGGTCCGAAGAGCAGGAAATCCCACGGCGCGCTACTGAAAGCGAAATATACCAAGGCTCTGTTCATTCTTGCCAAGATAGACAAAAATGCGGAGCAGGTTCAGGAGCGCGACGTGGAAGACAAACAAAAATGCGAGGCTGCGATTGAAGAGTACCTGAAGTACCAGGCCACTCAGCCTGCTGACGCAGCCAATTCAAAGCGAAATCGGTCGCAAGATGCGATCGACAACGTTTCGAAGAGGGCAAAGGTCAGCGGCAAGTCAACCGTGTCTGAGCAACCGACAACCAGCCAGCGCGCCTTTAGTGAGTTGGCCAGGGATCACCTACAGTTGGCGCTGATTGACGCGAACTCAAACAGCCACAAGCGGATTTCGGAAGAGTGGGCAACATCGAAGCCAAGTTGTCCGAGATGGTCATTGAGCATCTTCTCGGTAACAAGGGTGGTGCGCTTCCATCTTTCGAATCTGCGGATGTAGTGCGAGGATTCCGGGTGATCAAATGCGAGGATCGGTTCTCCAAAGAATTCTTAAGCGAGTGCGTCTCTAAGATCAGAGACGCGTGGGACGGCTTAAGCTTTAAGCTAATCCCGGCTAAGGATATTCCGAGGAGACCTCGTGCTCGCATTTGGTTGCCTAAGATGAAAAAAACAAGCTCATGGAAATCCTCCAACTACACAACCCAGACATTCCCATGAACGACTGGGCTGTCATCAAGACTGAGGATCCCAGCCTAACAGCATGACCTTCCTACTGCTTATCTCAGACGAGTGCCTGGGTGCTCTGAAAAAAGCGGGCAACACCCTTAGGTTTGGCATCCGTCGTGCCAAACTAAAGATTTTCAAATACCCGTCCGCGGAAGAAGGCGTCAGCGTCGATGATATCCTCGATTTCCTTACAATCGAGGATCCGACGGTGTATTCCACGCAGCAGCCACAACATCCACCAGCCACGTAATGCCACTATCGGTAATACAGGTTAACCTGTAGCACGCCAGATGTGCTGCTGATAATCTGGCCATCCTCATGATGGAGGATGGTATCGACGTGGGCATTATACAGGAGCCCTGGGTCAGAGACTCAGTAGTAAAAGGGTTCCAGAACAACCACTACAACATCTACTACAATAGAACAGCAGGTAAACCAAGAACTTGCATTGTAGCCAAAAAGCACATACACTTATTTCTACTCCCTAACCTTAGCTCTTCAGACATGACAGTTGTTAAACTGGAGGGCGCCAACAATCTTTTTATAGCCTCAGCCTATATGGGCCACGACAGGGAAGCTCCTCCAGACGAGGTGAAGCGATTAGTGGCTACGGCAATGCTGGACAACACCACCACAATTTTGGGCTGCGATGCCAATGCGAGACACACACTATGGGGCAGCTCTGAGATAAACACTAGAGGTGAGTTGTTATTCGACTTCATAATTAACTCTAATTTAAACTTTGCAAAGTGAGGTTGAGTACTTTAAACAACAAGGGAGAGAACGGTGCTTTGAAATTGTTGGTGTTCCAGCTCTCAACAACAATAACGCTCTTCACTGCGCGCTTAAAATTTTTACTGATGGCTTGGATGTCAACGTAACAAAAGAACAAATTGACGATTGTTACGTTAAACGCATACAGAAATCCAGGGATGCCGCTTCCAATAATTCATCACAAAATATTTTATGCGTTAAGTTTGTCTCTCGCTTAAGTAAGAAGGCAATTATGAAAAACAAGTTTAGGTACAAAAATAATTTAAATACTAAAATTTTCAATTGTGAACGTGCTTCTAGAATTTTTATTAATGATAGCTTTTCTCCTAATACTAGATTTCTTTTCAACGAAGCTCAGAAGCTAAGAAAAGAAAAAAATTTTAAATATCTTTGGGTTTCGAATGGTAGAATTTTATTGCGCAAAAAAGAGGGTGATAATGCGGTGGTTATTAATTCTAGTGAAGATTTTCATAAAATTTTTTGAGAGCAGTTTTTTCTCTAACTGCAATAGTTTTTTGATTTTATATTAACAAATTTAAAATTTTTTAATATAACATGGTTAATTTAAATCTTCAAGATAATTTATTTAATATTCCCCTTGCGCAATGCAATAAATTAAATTTTGATATTATTTCCTCAAACCATAAAAACCCAAATAGTTTTTATATCATTCATCAAAACATTAGAAGTCTTCGTAAAAATTTTGATAACTTTATTTTGCATTTAGAGTCTTTTTCAAACAAGCCTGATTTTATATTTTTTACAGAAACTTGGGTGTATGACTTTGAGATCGATATGTTTAATATTCCCGGTTACAATTGTTTTGCGATCTGTAACAATGACTATGCTGCTGGAGGAGTAGCTGTATTTGTAAAGGAAGAATTTGCGTGTGATTTTTGTTGCTATAAATTTCAAAGTTCTGATGTAGCTAAAATTTGCTGTGTCATTGACGACAATAAGTTCACTTTCTTTTGCATTTATAGATTCCATGGAATTTCCAACATTGAAATTTTTTTGAGCGATTTGAATACTCTTTTGTCTGGCAATAACTGTAGTAATGTTATCCTCCTGGGTGACATTAATTTAAATATTATGGAGAATACATCTGTTGTTGATAAATATTTATTTCTTCTTTCGTCTTATGGTCTGGAGTCTTGTGTAAATGAACCTACCCGTATTTCCGATAGTTCTTCTACCTGTATCGATCATGTTTTTGTAAAGTTAAGTACGTCTAGTAATATGTCTATGTCTAGTTCAGTGGCAAATATGAATTTTTCTGATCATTGTTTGACTTGTTTATATATTGAAAATGTTAAAAGGCTTTATAAACCAGTCCCGGTACAAACATTTCTAATTAAAAAAATTGATTTTTCTAAATTAAATGATAGACTTAAATTTGAAACTTGGAATACAGTTTATTGTGAACCTAATCCATCTAAAGCATATACTATATTTAATGAAACTTTAGCTCAACATGTTAGTTCGTGTTCATCTAAATTCGATAGTAAAGATTATAAGTTGAAAAAATTAAAGCCATGGATGACTCATATCTTATTGAAAAAAATACATTTTAAAAATAATCTTTCCAAGAAATTGTCAAAACAACCTTCCAATTTATTTTTAAAAGGAAGCTATAAAAAACTATGCAAAGAAATTTCTGCTCAAGTTTCTTTTTGTAAAACAGAGTTTTATATAAATGAATTTAGAAAATTTGAGGGCAACGTTAAAAAAGAATGGCAATTGGTAAACGATATTTTAAATAAACCCAGAAGTAATGAACAAATTGATTGCATAAATGTTGAAGGCATTGTTGTACGGGATGCTAATGCAAAGGCTGATACCTTTAATAAGTTTTTTGCTAAAATTGGTAAAGCTGTTGTTGCTGATGTTAGTCCTCTTAATGTCTCTTGTAACTGTTTAGATCATGAGCCGTTTTACCCTAATAGTTTGTACTTTGAACCCATTTCTTCTTTGGAATTATATAAAATAATAATGGGCCTTAATAATTCCTATTCTTGTTGTGAAGATGTTTTTTCAAATGTTTTTTTAAAAAGGGTAGTCTTTAATGTTGTAGATGTTTTATGTCATATTTATAATAAAAGTATTGAGTTTGGTATTTTCCCTGATGATCTTAAAAAGGCAATTGTTATACCTTTGTTTAAGAAGGGTGATAGAACTGAGTTAAACAATTACAGACCTATTTCATTACTTTCCGTGTTTGCCAAAATTTTTGAAAAGGCTGTCAAGGTGAGAATGATAAAATTTCTTTCTAAAAATAACTTTTTTAGTAATTGTCAGTTTGGTTTCAGGGAGGGTTTGTCCACAGAAGATGCTCTCCTTAATTTTTGTAACAATATTTACAGTAGCTTGAATAATAAGAAAGTCTGTGCAGCCCTTTTTGTGGACATAACAAAAGCTTTCGATACTGTTGATCATAAAATTCTTCTTACCAAACTGTATAAATGTGGGTTTAGAGGTTCTGTCTATAATTGGTTTCAGTCTTATTTGTCAAATAGGTTCCAGAAAGTAAAAATTAATAGTAACTTTAGTAAATTCATTGATGTAGATATAGGCGTTCCCCAGGGATCTGTTCTTGGGCCCATTCTGTTTCTTGTTTTTATTAATTCGATCTTTAGTCTTCCTTTCTTTAGTAATGTAATAGCATTTGCGGATGACATGGCTTGCACCTTTGCAAGTGATTCAATGCATAATCTGACTTGTGAATTGAATAATGACTTGGAGCTTTTAAGGCACTGGTTTGACTCTCACAGGTTGGTGCTTAGTGACAAAACCAAGCTTATGTATTTTAATATAAGTGGCATGGATATAAATTTAAATAGTTTTGTATTTCATTGTGCTGGCTGTAAGAAATTTTCGTATGGTAAAAATGTTTGTAATTATAACTCTCCTTTAAAAACTTTTGATGATTCTTGTCTATGTTCCCCGCTTTGTTTTCCTATAGAATGTGTCAAATCCTTCAAATATCTTGGGCTATTGTTAGACTGGAAAATCTCATGGTTAGAACACACTGTTGCTCTTAAAAGATATCTGTTAGGTGCAACAAGAAAGATTTATTTATTGAGTTCGTATTGCTCGCCAAAATTACTAACTTGTATCTACCATGGGATTTTCCATTCTAAACTGCAATATGGCATAACTTGCTGGGGTGGTACCCATTCCAATAAGATCAATCCACTACAAGTCGCTCAAAAACATGTAATACGTATAATCCACAGGAAAAAAAGAATGGACAGTAGCTTTCCATTATTTAAAAATTTAAATGTTCTACCTATCCGCCATCTTTACTTTTATAAAGTGTTAAAAGTTTTTTTTAAAAGATCGGGCAACTTGTCTAACATTAAGTATGCTAAATATAACTTAAGGGTCAATGACCAGCATATTGTTAAGGTTCCGTCCCATAACCTATCTGTTTTCTTTTACTCTTATTCTTGTACTTCTCCCCGGCTTTTTAATAACTTACCGGCTAATGTACGATGTATCCGTCATAATACTTTGTTTCTGAAAGAGGTAAAATCTTGGCTGTTCAATTTTGACTTCACAACTATTGATTTTCTAAATTCTGTTTTAGTTTAATATTACAAATTAATCAAGTCTAATTTTATACTTCATTTTAAATTCGTAAATTTTTTAATTTTTTTTAAAAAAATTTTTTTTTTCTTCTCTTTCGTACCTTTGTTTTAATTTGTTCGCTTTTCATAATTTATTTATTTTATCAATATTAATAAGTAAACTATGTGCACATATCTGTTATGTTTTAATGTTTAATTTTTGGCCCCACCCCAATACTTCAATAATTTTATTTCATTTTAAGTATATCTTACTGCATTTCGCCACATGCCTAAATAGGGCATCAGAAAGCAGTATTTTTTGAATAAATGCTATGTAATATTAAGTATATTCCAATGTTATAAAAATAATAAATAATAATAATAATAATAATAATAATAATAATAAAAAATAAACATATGCAATGAAGGAAATACACCTACTTTCACCTTTCCAAGTACTGACAACTTCACAGGCTGGAGAGAAGTCTTGGATATTACTCTTCTATCCGAAAACGAGTCTCTAAAAGTAGTCAATTGGAGATTTTCGAGCAAAAGTTCCTTCTCGTATCACATCTTGATCCTCTTTGATTTGAATCTTGAAACAGGGGCCCCTCTTTCATTTCGTAACCCCAAACGTTTGCCTACATTTGCCTACAAGCAAATCTCAACTGCGGAGGAGTAAGACTCTTCCGTGGAGGCCCTAGAGCAAACCATGCAGGTTGCCTTTAGAGTCTCATGTCCCACTAGCAGGGGCAAGAAGAAATCTCTTCCTCCGTGGTGGAGCAAAGATCTATTCGACCTTAGGAAAATTTTCAACTCGTGTCATAGACAGTGTCTTTGGCAACCATACCGTGACATCCTCAAAACCTACAAGAAAGCAATTCGAGACGCGAAAAAGCATTCTTGGTAGGAATACACCCAATCGATCGACAATATAAAAGAATCGGCAAGACTAAGCAAAATTCTGTCCAAAGAAAGCACTAGTCCATCTTTCATTCGGAAAGACGATGGTACGTGGACAGAATCTACCAATGAATCACTGGAACACTTACTCAACACACACTTCCCCGGCTGCAGGAGCAACTGCAATGAGAACTTAGGTTTAGAATCATCTGAGGCAACTGCGACGGTTCCGACTGGCTCCTTTATCTCAATGGAAAGGGTTATCTGGGCCTTAAGCAGCTTCGCTCCATACAAATCCAGGTCCCGACGGCATACTTCCAAAAATGTTGCAGAAACTACAAGATGTAGTTGCACCTATCCTTCTCTCTATCTTCACTAAGTGTCTCTGCCTTAACTACACTCCAAGGAGCTGGAGAAGAGTTAAGGTAATATTTGTACCCAAAGCTTGGGGGAGAGGTCACGAATCAGCTAAGGATTTTAGACCAATACGCCTCACATCATTCGCATTGAAAACCCTAGAGCGTGTACTGGATATTCATCTCAGGGACGTTCTAAAGGGTGCTAACATATCCAGCGCCCAACACGCATACCTCAAGGGCAGATCCACAGATACCGCCCTACACCATTCCACTATTGAAAGATCAATCTACTTTAAACAATACACTCTTGCGGCCTTCTTAGACATAGAAGGGGCTTTTAACAATATTCATACTAGGGCCATTTTTGATTCTCTTACCAACCTTGGTGTACAAGCACTGGTGAAAAACTGGATAGTCTCAATGCTCAGTAACAGAATAATCCAGACACACCTGGGTGGCTGCCAACTCACGAGATTTGTCAGTAGGGGTACTCCGCAAAGAGGAGTGATCTCCCCCCTACTCTGGCTCATCGCCATGAATGAATTTCTTAATACACTAAATTTCAATGGGGTCAAAGTGGTGGCTTATGCGGATGACGTGGGAAAACTCAGTGTCTGGGCTGCCAGGTGCGGCCTAGGAGTTAACCCTAGCAAGACGGAGCTGATGTTATTCACCACAAAAACCAAAGCGCCACAATTTGTCCTTCCAAAGCTCAACAACCAACCTCTTACACTATCCAGTAGCGCAAAATATCTAGGTGTCATTCTGGATCCTAAGCTAAGCTGGAAAACTAACATCGAACAAAGGGTCAAGAAGGCCTGCATTGCCTTCTACGCCTGCAAAAAAACCTTTTGTAGAAAATGGGGTCTTCAACCAAAAATGCTCTTATGGCTATACACAGCGGTAGTGCGACCTATCTTGGCGTATGGTGCAGTAGTATGGTGGCTTGCTCTGAATAAAGCATACAACACAACAAAACTAGCCCGGATCCAGCGATCCGCATGCATAGGTTTCACAGAGGGTATCCGCTCATGCCCCACTGATGCACTTAATGTCCAGACACATTTACTCCCCATAGATTTACACATTAAGCTTACTGCAACAAACAGTGCAGTCAGACTCAGAGAATCGTACAACTCGCGAAATAGACCATATGGACACAGCAACATTCTTAATCCGCTACCTCGGGAACTGATTCCTGGAAAAACGGAATACGACACTCCCAAACTCGACTTCACGAAATCCTTTACAACCAAGTTTCCCACCATGGCGCAATGGGGGAATTGATCTAGCCTTCGATGTGTCCTTTTACACGGATGGCTCCAAGATGGAGTGCGGAGTAGGAGCGGGCGTATACTCTGAGAAACTGGGGGTGGCGGACTCTTTTCGTCTACCAAACTCAGCCAGCGTCTTTCAGGCCGAGCTTTTTGCGATAAGAGAAGCTTGTCGCACCTTAAGGAGAGCTAATACCAACCACCTTAACGCAGCTATTCTGACGGATAGCCAAGCTGCCGTTAAATCTTTAGCTGCGATCAGTACCAACTCCAAACTGGTAAGGCAGTGTTAGGATGAACTGGCCCGGCTAAGTCACCAACTTAGCATTACCATAATCTGGGTTCCCGGCCATAGGAACATTTATGGTAATGAAAAGGCGGATGAATTGGCTAGGCGGGGTTCTTCCCTTGACGTTTCCAGAGCGGAACCAGTCGAAGTTCCACTGAACACAGTCAAGGGAGGAATTCGTTCTTACTACTTAACCTTAGCCGGTCGTAGATGGAGAGAACTACCAACCTGCAACACATCAAGAAAAATATGGCCCCTTTACAACATAGACAGAACTCAACAGATGCTCTCAAAGCCCAGGAAAGACATAGCCAGATTAACGGCTATTATTACGGGTCACTGGTGCATCGGAGTTCATGCCGAGAGAATTGGACTACCTTTCAACACCCACTGTCGCAGCTGCGATGACCCAAATAAAAAAAGAAACACTAACACACTTTCTGTGCACCTGCCCGGCCCTGGCCAGGTCCAGACTAACAATGCTTGGCAGGCCCTTCCTCAGCAACCTAGAGGAACTCTCAACAACAAAAATCAACAATCTCCTAACGTTCATCAATCGCACCGGATGGTTATAACCTAGCAGTGCGCTACCCAGTCAACCAACAGAAACACGAGGTTATGGTATCAAAACGGCACACTAGAGCTACTTGGATCCTACTTGCATGTAGAATCACCATCTAAACCAACCAACCATTATTAAAATAACACAAAACAAAAGCTCACCAAAAATTATTAAAACTGTAAGAACATATGAAATTGATATACATAATTGATTTCTGGAGCATTTCCGACCAATTTCATGCAAAGAATAACACTTTTGCATCATAAACCATTTTTTATTTTTAAGTTTCTCACCACACTTTATCTCAGTTCCTACTATATAATAAAGTTTCAAAATGCGAAAAAAATTAAAGCTAGGAAAAATTACATATTATAACCATGGGAAGAAATGAAAGCGATAAAATTGATTTCTTACAACTTCACTTTCTTTTCTATCTCTATTCTCTCTCTCTGTCTCCCTATCTCTATTTCTATTGTGGTAGATTTACCACATTTTACAAAATTTTTATATCTACCACTTTTACCACCGAAGGCTTAAAATCTACCACTATTTTCACTATCATAAAAATTTTTTGATGAATTTATTCACTATGAAATACTTTTAATGAAAACATCACTAGAGAGCTTAATTGTGAATATCATAAGATTTTGACACATGCTTGTTATTGTGAATGACATTGATATTTTGAAGTTGAATGTCAGCTGTAAAAAAAACGTTTGCGCGGGATGCTTAAGGCTCAAACATAAGGTCTAACAAAAATAGAGTAGCTACGTAAAGAGTGAAGACGAAAATGTTCGCTTAAATGCAATTTAATGTTTCTGACCGAATCGAACTTTTAGCGTCTCAACTTGCCAACAACAGCTATTCAAAGTGTGTGAAATTTTTTTATACTCGGAGTTAACAAATGTTTATTTAATAATTAACAAAGTTGTAATTGCATATTATTTTATAACTAAAAGACGCTCTGTTTTTCATTCATCAGCTGTTTCATTTTGGGTTAAATGTCAAAACAGACGAAACGAGAGCAGACATTCGGCAAGTTTCAATCGTCTTGTTTCGTCTATTTTGGTCAGGCCTTTTGGCTGAAGCCAGATCAAGTTAAACTACCAATTTTTTTTCGCAAACGCGGCTGATAAATACTGAATAATAAATAAATAAATGTATTTAAATACATACAATATTCACTATTTTTCAGACGCTTCTGCGAAAAAAAAAACGTGAGAGCGTTGTTGCAATCGCGACAAGAACGCGTAATATGAATACAACCTTACAAAATTAATATATTATTTAGTTTTGTGTTAATGCCACGAACGTTTTGGTAAAAGATAAGGAACTGAAAGCAACAATCTAGTTTTCTTGACTCTTGTTAAAAACTGGAAAAGTAGCCAAGGAAGTTGTAGGCCGAGGTCTAGAAATAAATTCATGCACCATCGTATTGTCAGGCAAAAACTTTTGATCCAATACCTTGTGAAAAAGATCACCAGGCAAAGATATTTTAAAAGAGGACGTAATACGCTCGTATGAAAAATTGAATTTGTAAACAGATATATTTTTATTTACAACATTCAGCTTAGAGTTTATATAGAATAACACGTCTTCACCGGATGTATCAGCTGCAAAACGAGAAGCAAATATAGATTTTGCAGGCTCAATAATCACAAGTTCTTTATGAACAGGGGCTTTGATACTGCTGTTCGATATTTGTTTCTGTATCGCTCCTGTAGAAACCGAAGTAATTTGAGAAGGTGCACGGACCACATTTGAGGCAATACAAGTTTCAGCGTAAGTTTTTTTTGTGCCAGAAACGCGAGAAGAATCAGCATTTTCCTCTTTGATTGGTATTGCTTCAACAGAAGGAGAAACCTGATCAGCTGACGCAGCGACCTTATTTGGTGCGATATTATCAGTCATTTGATCAGTATTGACAGCTCCAGTTGATTGATCTTCAAACTGTATGTTCACATTAGGGAAAACAGTTACAGTAGAAGGTAGAACAGTATTATTATTGGGCGATGGCATGGCTATATCAGTAGTTTTAGCTGAACTAGGAAGATTTTTGTTTGAACGTTTACGTTTTGGAGAATTGTAAGCTTCATCCATAATTTTAAACTTTTTAAACAAATCTTCGTATTCATTCAGTCTATCTTGTGCTACCTTTAGATCCTTAGCCACCTCCAAAAAACCTTTCCGAGATTGTCTAATAAGTTTAAAGATTTCAACGTTTGTAAACCTGCAATCTTCACATGACCAACGAAGTCCCTTACTTTCGTTGAGAGCATCGAAGATCCTCGCAGTCAACGCTGCACACTTGATATGAAAAAATGAATCACACAACCAGCAAGTAACCAGCTGGTCTGATTCACCTTTTACAGCGCAGTTTCGGAAATTGCAGATCATTTTCAGTTTAATAGAAAGCTTTGCAATATAGATGAAAGTAAAAGGAGAAAAATGAACTTAAATGCTTTTAATGAAAAACAGTTTATTTTGTTTAAAGACACTGTACTGAAGAAACTTTGCAGCCCTGATTTTGTAGAACCAACGAATTGAAAAGTTTTATAAGCACTAGTGTTTTTGCAGTAGCGTTAAAACAGATCTAGAAAGAAAATGCGATAATTTGCTCTATAGAAACCTGTTTGCGCTAAAAACAAAACATGAGGAAGGAAAGAAGCAAATTATAAACAAATATACATATATATATATATTTATATTGAAAATTAAATTAAATATCAAGTATTTTAAAAGGATGAAATCCACGTTATCACGCTTCCAGATGTATGTGCAAGTTGATTAAAGCTGTTTATTTATATTTATATTTATATTTATATTTATTAATTTAAAATTTTTGGCTGGATAACTTTAAAAGTTAGAGCTCGCAAAAACACGTCTAAACGGTAAGAAAAGAACAGATTCCAACAACATACTATTTAAAAATAAATGGTTTAGCTCAGCTTTATTTATAAATTAACCTAAAAATTAAATACATAATAAACATATCTTCACCTGAAATAAAACAAGCCGCAGGTTAAAAAAAATTCAAAATCGACTTTTGGACTGATTATGATATACCTTAGCAAAATACATGTTTCGCAAAATTTTACACTTCTATAACTTAAAATGACGTTTTTGTGTTTTCGAATTCACGAATTCACAAAATTCTCAAAGCTCTAAGTTTAAGCGCAACTTACAATTTAGAAAGCTTTTCGCTTCTCTCTTAAAATTTTTAAATTTAAAATTACGGCTTTTTTGATTTAATATGAAGATATACAAAAAAATTTTCACCGCCTAGGGGAGGGCGAGCGCCCCCCTGCTCCCTGCGGACACCCATGTATGCGTTGCATAGTGCTAGGAAAAATAAAGCTTTGTAACACAGGCGTGTTATATTTAAAATTGTTTCCTCTGCAATTGGAAACAATTCTCAAAATATTTCGCATTTCCATTAAATGTGTTGTTTGGCCACTGTAAATCCTTTTTATCTCAGCAATTGTCAACATATACACTTTTGTTGTTGTTATGTTGTTGCAGTCGTCGACTCTGATCGAATGGAAGACCCATAATAATTCATACACTAGCCAATGAGTCGAAATATTCTTTCAAAAACAATGCGATTGAAAATATCTGAAAAATGTGTGTGTGTGTGTGCGAAATACATACTAGGATATGTGAAAAAGCAGTAGAGTTCCAGGTGAGATCGAAATGCTGATAAGAAGGGCGCAATCAATGTTGAGCATTGCTTGTGCATTCCATTCCATACCATAGCTGCTACATGTGACCATGCTGATGCTGCATAATCTTTAAATAAATAAGTTGACAGTGGCGCAAAAGTTGTTTGCGAGAAATGTCGACAACAAATTAAGACACTTTCCTTTTTACACTCCCCTATCTTTAGCTCAAAAGAGGCAGTGTTAATGAACGATAAAAGGTTTTACTTTGACTTTCTTTTAATGCCACCACGCTCATCTATTGTTCTCATTCGCAATGATTCACTGCTGCCAAAACTTCTGCGAATAATCTGTGTGAAAATAGCTAAGACAACCCACTGTGCAGATATCTCGAGTTGTAGCACTTGAACACGACTGTGTCTGAATTTCCAAAGATTCCGATGATGCCGGCGAACTTCGGTATTGTTCAGAATCTGCATGCAATGTTCAGCCAACTGACTGTTTGCTAGTCCAATAGTCTGCCTGTCTGTCCGACAGCCTGACCTTTAGTCTGTTCATAAAAAAGACGCTCAGGTTTCCTCTTCATCATCGTCATCATCTTCATCTTCATTCTCATCTTCTTTTCGGCTCAGGTATCAGAGCCTGGTTTGCTCCATGTTGCTCTTCTGTGCTGCCTTCTTTCATTCCTTTTATTTTTTACAAAAAAGCCGCGCTTGGCTGCTGTGCTGGTGCTGGCGATGATGGCGATGATGGCGCATTCACCATCGAACCACGACAGTTTTGCATGGTGACCAATCGTGTCTTTATTGTAGTTGGTTGGTATAGTAGTTGGCAGCCGTTGATCAAGTAAAGTTTTTGCCACTTGAATGCAGCGAGCGCTTCGTCGATTTGAAGTACAATTTGCAGGTTCAGGAAGCAGCTTCACGGTCTCCCTGTCCCCTTCCACCCCTCAAGCAACAGTGCTGTACCCAATGGCGTACCCTTGATGACGACTTCCCTTGCTGCAGGCATCAGAAAAGGGAATGCCATGCAATATTATGGTTTGGATGGCATGCCGAAGTTTGACTTTGTTGTATTACTATATTATTGTGATTTTTGGTTTTTGTTGTTGTTGTAGTATGATTGTCTGAATTATCTGTGTTCTCTGCAGTTTTGCAAGTGCATAACTTGCAAGAACACAAAAAGTCCAATGAAAGCAAAAAAAAAAAAAGTGAATCTCTTGGAAAAAAAAACGAAATTAATATGGAACCTAAACAATGTGCAAAGGCGGCAAAACAAACCAACTCACGCGGACGTGGACGTTGACTGTTGTAGCTTTCGTGTTAGTTGGTTATGGTTGAGTTTCATGATGTGAACCATGTTAATGATGATTATGACGTTGTTGCCGCTGCTGCTGCTGCTTTTTATTGTATATTGGTTCATCTTGTTGCTAAGGCTCTAGATGGAAAAGAATTTTTGCTTTCCTTCATGGTTGTAGTTTCTTTGAGTCGTTATCTTTTTTTGTGCAGACTCCTTCGACTTTGATATCATGTGAATTTACAATTTTTGCATTTGTCATGTTTGTAAAAGCAAAGACCTTACATTTCTCTAAACCTCTTCATCTTCTGTACTGGTATGTGATTTACACTACTTTTGCCAAGAAATCTTACAACTTTTTACTAACCCAATAGTTCGAGTTTGGAGTAGAGCAATAGGCGAGCAATAAAGGAGCTCTCCTTTAACCTTCACCTGGCATGCTCATCCTGAGTAACATAACTGTACTCGTGGGGAACATAGGAACCCAGTGATTAAAATCTTTGTAAAAATTTAAATATTGATTATTTTGTCTCAAAAAAAAACTCAGAGATCATCTTTAGATTAAACTTTAAATTGTAGAATAGTCCAAGTTGAAAAAATAAAGATCAGCGTTCATAAAAAATCCGGAAAATTAAAAGAAAAAATTCCAAACAAATAGAAACGAGAAACGTACGTACATACCCCACGAGGCCAGGTGAAGGTTATTACTCCATTTGGAGCAATAAAGAACAGATTTTATTTCATTCAAGAGAGCAATGTACGATTCCTTATTAATTGATTCATTTGCAGCTATAAGGGAGATTTTTGTCTGTTTTCATTTTTAAAAACTTTTTCGATTTTTTTTTGTGGTAGCACACATGTTAAATGTTTGAATTTTTTTTATTATGCGTTTTTTTTATATGTTTTTTTCAAGCAAAAGCCTTGCGATGAAAATTTTTGAAATCAAAGTGCAATTGAAATGGTTAGATTTAGTAAATGTATTTTAATACAATTAGATTTGATTAATTTTCTGATTATGTGGTATAGATATCTTGGATCGAAGAGGAATTTGGAAGAATATCTTTCACTGTTCTATCACCTTTTTAGCGAATAT
The DNA here is from genome assembly GCA_963920525.1 of Dichetophora obliterata. Lineage (NCBI taxonomy): Eukaryota > Metazoa > Arthropoda > Insecta > Diptera > Sciomyzidae > Dichetophora > Dichetophora obliterata. Next base: position 112,079,170 of record OY986438.1, on the reverse strand, counting down.
GTCATATTAGCCGCGTTCTATTCGCTTCCAAATAATTCAGATTATTTTTCTACATGCAAAACAAAAACAAAAATAATAATCCTACACCGAGAATAAAAACAACGTAAACTAAAAATTCTAACTTTAAATCAAAAATAAACAATAACAGAAGTAGGGCAAAGTTGCATACTTTTAAATCAACTACAATATTTTAATATTGAAAATGATTCTAAGTTTTATTTCAAAAATGGTTCATTGTTAGTTTAATGTTGTTTTGTTTTCAATCTGAAAATAGAAAATTTCATTTAAAAGTTGATAATTTTTCGATTTAAAAAATGCACATTTTTGATATGAAAATACACATGTTTGTTTTAAAAATGTTTTATTTTTATTTCAAGCATGTACAGTTCTGATTTAAAATTGTTTTTTCTTTCCTTTTTATATCTTTTCACACATTAAAATCACGGTGCGCCTTAACCAAAATTAAATAAAAACGTCTTACACCTAGAAAATTAAAAGAGATACTGAATTTACAACGTTCATAGATGAGAAAAATCAAAAAACTAAAATAATCTGTGGAGAGATTTTTAAATAAACCCACATTGAACATTTTTGCGCACGAAGTACGATATTTCAAAAATGCTGGAATCATTTTTTTTTATAATAAATAGAAAAAACAAAATAATTTTGTATTAAATTCTTATATTAATGAATCAACATTTTAATAACATTGTCTTGCCGCCATTTTCTAAATCTGTAATCCACGTGAACGTTTGTTTAAACTGTGTCTAAATATAATCTCACCGAAAAAGTTTCAACTTTTAAGCTTTTAGTAACACAGCTGTTACGCACTCTGATTACATATATCTATATGGCTCCCCCGGAGAAATATGCACTTTAATACACTTTTGAGCTGAGTACTACCAACTGCTGGTCGTAAACCGATTAATAACCTCAAAACGTTCTTATCGATGTCGACCGGTGCTATCTGTCAATTGTTTGATATCTAAAAACTGTTAAAACGTGTCTTAGAATTGTTCAGTGAATCATGTCGTCTAAAGCTTTGACTCACGATCAAAATCGGGGAAAAGTATGTTTTCTGTGTTTTCGAAAACAAAAACAAATGTATATGATAGAGAATCAGTTAAAAATTGACATGAAAAATCACGTTGACAACTATGATGACGAGCGTAAATTGCCGGCTTCTGTGTGTTGCACGTGCAGAAGAAAAGTATTTCAAGCGAAGACTGAAAAAAAGAAATTAGCATCTCCAGATTTGTCTATTTTTAATCCTGTGCAGGCTACGCGATCAAGATGCGAATGCAAAATTTTTTAAATTTGCTCGCGAAATACCCGCTAACATTTGTGGCAAAGTTGCAAAAAATGTTCCAGGTAAGTATTCAAAGTAAAAAATATATTTTTTTTGTTAGTTTGTTCTTTAATTTCAGATTTTATTGTTTTTATTTATTTTTTTAGGCAAGTCTAAACAGCTGCCTACGACAAAACGGTGCGACGTGTGCTTCAGTGAGATTACAAAAGGCAAATCACATAAATGTGGTTTGAAATCTCGAGTAATAAATCTATCAAATCATATATCAGATGGATCTTTAAAAACGAATGATCAAATCATTTCACGTGCGATTAAAGAAAAACTAAAAGAAGATTCTAAGGGTGATCAAGAGCCTTCAGTTTTGCGGTTGTCACAAATCCACGGCAAACCACTTCAAATCGCAGTAGGCAATAATAAAAAAAACCTTTCCACAACAAACTCATCTACATTATCTGTGGATGGTATGCTGAAAATCAAAAGCGATTTAAATTTAAGTGATCGTGCAACTTTCCAGCTTCCATTCGTGTGTGTACAAGAAGTAGAAAAGCAATTGAACCAGGATTAAAATTAAAACTTAATAACACAGCTCATTCTGTCGACGATTATTTTGATTTTAAGGAATTTCCTTTCGTTTGTGTAAAATTCGATGAAGTCTCGGACGCTCCTGCGTTTGGAGTTTACTGCAAAGATGTTCCTGCTTTTGTTCAATATGTGAAAAATAAACGAGATGTACTGGATGTTCACTTAAAAATGGGTATTGATGGAGGAGGCGGATTTTTAAAAACATGTCTTTCTGTTCAATCTAATGAGTTGAAGTTTGAATGCAGCGGTAAGCGTGCTAAGTATGATGAGGGGATAGCAACAAGGAAATTTAAGGATTCTGGAGTTAAACGACTATTTATTCTAGCAGCATTGGCGTCGGAAGCGGGGGGGCAAGGTGGGCAGTTGCCCCCCCACTTTTTTAGCTAGGTAAACAATTTAAAAGGAAAAGTTATTCAAAATATCAGTTTTTTTACAACGATAATATTTTTGTATTATATATTTTCCTCTTCTTTCTCTCTTCTTTATGTTTCATGTGAAGAAATTTTGGTGAACTTTTTTTGCACCACCATTTGTACTGCCCCCCCATTTGTACTGCCCCCCCAGATGAAATTCGCTTCCGACGCGCTTGTCTAGCAGCCGTTCCAAGTGCACAAGAAAATTATAAGAATGTAGAGCAACTCTTTTCAACGTTGAATATAAGTTCTTTCCACGGCACAATTGCGACCGATTTGAAGCTAGCGAATATCTTGGCAGGTATTATGTCGCACAGTAGTGCATACCCGTGCACTTATTGTTATGCCAAGAAAGATGAGCTAAGCAACTGTGGCGAATTGAGATCCCCCGAAAATGTTTCATCGCATTATACAAAATGGCTGACTGAAGGAAAAGGTTCAAAAAATAAAGCGAAAGATTATTTCAACTGCATTCATCCACCGCTAATTACAACTGTTGAAGGCAAAACATTCCTAGACATTATTCCACCGCCAGAATTACACCTTATGCTTGGTGTTGTTAACACTGTTTTCACATATATGTTGAAAGAGTGTGAAAATGAGTCGCTGTCATGGGCAAAAGCTTGTCACGTTCAGCGTGAAATCAGGCGAGGATGTTCTGGGTTTAACGGAAATGCATGCAAAACACTTTTGGATAAAGTAGACCTTCTGCGCCAGTTTGAAAATCTAGCAATACCTAAGTATGTTAAAGTATTTGATGACTTCAAAAAAGTAGTTTCTGCATGCTTCGGAAATAATCTTGACCACAATTACAAAGCATGTATAGAAGCTTTCAAAAACAGCTACATGGAATTAGGTGTCAGCGTTACACCAAAGGCTCATGCAGTTTTTTTTTCACGTAGAACAGTTCTGTAAAAAAAAAACGGTGAAGGATTATCATTTTTTGGGGAGCAGGCGATGGAGTCCGTACATTTTGATTTCTTAAAGTCTTCCTGGGAAATGAATAAGGTTGCTGCGAATCACCCGGATTATCCTAAACACCTTTTGAGCGCTGTTAGTAGATATAATGCTTCACAGGTTTAAATTGATGTAATTATAATTAAGTTATGTTACATTTTTAAATTTTATTATTACTAAAATGTTGAAATAATAAAAGTTTAATAGAATTATCTCTTCAAAATTATTCATTTATCATTTTTTCCATTCTTTTCATATAAAACAATGCCATATTTTGCCAAATTTCGTACTTTGTGCGCAAAAATGTTCAATGTGGGTTTATTTAAAAATCTCTCCACAGATTATTTTAGTTTTTCGATTTTTCTCATCTATGAACGTTGTAAATTCAGTATCTCTTTCAATTTTCTAGGTGTAAGACGTTTTTATTTAATTTTGGTTAAGGCGCACCGTGAAATAAGACAAAATAATTTATAATTGTTTTGTTTATTAATCAGTTATTTAATATGTAATAAGCAATAGTTTATCAGGCAGACCAGATTAAATTTCAAGTATTTGTAAATACCTTCAAGTGCTCCATTATGCATTCCAAATTAAATACCTTTAGGAGTTCCAATAGTTTTTCTGCATCCTCGTTGGCATCCATTTCTTGGGATGAGCATTCCTCTGGTGAAGATCTAGGTGATGATCTGAGGTGAAGACTGTTTCATATTTCATATTTTCTTTTTTAATTTTAATTTAATAAATACACACACGTTTATTGCACACTAAACGATGCGACGCAATGAATAAAATTAAACTTAAAATTAAAAATGCATTTTTTATAAAACAAAAATGTTTATTTATATATATATATTTATAAAATTAAAGGCTTACATCAGTACACTTAGAACTGTGTTCTTTTAAAGTACAAAAATCATTTAGTTTAGTTAAATAAGAATTTTATTAGATTAAATTAGATTAACATTATAACAACCGCGCTTAACATTTAATTACAGACATTTGACAATACTTTAGATTAAAAGATTATTATATAAATATCATATATTTTAATAAAAATAGAGTAAATACATTAATAAAGAAGAAAAAAAAGAAAAAAAAAAGAGAAAAGAAATAAAAATAACCTTTGAAATAGTTTAAGCAAATTGCAGATACTATGGAGTAGAGAAGAAAGTTAAGATAGATTACCTAAAAGTACCTCTCCTAGTTATTTCTCTTAACCATCTAGGTAGTGCATTCCAGAGTCTAATGGCGTTAATAAAAAACAAGTAAGAGGTGTTTAAAGAATTATGCCTGGGTATAATAAGAATATGACTTCTTCTAGACATACAAAACCGTAATTTCTCATAAAGGTAACGAGGCGATTTTTCATGAATAAGTTTGTGCAGGTATATACAATTTCTTGCTTTGATGTATGATGTTATGTCTCAACAAAGTATTGAATTTCTAAAGCTAGATAGGTGTTCATATCTTCGTAAGCCATAAACATAACGTGCGGCGTAATTAAAAGCTATTTGCAATTTTAATTGGAAAGATGAGTTGAGCTTACTGTACACTGTTTCAGAGTATTTTATCAATGGTAAAATTAATTGTATCACCAACTTACGTTTTATATTTACAGGAGTTACGCTAGCAGACATTCTCAAATTACGTAGGACATAATAAACTTTTTTACAACATTGTTTACATGATCAACACAGGACAAAGAAGAATTTATATAAAAGCTAAGATTTACAATTTTTGACCCAACAGCTAGCTTATTCATTCCAATAAACAAATCAGGGATATCATTTATACAGATTTTATACTTACAAATAGGCAGGACATATGACTTTGATGCATTTAATTGCAGACCATTGTTACTGGCCCACTCATTGATGCTGTTGAGATCTTCATTCATTCTACAACAGAGTTCGTCAAGATACCCTGTTCGTCGTGAAAGATAAAGCTGAACATCATCAGCATATGCATGAATAGATGAATATTTGCAAACATTAAAAATATCATTTATAAATATTGAAAATAACAGAGGACCAAGTATGGAGCCTTGTGGAACACCATTTAATACTAGCTTGTACTGAGAGGACAATTGACCAACTTTAACTTTTTGAGACCTATTACACAAATAACTGGAAATTAGATTGACAGCACTATTACAGAAACCAAATAACGTCTTAAGTTTATGACACAAATACTGATGACTTACTCTATCAAAAGCTTTAGAGAAGTCTAGCAGACAGAGTATAGTCATAGAACCCGCATCGTATTCAGATCTTATATCGTCAATAACTTTAACAACAGCTGAGGAGCAACAATGTCCAGCTCGAAAACCAGATTGAAAGGGGGATAACAGTTTTCTGCCGGGTATAAAATTATTGATTTGCTGAGCCATGAGTTTCTCACATACTTTTGAAAGAGGCGGTAAAATACTTATAGGCCTGAAATCGCTGGGACCAGATGGGCTTTGCTTTTTTGCTATCGGTAATACAGTGGCCACTTTTCACTTGTCCGGTCGTGAAACAAAAATTGATGATATGTGTTAGGCGGCTGATAATGTGGGGCAAAATGATTTTAATAAACTTTATGGGAATGCCATTTTCACCTATTGCGTTTGACTTAATCTGCATAACACATTTACCAACAGCAAGCTCATTTACTGGAGCAAATTCAAAAGACTGAAGCATAGAGAGACCAGTAGGAGAAGAATTATTATAATTAGGAGTAGAAAAAGAGTCCACAAAAAAGTTATTTATAATTTCTGGTTTAATATTGCAGTCAGTGTTGTTTTTATTGCAGACCACAAGTTTTCTTATATTGCTCCAAAGCGTTTTTGTTGGAAGGGAGGGTTAAAGCTTAACCGCAAAATAGCGTGCTTTAGCCTGTCTTATTAGTGAAACAGATTACTTCCTCGACAGTCTATATGTTTCCCAGTTGGGTTCGGTTAGGTTTCTCTTCCATATCGATCGAAATTTGTTTCTTCTTTTAATAGAATTTAAGACATTGACAGAAAACCAAGGGCAAGCTGAATTCCTAATACAAATCGTGCATTCAGGGACATGTTTCTCAAATAAATATTTTATGGGTTCAACAAGGGAACTAAGTTTGTCGTTAATTTTATGGTGAAGCCAGCAATCATTTAAGGGGGTCAATGATATATCACGAAACAAAGACTAATAACTGATGTGTTTAAAATCCCTGTATGTAAAGTTATATTAACTATGAGAAAAATTAATATTTAACGAACAAAAATTAAATCATGGTTAGAGAGGAAATATAACTGGTCAAATAGTGAAACAGCTGAAAAATCTGATACTATAAAAAAATCAAGAAGACTTGTGTTGTTAAAAAACCTTGTGGGTAAGTCTTCATTAACAACTGACAACCCTGAAAAAGTAATATTTTCATATAAAGTTTGTTTTACTGAGTCACTTGAAAGGATATTCACATTAAAGTCACCACAAACAAAATCAAACAAAAGAAACCAAAATAGAGAGCGTGTGTCATACACATTGGCCGCATTCAGTGGAGTCAACAGTTGCTATTGCAATTAAATCATTTATATAATTACATAATAATGATAATTAAATTCAATAATTTACAACTTTTCTGACGTTTAGAGTAAAAACACATTCAGAGAAAAACATCGTTTACTAAGGCCATAACATTTCACAACAGTTGATTCCACGGAATGCGGATAATGTGTGTTTCTATTCTAATGTGTGTTAAACGTTCTCTATTTTGTTTTCTTCTGTTTGACATTTGATGTTTGCCGCTAGAACTGTCAATACTACCTAATAGTTATTGTATCATGATTGTTTGCTTGAATTGAATTTTGTCTGCAACGGTAGCGTCCTCTGCGAGTCGTTTTTCTTGTCGTTCCTTTCAGTAAATTTGTTATCGCGATTATATTACAGCGATAGGAACGCAGCTATTGAAAATTGATTGGGATGGCTCTAAGAATAAAACCGTTATAATGCAGCATAAGTAGTTTAACACATTCTTTTTGGCAAATTTAATAAAAATTTAATTGAGTTTCCACATTTCTATAAACAAATTTTGTTTCTTCTACAAAAGCACTGAAAGATAATTTTAAAAGTTACGCGGATTGTGAGAAATCTATTAAAGCTATTATGTCAAAAGAGTAACATTGGAGTTCTTCATGACTGCTCATTTAGGATGTGTTCGCCTCAAATTACACGCTATTCAAAAATGGAATAAAAAATACAAAGGCTTCGGAGCAATGGAGATAACTCCATTTCTCGCAAAGGAGCGCTCCATGATTAATCTTTGGATGATACTTTTTTCCACTGGGTAAATTTGGCGATGATTCGAACCTTTTCTCATTCTTCTGTGATCAGTTTTAGTTTCTGACACACGGAGTTAGAGTTCTTAACAGGCCTGTAGCCAGACCAAGAAGACAGAGGGGCAGGCATGAATTTTGGGGGGAAATTTTTTGTTTTTTCATTTAAATAAAAAAATAATTGTTTTAAGATGTGAAATGAATACATTACACATATTTATTAAAAAACAGTTAATTTTATAATATTTACATGGATATTTGGTGCGAACGTTTATGAATTTTGTTTAAAATTAATTTTTTATTTTAAAACCAATTTTTTGTTTTATAATTTTTTATTCGAACAATTTTCTTTGAACAAATTTTTTGATACTGAAATTTTCAAAATGAAAATTTCTGAAATTATAATAACTGAATACAATTCAAAATGTTTTTTATAACAAGTGTTTTATAGGCAAGTGTAAGTATAATACGTTATTAATGAAACTAAAGGTAAGTACAATATAACAAAGAGGTAAGTATTAATGTAACTAAAAGTAAGTACAATATAACAAAAGGTAAGTATTAATGTAACAAAAAGGTAAGTATCAATGTAACGAACAGGTAAAATAGGCTGTAGAGATTTGCTCTATGTGGTGATGTAATAGAGCACCACAGATATGTAGATCTTTTTATACATGAGATAAATACATAAAAAATAATATAAAAATTAGTTCAGGACTTTGTAATAAAATGAAGGTAAAAATACAAGATTTATTTAAAGTGGCTAGAAATATAAGAAAGAGTAGCGAAATAGGCTTACATATGTATAATAGAGCATTCTTTTCTGGAAAGAAATTCTACATTTTTTCTGACCTCTTTAATAGTTCTGCATTTTTTTCGTTCTTTTCTAAAAATAAATGTTGACCTCGAAATAAACCGTGTTCTTTTCTCGAAAATTCTGACCGCAAAAGTATAACAAATGCAGAATTTTCTGACCTGTAAAATTCGGCGGTTCTGCAATCTGCTCTCTAGTAATACCAACATAAAAACAAAAAAAAAATAATTTTGACAGTAATATTATATGCTATGACAATTGTGAGAAGCAAAATGTTCCAATTTTGAAAATTTTTTTTCATTGAATCCAAAACAATTTTGATTAAAGTGGTTACTTTTAATAAAATTTAACAGCTCAATGAGTATTTCTTAAAAATTTCATGCAGTACCGCACTATACATAACCTCAATCGTAAATAAATCGGAATTTAAAACAACAGTGCAGCCAATATCAAATGAAAAAAATGTTGCATTTTTTCCGTTCTTTTCTCAGCTCAAAAGAAGTCAACATTCTGTTAATTCAGGTCAGAATCTAAAAAATTCTGCATTCTGTGAGGTCTGACTTTTTTTTAGTAAAGAATGCGTTATAAGACATTTTTAAAGTAAAACAAATAAAAAAATTGAATTAACCCGCATCCGTCGTTTGCATCAAATTGATGCAAACTTTTTATTCAGATTTATATATTAAGAACAAACATGCATGTTTTGATTTAAATCATTTGCTTTTTTAATTTTTCGCTAGAACTAAGATTTGCAGTTTTTTCTTATTGTAAAATTAATAACATTCATCATGCATAAAAAAATTTAAAAATTAAAAACATTTCAATGAATTATATATTCTTTTTGTATCTGCATCAAATTAGTGCACAACGTGCTTTTCATTTCTAGCAAGTTCCTATGGATGCGGGTTAAAAAATTATTAAAATTCCAATCTTATTTTTTGGTAGCAAATGTTGGCGACCCTGTAGAAATTTGAATTTTGTTAAACAAAATTCATATGCATATTCAAGTCATGAATACGGTGAATGTGTATTTTTTGCTATTTTAAACTTAACTAATTTTAAAGCAATAAACAAATATATCAACAAAATGCATATTAATTATTCATTTAAAGTTTTTCATTGTCTGATTTGGCCAAGGGGGCAAACTGTTGTAGTAGGGGGCATTGCCCCCTTGCTCCCCTGGCTACAGGCCTAGTTCTTAAGAGGATAAATGAACATCGATATGGATTTTGGGGCCATTACTTGTAAGGAACTATTTTCAACTGGGCCAAAGCTAAAATACCACTAAACGGCCGTGTTTAGTTATTATACACATAATTACATTTCTAATAATGATTGTTATATTTATGGTTATGGGTATGATGGTTAATGGTCTTATTGTATATTGAATATAAATAAATCAATAAAAAAAAAATAAATAGATGACGTCACTTTTTAGGGAAAATTGGTTGGATTTTCAAAGAATTTTTTAAATTCTAAGCTCAGAGTACGTTTTAAATATCAACAGGTCTGCATTGCACATCAAGTCAATTTAATAATTTTTGTGAAATTTATGTAGGAATGATATTTTGATAACGTTACTTTGTATGGGAGATGGGCATATTTTTAATTTGATTTTTTTTCAATTTCCATACTCTGTACTTATGTATATTAAAATTCATTGTTTTTGTGCACAATTTGAAGTGATTAGATTAATTGTTGTGGAATTGTAAGGACATACTACAAAACTTTGTATGGGAGGTAGGCGTGGCTTTCATTCGATTTCCCCAAATTTCATAGCCAGTGTTAATATTAGCAATCAAGGTCTATTTGCAGAGTTTAAAGTTATTCAACTAATTTTTGTGTAATTTTAAAGAGATTTTACTGTGGTTATTGCGAAACTTTGTATGGAAGATATGCGTGATTTTAGTTCGATTTGGCTCATCTTTTTTGTTAACCGACTTCAAAAAGGAGGAGGTTCTCAAGTTGGTTGGTCTCTTTTTTTTTTTAAATGTATGTACATCGATAACTCCTAAAGTACTTGCCCGATTGTCACCACTTTTTGGTCAACAGATAGAGATACTAGACGTGGAGGTGCCTGTGTAAAAAAGTGGGCGGTATTCGACACAGGGGCGGTACAATATAAAAAACACTTTGTATATCGACTAATATTAACACTAGAGTACTATAATTTAGTAAAAGGGTTGGCACAATTATAAAAAGTGATGTTCAAAAAAGTAGGCGTTATTCTATAAAAGGCGTGACAGTATTAGAAAAACGCTGTAACTCGAATAATATTGACACTAGGATACTGAAAGTAGGTACAGGGGTAGGCATAATTATAAAAATTTACTGTGAAGAAAGTGGGCGTTGTTGGACAAAAGGGCGTGGCAATATAAGAAAATTACTGTATCTCAGTTAATATTGACACTGGAGTACTGGAAATTGGTACAGGGTTAGGAGCAGTTATTACAAATTATGGTAAAAAAAGTTGGCGTAGTTCGATAAAGTGCGTGGCAATATAATAAAAACGCTGTAACTCGAATAATATTGACACTAGGGTACTGAAATTAGGTACAGGGGTAGGCATAATTATGCAAATTTACTGGGCGTGGCAATATAAGAAAAATACTGTATCTCAGTTAATATTGACACTAGGGTACTGGAAATTGGTACAAGGGTTGAAACAATTATTACAAATTACGGTTAAAAAGTGGGCGTCGTTCGGCAAAGGCGTGGCAATATTAGAAAAACGCCATAACTCGAATAATATTGACACTAGGATACTGAAATTAGGTACAGAGGTAGGCATAATTATGAAAATTAACGGTCAAGAAAGTGGGCGTTCCTGGACAAAAAGGCGTGGCAATATAAGAAAAATACTGTTTTTCAGTTAATGTTGACACTAGGGTACGAAAATTCGTAACAAGAATGGGAAAATTGTTATCATAATCTCTAAAAAGGAAGAAATAAAAACTTTTTAACAAAAAAAAAACCCAATTTCAAAACCACTACGAAGTAAAATATAATTTTAAATTACTTTTAACATGTTTTCTTGGTCAAATTTGTTAATTTATTTATATATTTTATTAAATTGGAAATCTTATTACTATACATTTTTTTCTATTTTGTATTATTATCATAAATATATTAATTTCTTCATGAATATAAAACCTTTAAAGTCGGCGCTTACATAATCAGACTTTTATAAAATAAACCGGCTCCGGCTTTAAAGGTTTTATATTATCTATATATCTATAAAATAGAAAAAAATTTATAGTAATGAGATTTCCAATTTAATAATGTATATAAATAAATTAACAAATTTGACCAAGAAATCATGTGAAAAGTAATTTAAAATTATTTTTTACTTTGTAGTGGTTTTGAAGTTGGGTTTTTTTTTGTTAAAAAGTTTTTTAATGTTTATCTTTTTGATAGAAGCTAAAAAATCGAATTTCATTATGATAGCTTTAAAATGATTGCGTTTGCAATCGTGTCGACAGACAGACAGACAAACAGATGGACATGACTGAATCAACTCAGGTGCTGATGTTGATCAATAATATACATACTTTTCTATACCTGGCACGCCTGGGTTAAAAATGTTATCCATCGCAGCTTATTTACTCTAGCATATTAAGCGAATATATTAAGATTAGCTTTTTCTAGTATAAACCAGGACATTTAATGATCATTACCCAGAAGCCAGTAAGATTAAGAAATCTTAGCATACATAAAAAGAAGAAAGGGAATACATAGAAAATTTGACAGAAAATTCTACAATAAAACTAAGCAAACGAAAAAGAGGAAACCATATGAATCAGCTTTGACGAAATATATTTAATTGAGACAATTCTGTGTCGATTAGCAATAACAGCTTATGTCTAATTTTTAAGTTTCGAGAAATCTTTCTTTAAGGTTTTCCATCGCCATATAAGTAATATGAAAGGGACTTTTGTTTTTGTGTCATAAATTTGGCTAAGTTTATGCTAGAAGCTCCAGATTTTGTGTGCTTATATTGATACAAACATATACTTTGTATATTTAGCCGCTGAGTTTTTTGTGAAAATTTTTTGTAAGCACGCTCACAAAACTCAGAAAGAAGGTATATTTAAACATCTAATATCATTATCTGATTGTGTAATTGCATTTAATTGCATACGGCTTTAGAATTCTTCATAAAGTCTATTTAAAAATGTACAAAAAAAAAAATTCTGAAAACGTACGTTTTCTCTCTTAAGATTAGGAATATCCTGGGTATTAGTCAGTTACTTTATAGTTACTTTAAGTTACTTTATATTCTGTAATCACAAAATTATTGATTACCCAACTAGAACTGATGGTCCACATTTAGGTTGCAGCGACGTCGTAGCGTTTATTTTTGTGTCAAAATTGACATGATGTTACGTATTGGTTACGTTACAGAGACCACTATGATTCGAAAGTGGTGCAACACAATGCCGACATTGGCCGCATTCAGCGTAGACAACAGTTGGCAGCTGTTGTGTAAAAATTCGCTGAATGGTACAAATTTGGTAGCGCTAACTAAAACTGATAAAGTATCGAACGCCTTTTACTCGAGCGAACAAATTCTATGCTACATGAACACAACTGTTTGCTTAACTGTCAGATGCTGTTACTGACACTGTTAAATTAATAAACACAGAAAGAACGCAGCAAATTTAAGTGAGAAACTTTTGCAATTGAATTAAATTTATATAAAAATGAAATTGAATCTAACTTCTGACGTGCAGAGTAGCAACACATTCAGAGAACACATCGTGGACTAAGGTAGCGCTATCATTACAGTTCACAACAGTTGTCTGCTCTGAATGCGGCCATTGTGTTAGTGAAAATTACTTTGAAGTGACTTATCACATTTTAGTATACACATTTATATATAAATGCATTACAGAGTTGCCAATTGCAAAAAAATTCATTTTGTTTACATGTTTTGTTTACATTTTGCAGCCATAAATATAATTATTTTATAATTAAAACTAGCTGAACCCGGTGTGCTTCGCTACCCCCTCGTTTAAAATAAAATTAAAAGTATTTATATATTTACAAAAATTTATTTATTTAATTTAATTATTGCAATGCTTCGCCTCTTTTTTTGTTGTAAACCAATTAGAATTCAGCGCTGAATCGCATGTAATTTGCTTCATGCTCCCCCTTTTTATTTTTAGACCAATCAAAAAGCAGCAATTACACAATCAGCTGTTTCGCAGTCTGTTGTGGGAGAATGAGAATGGGGTTACCCCACTCTCTATTTTAATTAACACGTATTATAAAATCAGCTGTTTTGAAGACAGTGGTAGAAGAAAGAGAATTGAGCTACCCCACTATTTTAATTAATATGTATTTTAATGATTTTAATGACATGATTTGTGGTATAGCCGTTAATAAACGTAGTAAAAAAGTAGGTGCAGAAGTGTGCATGGTCGAAAAATATTATCATGTAATAAGTATTCCTGAGTCAAAGCTGAACGCTGTGAAAATTTAAGATCGGTTATCAGGTCCAGCCTCCAATATATCGCAAACAAAGGGGCGTGCTCCGTCCACTTTTCTTTTGGTACGTATTTCTATTCATGCTAATACCATATATAGCAAATACTGCCGCCGTTGGTCAAAAAATGCCCAAGATATGACGATTTTAAAATTTGGGTTATATGGGCGAGGCCACGCCCCTGCGTCCACTCACAACTTTATATAGTCAAGAATTTATTATTTCGTAAGAATATCCTATTGTGAAAATTTAATGATGATCGGTCCAGTAGTTAAGACTATATTTCGATTTTTAATTTTCCTCAAAAGGGGCGTGGTCCCACCCACTTTTCTCCTGGTACGTATTCCTAACTATGCCAATACCATATGAACCAAATAGCATCAACGTAGGTCAAAAAATGCCCAAAATATGGCGATTTAAATTTTTAGGTTATATGGGCAGTGCCACACCCCTTTGTCAAACAAAAACTTCATATAGCCTTTTATTCTTTCCAGATTCATAGTAAAATGCTGTGAAAGTTTCAGGAAGATCGGTCCAAGGGTTTGGCCTCCTATAAAGCACAAACAAACAAACAAACAGACAGACATTCATTTTTATATATATAGATTGAAAGCAGATTTATTATAATTAAAGTAAAATGGGGCGAAAAAGGGGGATTTGGTAATAAAAAATCTATGGCTACCTTACCTGTAGATAAAAACTATATAAAACTTTAGGTAAATACATATTACAAAAAAAGTATTTTGTATAGCAAACATTGTTAGTGGTATAAGTAAGTATCTGAATTAAAAAAGGGGGCGGTGAAGTGGGCGTGGTTCATAGTAATATGGCGACGTTAACAGTATTAAGAGCAATATACTACCAAATAAAAAATAATCCGTTGGAAGGAACAAATTTGTACAGAGAACAAAAAGTTTAAAACTTAAATTTGGCGTGAAAAGGGGCGTAAAAGGGGGCGTGGCGTAAGAAATGTTTATTTCTACCTCGCCTGGAGTATAATGTGTATACAATTTGAAGTAAATCTGTTAAAAACTAATGGGAGCCATTACATAATTTTAAAAAGTGGGCGTAAAAGTGGGCGTGGTCGAAAAAGTACCCTATTAATCATGCCGGAGTCCCAGTTAAATGCTGTGAAATTTTCAGGAAGATCGGTCCAGAGGTTTGGTCTCCTATAAGGTACAAACAAACAAATAAACAAACACACATTCCATTTTATATATATAGATAGCTTAAACCCGGCGCGTTGCTGCCGCGGCCCCGTTGCCAAACGCGAATAAAATGTTATCAGTGAAATTGTATGTGTAAATTGTGGTCGAATACTCAATTCCATGGCTGTGTGACCTATAACTCAAAAGCTGTAGAATTTCTCAAATTTTGGTTGCATAGGAGGTGACACGCCCCTTGTCCAACGCCATACAAAGTTATCAGTAAAACTGCATGTGTAAATTGAGTTCGAATGCTGAATTCCGAGGCTTTGTTTGCTTTGTTTGATTGACTCAAAAGCTATTCGATATCGCAAATTTGGGTTGTATAAAAGGTGCCACGCCCCTTTGTCCAACTCCCATAAAATTTTATCAGTAAAACGCCACGTGTAAATTGTGGTCGAATTTCGAATTCCAAGGATGTGCGGCCTATAACTCCAAAGCTATTCGATATCGCAAATTTGGGTTGTATGGGAGGTGCCACGCCCCCTTGTCCAACTCTCACAAAATTTTATCTGCGAAGCGGCACGTGTAAATTGTCGAATACCGAATTCCGAGGCTAAGCGGCTTATAACTCCAAAGATATTCGATATCGCAAATTTGGGTTGTATGGGAGGTGCCACGCCCACTGTTAGTAGGAGGTTGAAATATACTTTACGACCTATTCTCATACCTACAAAATATACATACAAAATTTCATGAAAATCGGTCGAGCCGTTTCGGAGGAGTTCGATTACGTACCCCGTGACAGAAGAATTTTATATATTAGATTTATATAATATATAGGAGTACAACATAATCTTAAGTGCTTTTTGATATTATTTGGAGCTAAATGTAGATGGGAAAGAAGATTTTCGGTAAAATAACAGCCAAACCTTCTTAAGAATTTAAGCGCAAGCTGAATTCAGAAAATGTTGCAACAATTTCACACATTAATAAAAAATGTTTAAATATAATAATAATTTGCGTCCACCATTTTAAATAGAAAGAGCCTACGCTTGGGTCGCAATTAGCTAATTGTTACAAAATGTACATCTTGATGAATGATGAGTGATGCATTTTTTAAAGGTAACACTTGATAAATCGTTACCACATTCTGTGACCTAGTGGTAAAGTAGTATCCTAGGAATTTTTACAAGCTTTTCCCACAAAATATTTTCCAAATCAGTATCACTGCAACGTCCTCGTATAAAAAATGTGTCTTAAGTAACCTGTGGTCGCAAAATTCTACTTGGGTACTCAATGCATTATATTGATTATTTACTAATGGGAAATATTTCTATGAGTAAAGGAGAATCGATAGGATAAAAAATTTGATTATTCTTGCACAGCGCGAGAATATATAATTTTCAGACGATATTTCAGACATCTATAAGTTTAGAACTACGGAAAGATAAATTTCTGTAATTAAATTTGGAGTATTGATTTTTCGGGCTGTCATGAACTTTATTATATTAAATTTTAAGTTCGCAATTCGTCGCTAGGACAACCTTGTTTTTTGAATTCCCAGTATTAGCTAGCCCCTGTGAAAAATCTTACAGTGGAACAATTATTTAAAACGAAATCCTGTAATTGTGTTAATTTAAACTCAGAAAAGCCGTTGTAGTCTGTAAATTTGCGATCTAATCAATATTAGTCCTGAAAATCGATAGAAAAGCATAAAAAAACACATTTTTCAAAATTTTTCGGAATCAAACCAAGCATAAGCCATGATATATAGAATAAAAAAATAGATAAATACACACTTGTCTAACAGTTGCAATAATCATTTTAAAAATATAGAAAAAATTATTGTGGAATTTAATTTCACAAACGTTTAAACAAGTTTAAAGCTCGTACATTGTCCGAATAAAGTCTGAACACATCTTTTTAAATTCTTCTTAATAAAATGAAGAAATACAAATTCAAGAGTCCGCAAAATCTAAGGTTTATGCTAAACATCATCCTTAATTTCTCGCTTTAAGCACTTAATGTAGACTTAAGACAGGTATTTTGTTCATCTTCTTATTAAATTTACCGCATTAGTGAATAATACAAAAAAATATGAAATCGTCTTTGTTCTGCCTTCTGGCATCAGCTAATCCGCCGCAACTAGTGCCCTTCACGATTGGCTTCACACTTGGTCAATATTCAACCGAAGGAAATCCGCAAACTTTTAGTTTCTGTGAAACTCTTAAACCGCATCGTTTAACGTTAAGGAAATCAAAGATTTAATTTTAAAAATATAAAGAAAAGAATGAAAAATGAAGCCACAAACGAAAATTGCAAGAAGAGCGAATTAACTGTGGAATGCTGTGGCTAAGAATCATCCCAGTCAGAGTGGAACCTGTTAGACCAGAATTTACTGCACTGACATACGAACGGATGGTTTGGTTTTTTGGTCTTTGTTTTTTGTTTACTTTTAATTTTGTTTGTTTTTTTTTTTTTAGTTTTTGGTTGTAAGCCACTAACTAAATTTTAAGAGCGTGGTAAAAGGAATAAGAATGCAAAGAGGAGATAGCAAGAAGTGCAGACAATGAAATCAACCGTTTATAGTTGATGCTCAGGGGGTAAACGTAGTGGTAAGACTACTTTTAATACATAAAAAAAATGTTGATCAAGGATTGAGAAATCGGTATAATATTAAAGAATTGTAAAAAACTGTTACTATTTTCTCCTTTCAATTCAAAAGCCATAAAAGTAAATAGATTTAAGATCGGATACACTTGGATCGGCAATATGTAAAACAAAGATTAAACCTATACACCGATTAGTAAAACTAAATACCTGGAAATGGGATTACACTTACGCAAAGAATAATAAAACCCATTCGACGCTAAAAAACAACACGTATATCCTGGATATAAGCCTTAAATCTTGGGTGATTTTTAACAATTTTTAAAAAGATAGTTTTTTTTATTGCATTGTCGGAATCCTTTTGCTAGTGATGCTTTATTTTTTGACTCTTTTTCATCTACCTCATTTGAATCATGTTGATTCAAGTTCAAACTCACGTCTCTCTCTTTCTCTCGTGACTTCCTCCACTACCTGTTTGTTATTAAATATTCCCGAAGATACCAAAACCAGCGCAGTTTTAACCCTATCCCCGTGAACACCAAATTTTCTCACTCAGTGCCCTCATATAAATAAGACAATATGTATGAAAGTTGCACAGAAAAAAAGTATTTTATTACCTTATTTTAATAACGAAAATAAAATGAAAAATAAATATAAATATAAAAAATTTAAAACTTTTCATATAAACCCCTGAAAAATATAAGGGGTATTCACGATGAGTGGTGTATTTCTAATCAATTTTTACAAAATTACAAATTTTTGTGAACGAAATAGGGCATCTAATTCCGGGATGCCGGACTTTTCTTAGTCCCGACAGTCCAGTATGGGTCATTTCAGAACATGCAAAATTCAATATCTTGGCTATTCTTAGTCAGAACTGCACAAGCAATTTTGTGAAATTATTATTGAGGTAATTAAAAACAAAAAAGTTATAAAATAAAAAATGTTTTCATGAGAAACTGTTATACTACCTCAAAGAAACTTATTGATATAATATTGGAGTAAGCCAACGTTCCACTGATTGTGAATACAGTATTTCATACATCATACGTTTACTTTAATTATTTAACTAAAAGTGTGCAGTTAGCCTACTTTCTTGTAGCTTCCACGCTCCACCACTTGGAGGTTGCAGAAAGTACCCCATTTTTATTAACTTCTTGTTTTTTAATTTTTATTTTATTTTATTTAATTTTTTAAAATCTTTTATTTTTTCTTTAATTTTTTTTAATAGAATTTTTGTTGTTTTAATATTTGTGTTTTCTTATTTTGTTAAGGTATTTTTATTTTGTTTGCTCAAAATTATATATATATTGCATTTCGAGAGTTTATTTGTTTTACATTAATAAGACTTCGTTCTATAGCTCTAATGAATCTAAAACCAAAAAAGTCCTCTGAACCACAGTGCAATCATCAGTTGTTTTTTTTAAGATCAAAGAACCAAGGCATGGGCCTTATGCAAACAAGGTTTGGTCTTTGACCTGAAAGGAAAGAGATAGATTATTTAGAGGAATTGATAGGAACCATACGTGAATTATTGATTAGGCGAAGCAACCGTGAAAGACAATTTAAATTGCTTCTAATCGAGGATAGTGTTATTTCTCAACCTCGGCAAGCATTTCCAGCCCTTAGTTGTTCCTGTCCATTAATTCCACATTTTCCACAATTTATTTGAGGATTTTTAGTTTTCCATAATTCTTAAATGTAGGAAAGAATTACGAAAGTGAAAAGAACCATGCCCGAACCCGGATTCGAACCAGGGACCACTGGGTTGATAGTCTATTCAGAACTACTTCAGAAGGTAGGGGAAATTTTTTGCTTTGGCTAACATTTTCAATTATAGTCTTTGTTGAAATGATTTTATCAGTTGTGTCGATCGGTCTATAAAACAGATCCGATAAGGTTGCTTCTCTAGAAAACTTTCTGCAATGTGAGCTTCTTAATCGATTATAACTCTTGATTCGGGCCGCAGAAGCTTCTTCTGTAAGTGGGAATGATTATTGAAGCGCCATGGATCAAAATTTTGAAAATATGTATATATTTAAAAATTTATAATATAAAACAAATCTAACTAACACTTGACCTATTTCAAATATAATTGAAGAAGCCAGAAGCAAACCAGTTGAAACTTATTTTATTTTAAGAATGAAAAATATTTCAAGATTGACTTTCAAAACACCGATATCACGATAAACGGATTCAAACACCTTACTTTACTGTAAACAGTATAAAAGTTGAAAATAGGACTTTTCTCGATTTGCTTACAAAAATGGTGTGGCAATTTTTTTTTAAAATTTGGGTGTATTGGGTATTCGTTCAGTAGCAGAGATCTTTTAAAACATGAAAAATTTTCTATAGAAAAGGCCAAAAAAAATTTAATTATAACCAATTCTTTTTTATAGAGTAATACAAGTTTAAATTATAATAAAACATAGTAATATATTTTTAATATCAATAAAATGGGCTTTATTGGATAGAAAGTTTTATGACATTAATGCATAAATATGACTTCGGTCATGTGGCCGCCACGGCTGGCGCGTACAAGGCGCAATCTGGAACATCAATTTTCACAAACTTTTCGCAGCATTTGCGGCCGTATCTCCCCGATAACTCTTCGAATGTTGATTTCCAGGTGTTCAATTGTTTGTGGTTTATCGACGTAGACAAGTGACTTTACATAACCCCAAAGAAAATAATCCAATGGGGTTAAATCACACGATCTTGGGGGCCAATAAAAGTTTTCTTGAGTAAATCAATTGTAGCGCCCGCTGTGTGGCATGTTGCTCCGTCCTGTTGGAACCACATATCAGCAAGATTAATGCCAGCTAATTGAGGTACGAAAAAACTTCGAATCATGTTCCTATACCGTTCACCATTGACAGTAACATTCTGACCATCATCGTTTTTGAAGACATATGGGCCAATGACTTCGCCAGCCCATAAAGTGCACCAAACAGTAATTTTCTGTGGATGTAATGGTGTTTCGACAAAAGCTTGTGAATTCTTCTTACTCCAAATTCCCATTCAACCAAAAATGGGCTTTATTGGAAAATAAAATTTTTCATGGAAATTCAAAACCAATATCAATTTGTGCTTCAGCCCATTCGCTGAATTGGCGGCGCATACGATGGTCGTTTGGCTTGAATTCCTGCACAAGTTGAATCTTGAAAGGTTTTAAGCCAAGATCTTTTCGTAAAATCTTCCATAAAGTGGAAGGACACAACCCCAGTTGCTGAGAACGGCGACGAATTGATTGATTAGGATCATCTTCAATGCATTCCTCTACAGCGGCTACAGATTCTTCAGTGCGCACTATTCGGCATCTCACGGGATGCACATTATCAGTAACAGTAAATATGGTCCGAAAACGATCTATTGTGCTTCGAATTAGCAGCTTTGAAGGACGATTATGTACGCCATAAAATAAACGAAGTGCACGATAAGTTTGACAAACAGAACAATTATTTTGAATAAAAATTTCCACAATTTCTACGCGTTGCTCTGGTGTAAGTCGATTTATAATGAAATGTCAAAGCAAACTAAACAAAAAGCAACTATCAGCTGTAAAATTAGTGGTCAAATAAAGCAGTGATGCCAACTCAAAGTTGTATCACTTTATAAAAACACCCTTTAGAAATAATGTCAGAAAAACTCACACTAAATTTAGAGTAGGCATTAAATCGACTATTGGTAAGGCCCAATGTGTTAAACACACGATACGTTTTTTTAGACTGAACTGAGAACTTAGGGGATGCTCCCTATAAATATGTAAGCATTGTGTTGATTCGGAAGATGGGTGATAGTCTGTTGGAGGGTGGATAGATAGAAACTTTTAAAGAAATGCTGAAATGTGATTTTAATAATATAAAAAAAAAATTTTAACTATCTTTTCAAAATGTGACGTGGTACTCCCTTAAAAATACCAAAATGTGACCTCCAAACCAAAATAAAACTTTCTTTAACAAGCTGTACAAAATATCACAAAATTCTTACTTATTAATACTAAAATTATCAGTCTATTAGGGAAGCCATCTAGTGCCACTTTTGTTCATCCTTTACATAAACGATATACCTAATAGTTTTAAATTTTGCAAAAGTTTGATGTATGCTGATGACTTGAAATTGTTTTTTATCATTAAAAATACCTCTGATTGCTCAAAATTTCAATCAGATATTAACGTCCTTCTTTTATGGTGTGAGATTAATGGTTTAAAGTTGAATTTCTCGAAATGTTATATGTTAACTTTTTGTCGCAAAAATGTTTTCATCACGCACGATTATGCATATGATGCCAACAGTTTCTTTCAGAGGTCAACCGCTGTTAAGGATCTTGGCATTTACTTTGATCCTAGCCTCTCTTTTAAAACTCATAGAGATTATGTCATCTCAAGAGCAAACTCGCAACTGGGTTTTGTAAAAAGAAACTCCAAGGAATTTTCTGACCCGTACCAGAGAACTGCAATGAGTATCCGACAGAATTCGGATACTCAAATCATACCCGAGTGTCGTGCTGTTCTCAAATCTATCCATACTTAATAATATGTGTAAAATACTTATAAGCATTCGGCTCATTAGCATTTTTTCGGGTATAAGTACATTCTCATATCCGAGAGCGGCATGATCTGATCCACTTCGAGCCGTTTTCAATGAGTGCGTTGAGTCAGTTTATTACAAAGGCGCTCGATCCGAATGTATTTTGAGTGTACTCTGAGTACTGCTCCTTCTCTGCCAACGTCTCTTAGCGCTAGTTAGTTTTTTTTTGCGTATGCACTTTTCGTAAGTACTTGTCTGCAGGCCATGTGAGCTCTCATTTTTTGTTTGTTTTTTCTCGAAAACTCGTTCTTGATATTTTATTGTTGCACTCTATGGAGGAAAAAACACTAACAACGCTTGTGATTTTGGTATGTTAGACATAAACAAAAATAAAACAAAATCAAAATGCCGGCGCACAGTGGTTAAAAGTTGGAAATAAATACCAAAACTGATGATCTCTTTTTGTGATTTTTTTTCTTTGCGTTGTTTAAGAATATTCTAACTCGCATGATTCCAAAGTATTTATCAGAAATATGTATGTATAAAGGTTTTCTGTGTAGACGCCTTAAAATTAGATTGATGTAAAAATGTTGAAAAAATTTCTTAAAATGTTGATATTTTTCAAGAGTTATTACAGACAATTGAGAAAACGTATTGCACTCTGGTTTTTTTTTAAGTACAAAAAGCATTACTGAAAAAGTTTTATGCATTCTTGAAATATTTTTTTTTTATTTTTGCAATAAATTTCTCATGCAATGTTGATATGATAAAAAAACGTAAATTTATTTTTTAGCAAATAATATTTTTAGAATTCAAAAACATAGTGCTCTTCGGATGTCGACGATATATTAAATAAAGAAATGCTTTTATTGGACTTTAAGTTGAGCGATTAAAAAAAAACTGACAAGTTTTTTGCGTCTTTAAACAACATTTGGTAAATGCGTTTCGAAGAAAATATAGATATGTTAAGTCTCAAGGTTTATTACTATTGTATAGTCATTTTCTTTAGTATGCTTCTAGTCATTTTTTTATTTATTGGGGGTTGGAATTAATTTTAAAGGTTTTTTTTCGGTTTTTGAGCATTTATTTAGAAACAACGGTACAATGTATATTATTCAAAGTATTGTCCATCGTTAGCTACAACATTTTCCCATCTTTCTGTCAGCATATGGATTCCGCGCCGGAAGAACGATTCGTCTTTTGAGGCAATCCACGAACCGACCCATTTTTTGGTATCCTCGTAAGAAGTGAAGCGCTGCTCAGCCAAGCCATGCGTCATCGATCTGAATAGGTGGTAGTCGGAAGGGGCTATGTCTGGGCTATAAGGCGGGTGGGGTAGCACATCCCAATTCAGCGCCTCCAACGTTTCCTTGACGGTTCTTGCAACATGTGGCCGTGCGTTGTCATGTTGAAAAACCACTTTGTCGTGTCTTTTGGCATATTCCGGCCGTTTAACCTTTAATGCTCGGCTCAATTGCATCAATTGTTGCTGGTAGCGTTCCCCAGTGATGGTTTCGTTAGGTTTTAGCAGCTCATAGTAGACGACACCCTTCTGATCCCACCAAATACACAGCATAAGCTTGGCGCCATGAATATTCGGCTTGGCCCTCGATGTTGATGCATGGCCGGGTGGTCCCCACGATTTTTTTCGCTTAGGATTATCGTAATGGATCCACTTTTCATCGCCAGTGACAATACGATGCAAAAAACTCTTCCTTTTATGCCGTTGAAGCAGTTCTTCGCACATGCAAAATCGCCGTTCAACGTCTCTCGGCTTCAACTGGTACGGCACCCAATTTCCTTGCTTTTGAATCATTCCCATGGCTTTCAAGCGTTTGCCGACCGTTGATAAGTCGACTACCAATGATTCTGACAATTCTTGAAGGGTTTGACACGGGTCTTCATCGAGCAAAGCCTCCAATTCCTCATCTTCAAACTTTTTCGGCTGGCCCGGACGCTCTTTGT
This sequence comes from Dichetophora obliterata, assembly GCA_963920525.1. NCBI lineage: Eukaryota > Metazoa > Arthropoda > Insecta > Diptera > Sciomyzidae > Dichetophora > Dichetophora obliterata. The sequence continues at coordinate 112,055,057 of OY986438.1, read as the reverse complement.
CTTCCGTATCAAAATCACCACTTTTAAACCGACGGAACCAGTACTCACAAGTAGAAATCGATGGAGCATAGTCCCCGTAAGCCTCAGTAAGCGTGCGTTGTGCTTCAACCGCTTTTTTCTTCAAGTGGAAGCACAAAAGTAAACCTTCCCGCAAATTGCGTTTTGTTGGAACGAAAGTCGACATGTTCACAGAGAAAAAAATATATGTTGTTTACACTTCAGTGGAATGACACATACTGAAAAATGAAGCTTAGACAATGTGCTTTGAAATGAATATAGTCACAGGTGTGCCCGATGCGATCTATTGATAGTTACGCCATCTCTTAGAAAACCTTTAAAACTAATTCCAACCCCCAATAACTATCACTTATTACGAAAGTGCGGCATATTAATATATAGGTATATTTTTTTATTTTAAATCGTTAAATTTTTAATGTAAATAGTGAAAGCATTTACTTACTATATACGATAAATGGTTTAAAATGTTATTATTCTTCTTTTGAAATACTAGAATATATTTACAGAGTAATTAAGTATTCTACAGTGTGTTTTTCAGTCTAGTAATTTGCTATGTTAATATATATTAAATATTTTTTTAAATAATTACAATTAAATTGAATTAGTAAAACAGGTATGTGATATGTATAAAGTTAAATTAATTCACTTTATCTTATAGGTTACTATGAAACATTTTAATGAATTTCGCAATAAAATGCTTTCAAAACTATTCAAACATTTAAATTCCCTTGTCAATAAATGTTCTTCAAACATCTTCAATTAGCTGAAAGTGAAAAATATATTCTTTGATTCTTAACAACAGAATTAGAATGCGTACACGGAGAAAATTAATTTGCTTGAATCAATTTGTATTTAGGAAAAAAAAAATGTTGATTAAATTCAAGCAAAATTTTGCTAAGTTATTATAAACTGAAAATAAAATTCTTACTTAATTCAAGCAAATATTTGCTTAGTTATTATAAATTGGAATAGCACATTTTGATTAGTTTTTGCTGAAATTTAGCATAATTTTGAAGTGGCTGAGAATCAAGCGAAAGTTTTGCTTATCCACAATACAAATTTAGCAAACAGTTTTCTCCGTGTATACAAGCCATGTTTTTATGCTACACGACCTGTGCTCACTTTATCACAATGCTAAAAAGTATGCTATTATCTTTTTTAACTGTTAATAGTATCACATTTACAACCAGCGCCAAAATATGGCAAAAGCATGAGGTTCACTCCTTTTTTTTGGAATAAAAACGAAACGATAAGTTTTTTTATCGTTTTTTCTGTTTTAATAAAAAGCAAACAAATAATATCTTGGAATACTATAAACCACTATTTTAAACAGTTTAGATGCTGCGCTTCATTGAAGTTGGAATACGGAAAAACACGTGAAGTGGAAAATTTCGTATGGGAGGTGGGCGTGGCAAAAAATACTTTTTTTTATAGACATATATTGTAGATTTCTGACAGAGTGGTTCTTGTATTGGTTCAAGACAAAAAAAATATGGCATTTTAAATATTTGTGTTGTATGGGAGGTAGGCGTGATTGAGGGCGGATTTAAAAATATTTTTGTGTGTATTCTAATTGAGCAAATTCCAAATAATACACAAAATTTAATTGCTTTACGATGAGTCCTTCGATTTATTGACAACTTTTGTATGGGGGCTCAACCACTGTGCGGCGCACGTGTCTGTTTGCTTCTTGTGCGTAAGCACGTGCAATAGAAGTTAAATTTAAATTATGTGCATGTGATTTGGCAACTTAAGGTTACAGAAAAATAAAAAGAAACACCTTGCAAATTTAATAATAATTGCTGATTGCAGAAAATTAATGACACGATACTATCGAAACTGCGTATTATTTTTAAGCCTCAACAACGTTACCTCATGCGCAGATTTCACTGTGCAAGATAAAAACAAAAACCAGCACAAGAATAACACATCTGTTATTCAGCATTAAGATATGCTTAGAAAAAAATAGCACAAAACAAATACAAAAAACTCGCTCACTATTTACTGCTGCGCTCTACTGCGCTCTCTTTCATATCTGTGGCAGATGAGCCGACTGATTCGGCTACTTGTGTCGATTATGGGTATTCCGGCAAGTAGGATAAGTATCAGCAAGACGACAACAACCATAAGTATTTATAAACCGAAAAAACCCGATCTTCCCCGATCCGACTCATGACTTAGAATACTCATATTTATTTGAGCCGCCGCATTCTAGCTTCGTAGAAGAGAATATGAGTCGAGTTGCGTGCGCTTAGGGTGAGTAGGTTTTTGTACTTATTTTTTTCGGATATACTCAGAGTCGCAAAAAAGCTATCCGTTGCAGATCTCTGACCCGTACACAGTGAAATCTATCTTTTCGAGCCTGGCCAGATCCATTCTGGAATATTCCTGCGTTATTTGGAACCTGTTTTATGCTGTAGATATTCACAGAGTCAAAGGAGTTTAGAGAAGGTTTTCAAGATTAGCTTTGCGTAATATTTTTACTTATCAAGACATGCCTACTTATAATATTCGTTGTAAGCTTCTTGAACTCGATCGTTGGAGCAAAGAAGAAAAAGGTTTTCTATACTATTTATTTAGGACATTTTGGGTGGTAAGATCCAAAGCCCCGAACTGTTGGAACTTATCCCTCTGTATGCACCAACAAGAGGCCTTAGGGAAAGACCGCTATTTTATATTTTCCTCATAAAACCAATTTTAGCTAGAATGAAGTTATTTCCAAATGTCTACATCTTTGTAATTCTGTCGTTAGTCAAGTGGATTTCTGTTTAAATAGAGAAATTTTTAAGAATTCATTGCTTGAACTGTTACCTTATGTTTAAGATATAAGATAAGGTTAGATTAAGAACTACATCTGTGAGGGCAATGACCCAGTAGATAAATAAATAAATAAATAACACAATGTTTTAAACCTTTCTTGAACTAAGGCCCTTATTATGAGCTGCGTTCGATCTTCGACTGTAGTCGAATGGCCTGATCGAACGAATTTGCACTTGGTACTATAACGTGCTTTCGACAAAGAGTAGCGCTATTGTGAATTTCGTTCATTTTGTTTCTTCACGGTAGTATATTTCTATCAGGTGATTGTTGTTTTATTTCAACTAAATACGATTGGTTTGAAAGTTGATTGCAAATAATAACACAAAGAAGTTATAACTATGACGAAGATAATTTCCATAAGATTCGACGCTTCGTCAGAAGAGGATGAAAGCGTGACGGAACAGGCTAAAAGTAGAAAAGGGTTGAGCAACGCTTTCTTTAGCTTATCTTAATCCACTTTGCTGTTCTAACTGGTGGTCCTAAGCAATTTAATTCCAGCGTGAGTTCTTCCCATGTCTTTGTCGTTTGAACTTTGGAACAAATATCCTCTGCAGTCAAAGTTTGCCTCCATCAATAAGACCAGTTTTTCTAACTGTGATTTGTTGCTCACCAACTTAGACCTGCATAAAAATTACAAAAACAGTTCAATATTAGTTTTTAGTCTTTAAAAAGGAAAACAAAATCACAAAATACTTCAATTTTTAACAATTATTGCTAAGCACGCATCGCATCGAAAGCAAAATCCTATTCGACTGAAATTTCGATGAGCAACGAACATTTCTATAGGGTTGAACTGCTCATAATAAGAATTTTACTTTCGATACTCGTTGTTCGATAACCAGCGAAGATCGAACGTCGAAAGCAACTCATAATAAGGGCCTAAATGAATAAATTTTACAAAATACTTACTTAGAAAAACTAAAATGTAACCTTAAAATATTACATAATTAATTAAATTAATAAAATTAAATTAAAATAAATTAAAATAAATTATACAGGGTTGCCCATATTCGACGGACCCATCTGGCAACGCCATAACTTTTGACAGAGATGTCAGATCGCTTAATGACATACCGCGTTTGAAGCGTCAGTCCAAGCAGATTTTTACCATGGAACAATACACGCCACGCGAGCGCTCTGAAATAGTTGAAATTTACATTCAACAGAAGAAGTCAATTGTGAAAACTCAACGTGCTTTTAAAAGATTAAAAAATGTGAGAAGTGCACATTGAATGGGACCGTAAATAAGCAAAATTGCCATATTTACGCCACTGAAAATCCTTAGGAGATTCAAGAAGTGCCTCTTCATGACGAAAAAGTCACAGTTTGGTGCAGCGTTAGTGCGAAAACGGTCATTGGGCCGTTTTTCTTCCAAAATGAAAATGGCCATGCTGTTACCATCAACCAGGAGCGTTATCGCGACATGATGACCAATTTTGTGATGCCAATTATTCGTCGAAAGCGTATGAGGCAGTTCTGGTTTCAACAAGACGGCGCTCCACCGCACACAAGTCGCATAACAATCGATTTTCTGAAGAATTTGTTTCCGGGCCGTTTGATGTCGAAAAGTTGTGATTTGGACTGGCCACCGCGTTCGCCCGATTTGACGCCGCCTGACTTCTTCTTGTGGGGATATTTGAAGTCAAAGGTTTACGTTAACAAGCCAAGGACAGTAGAAGAGCTCAAGGACAACATTCGTGAAGAAATAGCCGCTATTCCGGCCGAAATGTTGGCGAAAACAATGGAAAATGCTGCAAAAAGGGCACAATACGCCATCAACGCCAGAGGCGGCCATTTGAGAGATATCATATTCAAAAATTGATGTAAACAAATCTACTTGGAACAAATTAAATGATTAAGATTGCCAACCGCCAAATTTTTATTTTTTTCTTTGATTTTTTTAAAAAAAACATGGGTCCGTCGAATATGGGCAACCCTGTATATATAAACAAATTAAAAAACTTCCCTAATCAAGCTGTACAAAATTTCACAAAATTCCTCCTTCGAAATACTAAAATGATTAAACTATTTTATTTTTTTAATTAATTTTATGAACCTTCTGAATGGTCTTATTTTATTAATTTTTTAAAGAATTGATACTTGTTTTCAGAAATAAGCAATAAATACTATACAAGCATTGAATCGAAACTGTGTTTTTAGTTTTTTGAAATCTTCTGCAATGTTTTGTCTTGTAAAACAAGGCATAGCTACTTTGAAACTTCATATTACATCATCCAAAATTCGTTTCCTAAGCTTTGTCAAACCCGGGATTGTGCTATCCTTCAATAAAAAAATGTATTCTTAAAACTAGCTGATTTATGTATGTACTTGTGCTTGAAAATATAAATTGAAATCATCATTCAAGTGTGAGAAATCATAAAAAAATGTGAACGGGATACTAAATTATATTAATTTTTATTAAATAAACTCACAGCGCAGCCGGTAGCATCTTCTATGTTGAGTAGAAATGATTTTCATATCAGCTGATCATATACACAACAAAATTTACAAAAAATACAATTGGGTTTCGTCGTTGTATTTTGGCTACAGGTATGCATTTTCAGCACTGTGCATTTTGTTTTTGAACTTTCACAGAATTAACTACAAAACTCAAATTTATCAAAAATACACAATACAAGGGCAAATACACCACATCGTGAATATCCCTATAATGTTTGGCACTTAGTGCCCATGTGCACGATATTGAGGTCTTTTTACGCGATTTCCTCTATCGCACCCATTCCTAGAAATATTTGTTAAATAATTTATTTTTAAAGGCAGCATACTTTCTTAGGCCGCGTTCATAGTGAACGCTTTTTGCTGATCCGAGCTGAACTGAAACTCAAAAACCCATTGGGGCAAAAGAGATGCATGACTTGCGTTCTCTATTGCTCCAATGTGTTCTTTGGCTCAGCAAAAAGCGTCCACTATGGACGTGGCCTAAATCAGCTCATCAGCATGCGGCGCAATTCCAACAGAAGCACCATTTAAAATTGAAAATTTCACGAGTTTTTTTCTCTGAAAAAATTTTTAAATACCTACGTTTGACTTTAAACACACTAGGATTATCTTCATTTCACAAAATATCTAAGAACAATTTTTCACCAGAGTTAAGAACGCTATTGCAGTTCCCTTTTCTGTTGCTGTCGGTTTTAGCATTAACTCTTGCCAACATATTGTTCCACTTTTTTACAATTTACTGCTCGGTGATAGAATGCTCTTTGTGAGTAATATGAAGTCCGCTACTTCTTTAAGCGAAAGAGTCTTCCACCATCTTACTGCTGGCGTTTGATTCTCCTTGAGGAGCACTGAATAAATTTTACAAAATACTTACTTAGGAAAACTAAAATGTAACCTTAAAAATAACAAAATTAATTAAATTAATAAAATGAAAAATTAAAAAAATTAAAAAAAACTTCCCTAAGGAAGCTGTACCAAATTTAACAAAATTCGAAATACTAAAATATTAAACAATTTCTTTTTTTAAATAATTTTATAAACCTTCTGAATGATCTTATTTCATTAATTTTATTTAAAGAATTGATCCTTGTTTTCAGAAATAAGGGTGGTTAAATTTTAAGGGCCAATGTTAAATGTAAACCACACCTAAACGTCAAGTTTTTTCTGCATTTCATTTGATATTTCTCAATTTCAGACTAATTCAATTTAAATCATGGAAAGATACACAATCGAGCAACGCGTAAAAGTTATTCAGGCTTATTATGAAAATGGACGTTCAAATCAAAATGCATTTCGTGCACTTCGTGATTTTTTCAGTCAATTTAATCGTCCAAATGTGCGTACAATCGGAAAAATCGTGCAAAAATTTGAGCGAACCGGGTCTGTAGGAGATGTGAAAACACCAGTGCATGCTCGTACAGCTCGTACTGCAGAAAATATTGCTGCTGTTCGCGATAGTGCGGCTGAAGAGCCGTCCACCTCGACTAGTCGTCGTGCCCAACAATTGCACCTCTCACGCTCGTCGTTGGTGAACATTATGCATAAAGACTTGCATTTACACGCTTACAAGGTGCAATTGACTCAAGAACTAAAGCCTCTTGACCATTTCAAGCGTCGTCAATGGTCAGAATGGTGGCAAGAAATGGCAACAGTGGATGATCAATTTTCGAAGATAATCATCTTCAGTGATCAGGCACATTTTTACCTCAGTGGATTCGTTAGTAAGCAGAATTGCCGTATTTGGGCAAATGATAATCCAAGAGTGATTGTCGAAAACCAATGCACCCGCAAAGAGTGACTGTTTGGTGCGGTTTATGGGCTGGCGGCATCATCGGGCCGTATTTTTACCAAAATGAGGCCGGTCAGGCAGTTACTGTGAATGGTATTCGCTATCGTGAGATGATAACGAACGTTTTATGGCCCGAATTAGAAGATATGGACGATATGTGGGTTCAACAGGACGGTGTCACTTGCCACACAGCTAACGAAACAATGGCTCTTTTGCGCTACAAATTCAATGGCCGTGCTATCTCACATGGTGGCGATGTCAATTGGCCGCCATGATCATGTGATTTGACATTTGGACTTATTTATTTGGGGTTATTTGAAAGAAAAGGTGTACGTCGATAGGCCAGCAACAATTCAAAAGCTAAAGGATGAGATAATTCGGCACATGAACGGCATAGAACCTTAATTATGCCTCAGCGTCATCGGAAATTTGGACCATCGGATGGAGGTGTGCCGCCGAGGTCGCGGCGTCCATTTGGCCGATATTTTGTTCCATACATAATTGAACCATGCCAATATTATCACAACAAAAAGAAATGACAAAAATTTCCTAAATAATCTGTATTTTATTCAAAATCAACATCGGCCCTTAAAATTTAACCACCCTACCTTCATTTTTCTAGTACCGATGCAAATAAATAATCATTGACGCGGCTACAAGATGAGTCGAGTAGATCTCTGGATTGATTCCTCATCATCTTCAAAGCTCATTTGTAAAAATTCTGCTTTCATCTCAAAAGTAATTGTGCGCATTATTAAAATGCGAGCTGCTACGAACAAATGCCAAATTTTTGTAGTAGATGCTACTTTCAAAATTAGCAGCCATCTCTTTTGAACAACATTTTTATTCATAACGAATCCAAGTTTTTTTTTGTAGCACTTTACTTTTGGGTAGTTATTACAAATTACTGAAAATGCTACTTTTTTCAGTGACAGAATAAAATATACAATTTATTTGTGCTTAAATTTGACTTTGGGCACCCGGTACCCAGAACATGACTCTGGGGTTAATAGCCCTAGTCTCCAGGGTATTGCATGTGAGTTAAATTGGTTGGAATTTTTATGTTTCTTATACGTGTATTTTTACGATGTGATTCCACAAAATATTGTATCTACACGATCCTTTATTGGCCGGCATAGCGTATATGTATGTATCCACCAAATACGAAAAATAGAAGGTTGAACATGATAAATTATAAGTTTATCTTAATGATGTGGCAGATTTTTGATTTCGCAACTTTTGTAAAATATTTGTTTCACGTATTTTGCCCTTGTTGTGTTTTTGTTTTTTCTATAAAAAATATTTCGTGAATGGAAGTGACAAAGAAGGCATAAAACACGGTTGTGTGGCTTATTTGGGTTAAGTTTGGGTCAGTGTGAGTCATTGTCAAGGCATTTTAAGGGAACTAGAATGTGTTGAGTCAGATTAAAAATGCCTTTAAAGTAAAGTTTAGATTTTTTATTTTTTTTTTTTTTTTTTATTTATTATTAATTTAACATTTCGTTTCTAATACAAAAAGATAAATATCTTATTATAGCATAAGACATAATTAGGCTTGACTGTAAGACATTGAGATTATTTATAATTAATTTAGATAGAACATTTAGAATATATAAAAACAAGATAAAATAAATTAATTCAAATTAATATAAATTACAAGAGCAAGTTTAAACAATTTCTTTGACACTCCTTTGGCCAAAGCCAGTTTAAATTAAGACTTAACAACTGAATAATTGGAGAAAAAGGAAATATTTATAAAGTGGAGAAATAAGCATAAAGTTTTACCTTAAATTGCACAGGATTGGTTATAGATCTAATATAATTAGGTAGAGAGTTCCACAAACGGATTGAACATATATAAAATTGTCTTTCCGAACATAATTGAGAATGCTTTAACTGCATTAACTGATTTGATCTATTTGATCTAAGGAAGCGTAATCGTGCATATAAATACGTGGGTTCTTTGTAAACAATTATTTTATGTAACAGCACAAGTGTTCTTAGTTTTAATAGTTTAATATAGATTGCTTAAAGAAAAAAAAAAACACAGTTTCGATAGTATCGTAAGTGTAGATGTAGAATTTTTTTTATACAGTAATAGAGATAGTTTAAATTTATTTATAACAGTTTTTATTTTTATGTACTAAATAAAGTAAATGCTATCTTAAACATTAATAAAAAAAAATTGAAATAATATACATTAAAAAAATTATTTTTAATTTTATTTATTTTAAGGTGTTTTTTGCTTAAACTTCCCAGCAGAAAACCTGCTGAGGACTCTTTCAGTCTGACCGAAATTCAGGCCTGAAATTCTTAAAATATTAAGGCTTCCATTTTATAGTTGTGATTTTAGGGCTGAAATTAAAATATAAGTAAGGCTTTCATGAAACAGTTCTGAAATCTAACCTGAAAGTGAGAAAAAAATCATGAATCTCTTTTTCATACCAGATTTCATAACTGAATTTGGGACATAATGCAGGATTTCTCTACAACGACCTGAATTAAGCTTATAACAGGGCTCGCCATTTTTTTGGGCTTTGTTCGTTTGCTCGGGTATCGAATTATATAATTGCCATGCCCCCTGCTACAATCCTACCAACTTTGGAAATGTGCTTGGCACATACCCTCTGCATTTATGCTGCAAATTTAATAAGCCTATCATAAATATTTACTGAGTAATAGCGAATACATGTAATATAGCTGTCGCGATCAAGTCAAAAGATCCAAATAATCTATTGCCATTTTTTATCCCAGTTGAGTTCCTTGTCCACAGAAACCTTTATTCCTGTACTAGGAACCCACAGAGCCCTAAAAAGTCCAACTGACGCACCCAGGAACTGGCCAAATCCTGTACTTATAATACGTATATACTTTTATCCACAGAAGCCATAAAAATCATAGAAAAGCAGCTGAAAGTCCTCTAAATTACATCATAACTTTTTGTTGTTAGAAACTCAATAGCTCTATTAAAATTTCGGCTCCTAATCCTAAAATACGTGAATACTATTCACGTGAATGCAAAAATCACGTGAATATGAGCTTAGGGGCCACGCACTCTACCCACTAGGCTACGGCCGCCAGCATAACAATTAGAAAAATTATAATTGGTATATGTCACCTTTTAGTAGAAAACTGTTCAGGCTTTTAATCTTCCATTAGATTGCTTATACTTCACAGTAACTTTTTCAATGAATTTAAGATATAAAAGTTAAAATAAAGGACTCCAAGTATTTCTTAAGATTGAATGAAAACTTGCAATAAATAATGGAACACACGGTAATAATCAAAATAATAGAAGGGGGAAAAGAGTGGGGCTCAAAGGATAGCGAATAATAATACAAAAATACGTTTTAAATACTATAAAAAGATAGTCTAGTAAATAGATAGTATGAGAAAAAAAGACGTTTGAATGAAATAGAACAACAAATTTTGTGCCAAACTAAAACTGCTTTTGTATAAAAATGATACGTCATATAAAAGATTATAAAAATTTCAATTTTCAGTTCGTATTATTTTCACAACAAAAACAGCTTTTGCACTATTTTTTGCAAGAAAAAGTATTTTTTTTTTGCTTTTTTTTAACAAGAGGATAGCAACATAAATCCTTAGCTGTGCTGCTGCAATAATTTTTTCAAGTACTTTGATTGAACTTTTAGAAAAAAAATTGAATGAAATGTATTAAAAAACAACGAAGATATTTGTGTCAAAACTCAAAACTTTAAGTTTGGAAATTTTTTTTTTGCTCTAGGAACCGATGTTAAGGCCCAACCAAGTTATGCATAAGCAAACAAAAATCTCAGAGAAAAGTTGATGAAAAGTATGATTAAGTAGAAAAGTCGCCCAAGTTGGCAGATTTCATGCTTAACAAAATGTCAAACGTTTACAAAATCTTGATAAATATATAATAAAAAAGTTAAAAAGTTCTTTGAAAAATATGTTGAAATAGTGCCTGTCTTTCATATATGTTTTTATGTTTTTTAGCAATTTTTATGAGTTTATCAACAAAATTTGGATCTTCAATAATTTTGAACAAATAAATTAAGGTAATTTTTTCAATTAACAGATAAAAAATTTTTTTATAGGTATGCTAAAAAGGGTTGCCATTAGCTAACACAAAAAACATGTTTATTGTGCTGCTTGGCTTAAAAGCTGTGGCAAACGCAAAATTTCTCAGCAAAAATACACACATTTTCCATGATTTGCTTAAATATACACAAAAAAAAAATAATATTTTTCATTGAAAAATTTGGCATACAAATAATAAAATTTTAATTAAACCCATTCTCAATACTGTTAGCAACCCTATTCTGCTTAGCAAACTACGATGTCAAGCACTCTCTCTCAAGTTTCAAAAAGTAAACGAAAGTTGAAAAACTGAACGAAAGGAATGTTAGACACAACTTGGGCGACTTCATATATTGCTGTGTAAGTGCGTGCTTTTGCTCTCAAACTTTGATTTGCTTAAGCATAACTTGGTTGGGCCTTTATGTACAAAAATTCATTGTACTAAGATTTTCTATAGCTTTCAAGATAGGAGAATTTTTTGAGAATTAACATATATTGCATAAAAAATAATGCATATTGTAGGGTACTCATTAGAGATAAATGAAAACAGTTTTGGTGGTATTTGTAGTCGTTTTAATAACTGATAATTTTTTCATATGCTTTGAAAACGTTTGTATCTCTAATTTTTAACTAATTTTTTAGTATTTTTAATTTCCATTTTTTTACAAAAGAACCGTTATTTTGAAGAGAACTCTTTTTTGAAGAGAATCCCTACCAGAGACGTAAGGAATCTACATGTAAAGTTTGATGAAAATCCATCCAGTAGTTTTCACGTGATGCCCGTTCAGACAGACAAACAAACAATAATTTTAAAAATTACTTTTTTGAAATCAACACTGTTCAAAATGTTCAGCGAAAATAGGATTTCGAAAAAATATAATATAGACGAGGGGGAGAAAGAAACCATCTCACACCTTCTACGTTCTTGTCCCGCGCTCGCTAGAAAAAGCATAAAATCTGGGGTTATTCTTTTTCGAGCTTAACGACCTGGCGAGGACAAGCGTTTAGTGTCTAATTAGCTTTATCAAAAGCTCAATGTGGTTCCACTCGGACTGAAGGCCAAGTAAACACAGAAAGAACGCAGCAAATTTGAGTAAAAAACTTTTGGAATTAAACTATTTACATAATTTAATAATTAAATTAAGGCCAGTAATACACGAAGATTTTTTTGAAAATTGAAATTATTAAACATTTATAAATTACTTCAGAAACATCTTGAAAATATGCTGTTAAAATTTTAAAGCAAAATTCGAAGCCATTTGAAAGCTGCAGCCGGATTCCATCAGCCCAAAACTTTTAAAGTGTTTTGCTCAAAACTGCATTTTTATAAACGGCGTGCGTCATAACTTAAACGAATTTAAGCCAATCAATTCGAAATTTTGCACACTTATACCTTACAATATTTGCAAAAATATGCCAGAGCGTGATTTTTGAAAAAGTTTTCTTAACCCTCTTAATGGACCCTGTTCTGGCCAGACGAAATGGTTTTTCTTTTTTGAATAACTTTGTTTCTAGTGGTTTGCTTGGCAAACGCTCTCGTGATTTTTCGAGTATATTTTCACTCTTTATTACAAAAACAAAATCGAAAAGTTCTGTACAAGTTTGCAGTGATAACTTTTGCCACAAAGTCAAAATCTTCATATATGGACTATGTCGCCTGGCCAGACGAAATGGTTTTTCTCTTTGAATAGCTTTGTTCGATTGCAAAGGCTCTCTTGGGCTTTCAAGTATGTTTTCCTTCTATATGAAAAGTAAAAAATCGAAAAGTTCTGTAAATGTTGATAGTGATATCTTTTGTCTCAAAGTCAAATTCTTCATACGTGAACTATGTCGTCTGCCCAGACGAAATTAATTTCTGATAGATAACATAAGAGCGTGATATTTTGTTCAATTTTATATTCTTCTCTTATCCTGGTTTTGTCAGATAACAAGATAAATATTGCTCAAACATAGCATACATATGTATACACAGTCTGAAACTTAAAACTACCGTTAGCCTACCAGTCATTATGATATACATTCCTAATTGGGCACACCTCTGATTTCGTCTGACCAGACGACATAGTCCATTTGTTGTCTTTCGGATCATAACCCATCCGAGGGTTAATAAAATCTTTAGTTGTCTTTTCAAAAAATGTACCCACGATTTTATTTTTTTAATGTCATTTTCAAAAAAATTCGGGCTCTGGTATATTCAAGAGAACGTAAAAAACTTTATCGCTTTGACCCCTCATACATTGGGCAGGACTTGAAAGCAAGTTTTTTTTTTAGTACAAATCTTGCCAGTACAGAGCAAATTTAATCTCTTTCTTTGTCTCCAAACTCACGTAAACTCACCACGATTTGTCCTTCGAACTCACATTCTTGCTTTCAAGTCTTGCCACAATGTATAAGGGGTTTTTCTTTCATATGAATAACGTCGACGCTAGGAGCACGCCAATTCTGAGATCTATCTTTATGCTCTACATTATAACAATATATCTGTGTTGATAGCCCTTTAAACCAAGTTCCAAGTTTTTGAAGAAGATTTTATGAGTTCCCTCCTATTTATGAGTTTTTAAGGAGTATCTTTTGTATTTTCATAACGAACACTCCTGAACAAATTTCGGATTGTTTTTGGAGTACTTTAGTGAAGGGCTCTGAAAAAACTCGAATTTAACAGCCCTCTTCTGACAAATTAACAAATTGTTAACCAGTATTTTGAATATTTCTATGTGTTTGCTGTAATTTTTTGATTTCAAAACAAAATTTGAAGCTTAGAAATAAAAAATTTTGGTAAAAATTGTCAACTGCTTTTCAGTTATTGACAATTTCATTCAAAAATTTTCATTTTTGAGCTTTAAATTTTATTTTGAAAACAACAAATTTAGAAATATTCAAAATACTGGTTAACAATTTGTTAATTTGCCAGAATAGTGCTGTAAGAGTGTTTTGTGCAAAGCCTCCAGAATATGAGTTTCTTATGTGTCTTTTCTGTATTTACAAAATAGGAGCTACTAAAAACATTCGAATTGGGAGCATTTTCGAAGTAGAAATTTAAAGAAAAATAGCATGCTTTTAAATACTGTTCATTAACTTGAAATTTTATTTGGTTTCAAAATCGTGTTTAAATAAGGTGTTTTAAAATATGCGTACATCTTTTTATTTCAGCAAAGGAATAGCGCTGAATTTCAAGGAGTAATCCGCTTTTTTGACACTTTTTTCAAAAATAAAATTTTAACAAAAAAGTTTATTTTTTATTCTATTGAAAGCTTATTCCAGTACGTGAAAAGTGACCTGTTTTAAAGAAAACTTTGATGTTTTTTGCCACTTTTAGGAGTTTTTTATGAAACCATAAAATTCTAAATAAGTGTCATAAAAGAGTTTTTTACGATTCTTATTGATGCCCATAAAGAGTGACCAAATTGAATGGAAAACAAGCGAATTTTTGGCACTTTTATGATTATTTTATAAAGAAAAAAGAGGGCAAAAATAGGAATAATAAAAGAGCATTCTAGGACTCATATTGATGCTCTTAAAAGCGACCAGTTTCAAAGGAAAACTAGCACATTTTTGATACTTTTTAGAGTCTATTATGAGTTTTAAAATGCCAATATAAGACTCAAAAAAGAGTGTTATAGGAGTCCGAAAAAATTACTTTTGAGAGTCAAAAAAGTAAAATGTTTTACTCTTTTTTAAGCTCTTATGTTTCTTTTAAGAAACATATAAGAGCTCATTATGAGCGCTCAGGCTCCTGCGAATGAGTCATAAAAGATTCTTAATAGACTCATATGGTTTGCAGGGAAGCGATGACCCTTTAAACCAAGTTCGGAGTGCTCATAATTCTGACTCTGAAAAGAGCCTTATTGAAGTGGATTTTGTGAGTTCCCTCTTATATATTAGTTTTTAAAGTGTATTTTTTGTTGTATCATAACGTACACTCCTGAAAAATACATATTTCGGATTGTTTTTGGAGTATTTCAGTTTAGAGCCTGAAAGAGCCCCATTTAGGAGTGTTTTGTGAAAAGCCTTCTGAATATGAAATTTTATGTGTATTTTCTGTATTTAAAAAAAATGAGGTCCTAAAAACATCCCAATTTGGAGCATTTTCGGAGTAGAAATTTAAAGAAAAAAACATGCTTTCAAATACTGCTCATACACTTTAAATTTAAAATATTTCATTCGGTTCGGTAATCGTAATATGCTTACAACATAATATTTCAGCACAGGAAGAGCAGAAAAATTTTAAGGAGTAATCCGCGTTCTCTGACACTATTTTCTTCATGAAAAAAATCATAAAAAGTGACTAAATTAAAAATAAAACAAGCTCATTTTCGGCACTTTTATGATTATTTTATAAAGAAAAATATAGAAAAAATAGGAATCATAAAAGAGTCTTTGAAGATTCATATTGATGCCTAATAAGAGCAACCAGTTTCAAAGGAAAACTAGCACATTTCTGAAAATTTGAAGAGTCTTATATGATTCTTAAAATGCCAACATAAGATTCATAAAAGAATCTATTAGGAGTCCGAATAAACTACTTTGAGTCATAAAAGAGTCTTTAAAAACTCATATGGTATGCAGGGAAGATGCTCAATATCCCAGCAAAATAATTAATACAAATGTGACATGCTTTCTTAGGGACACCGCTTCCAGAAGACATTCTATAGATCCAATTGTGCTTATTCTTAGCTTTATCAAGAAGTGCTTTCAAGAAGCATTCTCATAAACCACTTTCGAAGACATTAAAATATCATTTAAGTTCAATTAAATTAAAAAAAATTATATATATTTATATTTTTAGAATACTATATGTTTAAATAATGTATGTTTTAGATATTTTCCGTGGGATTTTTCATACCCTACACAGAACGCAACCACTTTCTACTTCAAACACAAAAATACCGTGAAAATCGAGAAAAAATATATTTTACGTGGATTTTTTGAAACCCCTAACAAAACCCAAACACTTCTAATTTCAAACACCAAAATCGAGAGCAAATCGGGAAAAGGGATATTTTCCGTGGGATTTTTGAAAACCTCCTAACCACAAAAATTATTTCATTCCATGAAATGCTTTCTGAAAGTTCTCCTTAAAACACCTACTTGAATACTTTCATTTAAGGGCTCAAAGAAATATTCCATCGAAAAAATTCTGGAAGCACTTCTAGAGAAGACTAAGGAAATCATTCCTCCCAATGACATGCATATGCTTTAAGAATGCCTTCTGGGTAGGAAAGTGGAAGGGATGGAATCCAAGACTTTCCCTTCCACTTTACTTTCTTTTGGAAGCACTTTTTTTGCTGGGATGTGTATGTACACTTAAACTTTCGAATAAATCGCTTCAATAATTTACTATTGAGAAATGTTTATTTTTGAACCTTCATTTTATGTATTGCTGGCCTTAAATAATTTTTACTTTTCTGGCATTTAGAGTAACAACACACTCAGATAAAAAATCGCTCACTAAGGTATCGCTACCATAACAGTTTCATGCACAATAGATCCTATGGGTCGCGGTGCACATGGGCCCACTATAAACTAACCATAACAGTTGACTCCGCTGAATGAGGCTATTTTGTATTTACAAGCTGATTATCAATGAAAAGCGTCTTTCTCAGTGTAAAAACCTTACCTTGAAAAGAGATTTGGGTATGGCAAAGCGTATGATCATAAAAGTATAAGGGGGCTCTAAGTAGAGAAATAAAATAAAAAAACTTTGAAAAATTTGCAAAATGAGAAATTGTAAAATTTTTTTCCTGGCGAAGTCGTTCAATTTTAGTCTAATGAACTTTTTTAATTAAAATTTTTTTTCTTGATTTTTATAAAACAAAATAACTCACCAGATTAGCATTTTTCACTTTTCTATGAAATACTGAACGAACTGGTGCGAAAAAGGCTTTAAATGTCAATTTTATAACTTTTTGTAAAAAGCATTCTTTTGGCTTTCTCTCAACGTTGGAAGCAAAAGCTTTACAGTGGCTGCGGATTTTAAAGGAATTTTCGAAAAATGCTTTTATCGCGTCTGATGTATCATACGTTGTCATTAATGGGTTAAGATTCACAATTCTGTGTTGAATCTTATTGGAAAAAAGTTTTAGTCTAAAATATCCTATTGGAGATGAACTTTTTCCCTAACTTTAGAGTCGTCATAAGATTCCTTTTAATACTTCCATTTTCCAATGTTTCAGCGAAAAGAATATTTAGTATATTAAAAAATTGAGGGGCTTGCAAAAGAAATAGACTAAACACTGATAAATAGCTTCCTTAATTTTTGTCAAGGAAATAATTAATGAGGAGTATCTGTTCAAAAGGTAAGGTAAGGTTAAAATTTTTTAAAAAGCTGTTTTTATATGGCTTAGCACTTCAAATATTGAATCTCATCATTTGCACAAATAAAAAATTAAGAAAATCGTAAATATTTGCAATATGTTATCCATCAAAGTTAATGTTTCTGTTCAAAAGGGCCTATTTGCATTTCATGAATACTGAAAAATTGCTTTTGAACCTATTTATTTTTTTTTTTAAAATACTAATATCCATACAAGTTCTATTTAAGCTAAGGAACTGATTATTCAATGAATGAAAGTCCGTAATGAATCCTTATCACTACAATGCGAAACTGACGAAGAATGTGAACGTATTGAGACCGTTATAGGGCAGTTACGTGTTCAGTTGATTAATTATTTGTATGAAAACATCTTATGAATATTTTATTCCTGTGTTCATTTAATAACTTGCTTAACAATCTAATCAAAAAGGTATGTTTCATCAGTGACTGATGAATTTAAATTTGAAATCTTTATAACTTTAAAACCATTTAAATTTTTTATCCATGCTGTGGGAAGATATATGTATATAACACCGTTTAGAAAGTCTTAGAATTGTAAGCCCAAAAAAACTAGACGTTTTTTTCAGATTTCTTCAACTTCAAACAATGTCGAAATAGGCCCTTTTGACGAGACACTCCTCAAATAGCAGTGGAGAACAAGTTTTTGAGCCCGAGGCTGATATGCTTAAATTAAATTGGAAGCAATTTATAACCTCATAATTGTACATATGGGGCATTCCACGCCAAATCGGTCGAGTTTAAAAATTTTTATATTTGATTTCCGCCATTTTTTGATATCATCGAAAAATCCGCCATCCTAAATTTTGGTATTTTTTTTATCATCCGTTCCAAAGATATCGAATTATCAAAAAAAACAGCTCTTTTTGTGGTTTTTTGCCCGCAAATTTTTTAAAACTCATTTAAATGAAAATTATCTTTTAACATAAAAGTTTAGTTTTTCAATTTAATTTTCGAAAAAAAATTCTAAAAATTTCTAAATAAAGTTTTTTCTAAATGACTTTGTTATTTATTGTGTTGATTTTATATGATTTAAATACAAATTCTAAATGTTTGATAGTATAAATCATACTTGATTTTCAATACAAATTCTAGTTGTTTGATAGTTTAAAATCGTTTAATGAGCTTTAGGTCAAGTCTTTAGCAGGGCCAAAATTGCAATAAAATCATCTAATGATTTTTTCCTTTTCATATTGAAAAAACGTTGTTGTTGTTGTTTCTTTGGAAAGATTCGTTAGAACAATTAATTGTTTTAACTTTGACTTAAAGCTCAATAAACGATTTTAAACTATCAAACAACTAGAATTTGTATATAAAATCAAGAACGATTAAAACTATCAAACACTTAGAATTTGTATTTAAATCATATAAAAATCAACATTATTCTAAAAATTATTTAAAGTGTATTAATAAGTAATTTTCGATTTTTAAAATTTAGATTGCTTTTTCTAACGTGATTGCATATTTTGATTTTCTTTAAAATATCTTACAGCAAACTACTACTAATTCCACCACTTTTATCACCGGTCTGGTTGTGGGTCTTCGATAACTACTATTTTTTCGATTTCTAAAAATTAAAAATATTTATTTTATTAAATATTGTGTATTTCTGTCCTTTGATACATTTTTGTGTATGCTGTTTTTTATAGCTGTTTTTTACTGTAGAGTTAATAAAATTGTATATTTTCGAATTTTTTTTTTTAAAATATTCCAAAATCTTGAAAACAAATGTAAATAAGTTGTGCCATTAAAAAAAAATGCCCCTTTTTTGTTTTTAGTACAAAAGCAACATTGCTTATTGTCATTTCCGAAGAAAATCAAAAAATGTAATCATTTTAGAAAAAGCAATCTAAATTTTAAAAATCGAAAAATTACGTTGAAAATTAAATTGAAAAGTTAAACTTTTATGTTAAATGATAATTTTCATTTAAATGAGTTTTGAGAAATTTGCGGACAAAAAACCACAAAAAGAGCTGTTTTTTTGAAAAATCGATATCTTTGGAACGGATGATCAAAAAAATCCCAAAATTTCAGAGGCAGGGTTTTCGATGAGCACTCAAAGATATCAAAAAATGGCGGAAATCAAAAATAGAAATTTTTAAAACCGTCCGACTTGGCGTGGAATGCCCCATATACAATCCGAGATATTTTTATATAAATACTCTTAATGTTTTGTGTTATTTTTAATTTTTATTAAAACAATTTTTTTGTTATTGTTTTGCTAATATTCTTTTAATAAGAAAATAAAAAATAACTCCATCAAAATAAAATTTTTTTGTAATTTTAAGGAAGCTTTGTGAAATTTTGAAATATTTTTGTGGCAACACTGAACCATATGGACCTGCTCGTGCGGCCGCCACTGTAATAGAGTTCAAAGCTAACAGCAACAACAACATTTGTCGCGCAACCTCTACACGCAACATGTATGAGTTGCAGCTGCTTGTTCGATTCAAGGCAAGATGCAAACGGCGAACATCAACATGAATCAGTTCCAAACGAGTTTTTGCCGTGTTTAGAAGTAAAGAGCGGTTAGCCTGAGAGCAGTGCCAAGCATACAGAGCATGCTATAAAATAAATTATTTTAATAATATACAAAGAAGTAATTAATTCTTGTTTATTTAAAAATAAATCGAAAAGAGAGATAAATTCGCATATTTTGTGATATAGAAAAAAAAATAAATAAATAAATACGAAAAGTATCTTCGGTAGCACATAGTGTATTTGTAGCTGATTATGTCACAGCAAAAAGTTACACAAATTAAATAAATAAAAGAAATAAAAAATACACAGAAATATACACCAAGTATTAAGATTATAAATAAATCAGGAAGTTCAAAGAAATTTTAACGTGAATTGAATTCAATTAGTTAAAGCGAGAGACGTGTGTGAGAAGAATAGCGGTATATAAAAGATACAACGCTATTTTTTCAAATAAACAAATAAATAAATAAATATATTAATCATATATGTATCAGTGAGAAGAACACAAACGAAGTGCAAGAAATATAAATATTACACAAAAAAAAAACAACAACAAATTCAACATAAAAACGAAATTTGCGTAGATTTTGCATAGAGTATCTATGAGATACGCACATTACAAGCGATTAAGCGCGTAGCTTTTGTAGTTTTTAAATATAAAGACTGCCGTGGGTCAGTCACTTAGCCAAACAGACAGTAGTCAGACAGACAGACTGACGGACATTCAGCTGGCCAGTTCAACGTGTATCTGGCTTGTGTGTCGCGTATCTGTCTGCATCAAATTTTAGCGTTTTTTCTTTATTTGTTGTAAGACATTGACGTCGACACAGTTCGCCGATTAAGTTGTTGTTGTAATAGATGGATAGATAGTTCTTGGCGATATTTTGTTTTTATTTGATCGTTTGTTATTCGCCTTCGATTCGCATTCGTTTGCATTTTTATCAGTTTTCACTTCAGACGCAGACAAACACACACACAGACACAGTCACACACAGATACTCCTTCGACTGTCAGTAAATCGCCTGACAAAATATTTGCAATCATAGCAGCAGCAGCAGATACAAAGAAAGAAAATAACCACTTTTTTCATTTCGCCGCAGTTAAGCAATTTGTAAGATTTACCGGCTTAAATCGATTTTGTTGTTTAATTTAACGTGTTTTTTTAGTAATTTTTCTGCTGTTTCCTTATTTGGTTAATAATTTTTTTTGCTTATTTCTTGTAAAGTGCCAATTAGAGCGAGCGTAAATAGCAGCAATCAAGAGAGTGTGTGAGAGAGAGAGAGAGGGAGAGCGCAAGAAAAATAGAAAAATAATTTGAAGCAGCTAAAAACAGCTGTTTTGACTAACTAGCTGCAGTTGTATCTGCAAGATACTTTTTTTTGTTTACACTAGCTTTTATGCTGCGCTGGTGTGCGGCAAACTTTTTTTTTAAATAATTGTTACAACAACACGTGTGATTTAAAAAGTCTCGTGTACGTTTTAGTGTTAATATAACGGGCATCTCGTGCAAAATTGCAAAGTGAAAAAGTGCAAGGAAAAAAAAATTTTTAAATTTACCCAACTCGTGCGTTGATGCTAACGGATTTACTCCGATTTCACGCTATACTACAACAACTTCAGCTATAGCATTCTGTTCCAACCTTGTCCATCTCCAAAGTGCTACATTTTGATGGATGCCTTAATTATAATTACTTAAATCAGCTCAAAAAGTAAAACAACAACAAAAACACGTGTATCATCTGCAAAGCCGAAGGCGTAAAAAAATTCAGAAAAACTGAAATCTTAAAATAAAATAAAAAAAGCTGCTTATTTGCGCATTTACACTGTCGAGCAGTGAGTTTTTTGTGTTTTTCATTTTACAACACCAACAACTACTACAACAACATCAACATGTTTTCCAATGACGCATCATCGTCATCATCATCCAAACGACTGCTGCACGCTATGCTCCTGCTGCTGGCCTTCCTAACTCTTATCCATGCATCAGCTGCCAAAAGTTTGTCGACTGATGTTGTGGGTGGTGGTGGTGGAGGTGGTGACAGTGATGGTGGCGGTGGCTTTGGTCACCATCATCATCACAGCAGTCGTCGTCGTCTGCAGCGACGAGACTCGGCCCAGCAGGTTGCTACAGGACGCGAGCAATGCGACTCAGTTAAGGGTTTCTTTGCATCGATCGACATTGAATTGGATGGATTTTATGAACAAAAAGGTGAGTAGTGAGTGTTTCTTTTTCCCATATTATTTTTATTTTAGATTTGCTTCATTTGTTTTTTGCACGCAATGTCTGCATCAGCAGTTATCAGATTTGCATGAATTTGTGTGGATTTAATAGCAATGAGCAAAATAAACCCAGATGAATTGAGAAAAAGAAGTAGACGGGTCCATTGTAGGGTTCCATTGTAAGGTTTTTGGTGCTGGGTGCCATATGTTCGATATTGATTATTTTTTTACGTAAAGTTTGCATTAATGTCGTTCATTCAATCAATTGGTTGATGTGTGCAGAAACGATTGCCAGCTAAAGTAGATTACTGGATTTAGAATGTTAAAGGGTTGGAAGGGATAGCTGGGTGGTCAGTTGGAAAGTAGATTGAATAATTCTTAATGAAGCATCATTATTATTATTGGAAAACTTGAATTATGAACTTTCAAATTTAGTCACCAGGGGGCAAACCTACACATGCCAACGTGTCTGACTGACTCAATCTAGCAAAGCTAGCATCATCCATTCCCAAATCGTCTCAAGTTGACTCAAACTTCCTCATGGTGTTGCCTGGGTAGTGACTTACTTGCAACCGTCAGTTTGGCGGGTAATCTAAGCGCCGGTCCTTCTAGGCTTAAATAGGTTGAATACCACCACTTAAAACCGATTGCAATTAAAACGAATAAAGAAATAAACAATCCAAAAATCTGATGACTTCTACCGTCTACAAAAAACGGATAATGATGTACAGATGCAAGGTGCTTCTATCAAACTCTTTAATATCATGGAAAGATACAGAAAATCCTAAGTGTTTTACGTAGACACCTGCAGTGTTGGCTTAGTTCTACGTTGCTCCATGGCTTAGGACCAAAATATTGCTTCGACCAACGCCCCCTTGAGGGTTCAAATGTACCAGATTAGTTAAACGTTGTGATGTCATGTCGCAACCAGTGTGACCAGAAGATTTTTGAATAAATATGCTTTTTGTTAAAAAAAAATATGCTAAATATTCCACTTTCAATTTTTATATTCCACAAAAATATTCCACTTTCAATTTCAAAGATATATATCTAAATAAGTCTAAATATGCATATAAAAAAAAACACAGAAGCAAGTTTAAAAACATTTATTTATTTGATTACTTAAGCACTTTGAGCACTTAAATTTATTTTTTTCTCCTATAAAAAATTATAAACATTGTTATGGTTTTTTGAATTTTAAGTAACGATATACAATATACAAAACTAAAATTCAGGCACATCTTCGAGGTCAATTCTTAAATTGTTGCTTATATTATTATCATAGAAATTCGCATTTCTATATTTTTTTATTAAGCTATCTGGTATTTGATAGGCATTACAACCCTTTTTTTGAGCATGCAGCCATGTTTTTACATTCAACAAATTATTTAAGAGTTTTTCTTGCATTCTATTTCGAATTTTCGTTTAAATAAGAAAGATTCATATAACTAAAAATGTTCTCAACCTCAGCATTGCTAAATGGTAAGCTTAGCGAGAAAAGCACAAATATCGATAAATCAGATTCCGAACTTTGATCAATAACTTTTTTTTCTGCTTTATTGTTTTGAATCCACATTTTAAAATAGTTAAAAGAAATAGCTATTGTTAGAAATAATAGTGGTATTCAGGATGTGGTGCATTTGTGATAAATTTTTGCAAAATTTACAATACTTACAACTTATTGTGATCGAACCTTCAGTAAAGTACATATTGTATTTTTAAAATCAATTATATTAATTTTTATTAAATAAACTCACAGCGTAGCCTTTAGCTTGCTCCATGCTGAGTAGAAATGCTTGTACAATCAGCTGATCTAATACACAACTTGTATATTTTTCACACTGTTGTATTTTGAAAACTGAATTTTGTTTTTGTTATATTAAAAAATTTACTACATATATCAAATTTATCAAAAATATACAGTATAAGGGAAAATACAACACATCGTGAATACCCCTAATGTTTTCCTAAGTAAATTACTTACTGCTGTAATCCATAAAAAAATCTAACTAAACAAACATATAAGCAAATTTACTTCACTTTTTAAGCTGCGTGAAGTTATTACATGAATTGCAATAAAATTTACAACGAAGAAGTTAACCACAAAATGAATTCCTTATATTGCGTTTTACAAGGTGGTTCAGAGATAAACAAAAAAAATGTCGATAGCCAAAAAAAACCCATTTAGTAACCAAATAGACATTTTTTTATTGCAATTTTTGTGAATTTTGAAAAATATAATCATACGAAAAATATTTCACTTTTTATGCTGCATATTTTTATAAAAAATTATGCTTCCCGAAGCTAAAATATGCCAAAGTGGAATATAATATTTCACTCTGGTCACACTGGTCGCAACCCTTGGTAGCGATGGAGGCCTCCAGAAACCTCTTCCCTACTGTGTGGGGTATTACACCCGGTTTAAGAATGAAAACCGACACCGAACGTGATAGCTCGTCCCGCGATATGGGCATAAGCCACAACCACCGCGAATCTCCACGAAAGGCTATCCCAGTCAGTCAACCTGGCACATGCCAACTGGCAAATGGGTATTGTGAGTCCTTGGTCTTACCTCGTAGCACACTAAAAACATGCTACTACCAGTTTAAGCTCATCATATCTCTGGACTGGTGACCAATCAAACATACAAGACAAATCAACCAACTTGAAAAGAATAGCCACGTTCTGTCGGTTATTTGTCTGGAAAAACAAAC
The DNA here is from genome assembly GCA_963920525.1 of Dichetophora obliterata. Lineage (NCBI taxonomy): Eukaryota > Metazoa > Arthropoda > Insecta > Diptera > Sciomyzidae > Dichetophora > Dichetophora obliterata. The sequence goes on along the minus strand of OY986438.1, from coordinate 112,030,159 downwards.
CTTATGGAAGATTTAGTTTGTAAACCCTAGTTTACAATTAAGTTTCTACATCATCTGCTCATATATACCGCCTAATTCTACTAGTGATATTTACTCATTGCATTTCTTTAATATATTTTAAATTGTAGAGCGTCTTAAAGATAATGAGTATCCATTGTTATTGGGTGATTTCAATTTAAGCAAAGTAAACTGGACCTATTCTGATAATTTTTCAGCTTTAACTCCAAACATACCAGCTAATGGGTCCGAAGTAGATTTTTTAGATTCTATTCTATCTATTGGGTTGTATCAAATTAATTCTATTCAAAATGCCTTAAACAATATATTTGATTTAGTTTTTTTGGATTTAGAGTTTAATGTATGCTGTTCTGAAGCAATTTGCCCTTTGTCTAATAACAGCATCCATCACACTGCTCTTTTAGTTCAATTTGATATTCTGGCTCTAAAAAATCCACTCCATGGTGAGAGTGTTTTTGAATTTGCATTTGCATAGGCTAATTATAATTAAAATTATACTGTAATATCAGATTACTTAAATAGTATAAATTGGTGCACAATCTTTGGTAATTGTCTACAAGATAATTTTGATTTATTAATTAATGTCATTAATGAGACGTTTCAGAAATTTGTACCTTTGAAAAAAGTCCACATGAGCAATAAACCTCGTTGGTATAATAAGCGTCTTGCTAATCTAAAAAATATTATGAATAAAAAACATTAGAAATTTAAGAAAAATTATATATTCCGTCATGAATATTGCCAGGCACGCACAAATTATGAGAGTCTTAAAAAGTTTTTGTATAGAAGTTATTTACTTGCTTTAGAATCAAATATAAAAAGTAATCCTAAATCATTTTGGACTTTTTTGAATAATAAAAAAATACCTGGGGCCTTCCTAAAAATATGTTTTATCTTGATAAATGTTCGGATAACCTTCAAGATATTAGTGAGTTATTTGCTTTCTTTTTTCAATGAAATTATGCTTGTGATAATTCTTCTAACAATCATGATCGTGTTACGCCTGTCGATGTACCAATTACAGACCTTGGCTGCATCTCCTTTTCGGAGTATGATGTCTTTGAAGCTTTAGTAAGTCTTGATGTTAAAAAGGGTTGTAGGCCAGATAATATTCCGCCGTTGGCGTCGGAAGCGGTGGACAAGGGGGCAGTTGCCCCCCACTTTTTTAGCTAGATAAACAATTTAAAAAGAAAACTTAAAAAGTTATTCAAAATGTCAGTTTTTTTTACAACGATAATATTTTTGTATTAGATATTTTCCTCTTCTTTCTCTCTTCTTCATAAGCATGCTTGCGGATAACCATTTTCTTTCTCTGTGTCATTAAAAAATTAAACACAGAACTCCAATTCGAAAATGTAAGGCTCTCATTTTTGTACTCACAATTAGAAATGAATTTTAAATTATTGATATGTAACTACATGAGTAACGATTTCATAAAATGAATCAACTGTTTACAAAATTTTAATATTAATGACCAAAGACATTTTTTTAGACTTGAGCAAGCGCGTCGGAAGCTAATTTCATCTGGGGGGGCAGTACAAATGGTAGTGCAAAAAAAAGTTCACCAAAATTTCTTCAAAGAAACATGAATGTGAATAAACAAATTTTTTATTTTAGTTTAAAATAAAAAACAATATAAAAATATATAAAAAATATTAAAATTTCATTATTTTTAAAAGTTCTTCCAATTTCAATATTAGAGATCAAGAATCTTTCATACGGAAATATGAAAATATAAGAAATAATGGTTCCTTTTATAAAGCAAGACTAGGCATATCTTTACATGGTTTAAATGCAATAAGGTACAAAAAGTTATATCAATTCAAATTATTCCAAAATGTTTCTTTCTGTCCTTGCGAGAAACAAACTCTTTCACAACCTCCATCGAATTCAATTCTTCGGTTTTATCTTTATGAATGTGTATAAGTGGTGCATGAGTGAGTCGTTTCTGTATCATAGTTGCTCGAAGATACGACTTAAGTCGTCTTAGTGCACTAAAAGAACGCTCAGATGAAGCTGCTGATGCAGGCACAGTCAAAAGCAAAGTAATAAGTTTTTCAACTTCATTTAATAGTTTTTTTACAGTATCCGAATTTTTCGCAAATTGGGATACAATGCCACTACAATTTCAAGGTGTTTGGCTAGGCAATTGCTTCAGCAATTTCATCTGCATAAAGATCTAGTTTTGTTTTTAGATTTTGTTCAGAAGGCACTTTTCCGTTGAAGGCTTCGATTACAATATTTTCCAACGATTCCAGAGTGTCAAGATCTGTTTAAATGTACAATAAGATTTACAAAGTGCCAGTTTACACTAACTTCACTCAACCGACTCACCGAATGTTAAATCAAAGTGAGTCGGTTGAGTGAAGTGTAAACATGCAAAAATAAAAAAATAAGTCAAATATCAACCTGTTTGATCGAATCTAGCCGTTATCTCATTTGAGAGAAGATCAAAAATTTCGAAATAATCTTTTCGTAGCCGATCATATAATGGCAATTGTACTGAAGGAACCGGATTTGATGTTTGTTTAAAGCGTCGAGGTGGATTTTCATCAGCTAATTCACAGTAGGGGCTTTCGCATGGTCCAAAACATTGGACCTACATGGCAGATTGTACAACATGTAGTACCATGCGTAAGCTAAAACGATAGTCGAAATTTTTGGTTTTTATCTGCTGATTGTACAATATTGTACAATTATGTAAAATTACTGCTCAATTGTTAGGGCATCTAAAAGTTGCTTAGCTATTAGCCGGATGTGTTCTGCTTGAGAGCTTGCAATTAATGATGTTGCTTTACAAGTTGGATCGTTCGAACGCTCAATCAAATAGTCCCATTAGTTTTCCATCTAACTTATCGTACAACATGTCGTCCAATAAGTGCTGTTCACATTTCAAACCGCTCATCAAATCATTTGTCAAATCGTTTGACCACAGAAGTGTTCTGACTCTTCAAATTTTTCGTCAAATTTCATTTTATCTTGAACACCGAAGTAAGCACATCGCGATGATGGAAAAATTTTAATACCTTTTGTTTTTAAAATCGTATTGGAAGAAGAAGAAATTATTTTATAAATTATTATAAATTGTTTGCAACAGTTATTTATTATTATTTTGATATTATTTTCTTCCGCTCCTTCTTTTGCCGCGATGTGCACAGGTTGAAAACTTTTTTGAACTGACAAAATCGTACTACACGATTTGACGAGTGCTCACACTGGTCAAATCGTTCGGCAAATCAGCAGAAAAATCAAAAAATTTTGATTTTCATCCAACGATTTGACCAACGATTTGATAAGTGTTCACACTGGTCAAATCGCCATCAAATCCATACAAATTCTGTTGGTCAAATCAATTGTCAAATCATTTGATGATCGATTTGATGAGCGGTTTGAAATGTGAACAGCCCTATATGGAAAGCCCCTAAGAACATGTCAAATTTTTTCAAGTAAATCACTTAGCTGACTAGACAGTCTGTTTCGGAAATCGCTACATTTTCCTCTTCAGTAGTCTTTGAGTGATTAAGCTGTGATCAACTCACTGTTTAAACTAGATTTCCGAAACAGACTGTCTAGTCAGCTAAGTGATTGACTCTATACAGAGTTAATGTTGTTGTTGTTGCCTTCTTGAAAACTTACTTGATCTAAAGCTCACAATCTTAATTCATGTAATTATTCAATAGTTCATAAAAACTAATCAACTTAACTATGGCGGAGCACGGCCAAATAAGTTTAATTAATGTCAAATTAATTAAATAATCTAATATTTGATCGATTTTTCGGTCAAAGTCATGTGTAATTGAACATTTGGTTGTGAAAATAGCCACCTTTCAGTTAGAACACCAGCTTCTGGCGAAGCAAAAACTTGTTTCATTTCTATGGTGCATTTCGACAAACTATCGAACACCAATGAATATTGAAATAAATGAAGAAGCAACTAGAAGAGATGGCAACCCTTGATAGAGTTGATGGCGGTGATCTATAAATAGCCTACTGCTTTGAAATGCCATATGATTAGCAGCCATACAATTCATAAGAATGAATTCCAAAATCTGCACATTCATATGCTAGTTTAAACAGTGAGTTGATCACAGCTTAATCACTCAAAGACTACTGAAGAGGAAAATGTAGCGATTTCCGAAACAGACTGTCTAGTCAGCTAAGTGATTGACTCTATACAGAGTTGTTGTTGTTGTTGTTGTTGTTGTTGTTGTTGCCTTCTTGAAAACTTACTTTATCTAAAGCTCACAATCTTAACTCATGTAATTATTCAATAGATCATAAAAACTACTCAACATAAAAAACTATTATTTGAATGTCAAAGTTTATAACAATTAATTGAAGTTTACTATAATAATAAATGAAATCATTTTTTATTTAATTTTTTATTACAAAAGCATTGCATACTTTATATCTTCAGTACACACTCAAATTAGTATGAACTTACAATTAATATTTTTATAGAACTACAAAACAAAGTATTTTTGTGTTTTTTTAAAGGTTTAGTATTATAAAATAGAAATATTTCGTTTTCTTTTCCTTTATTCCATACACACAAAATTCGTTTTGAAGTCTATTTTAAATTTTTTGGCTTCATTACCTATAAAACTTTAATATCAACTGCAATAGAGATCATAGAAATGAAAATTATAGTATCGAATGCATAAAATAAACCAAAATGTTTTGCGTTATCAAATCAAATTATGGACGAATTAATAATTTTTGTTTTGTACAGTGCTTTGTCAATATTTTTATATTTGAATTAAATGACTGATGCAAGAAATTTTTACTAAAAGTTTTGGCTATTTTCGGTTATTCGGTCATATTGAGGTCTGACAAAAAGGGCCGAAACTGGCCGTAACCGAAACCGAATATTCGGTCGGACCCCAGTAGCGGATGGAATATATTCCGAATATATGAAGCATCAATTACCTTGTAATGACCACTACTTCCGACTATATTACCTTAATATGCATAAAAGGCCTTACATTTAACATTGAATGAGATAGGAGGTAAGTGATCGCCTCCCTTCAGCATTACCTAGAAGTTATGGAGTAACATACTACTTGTATTAAGTTATTCGGATATTTGCAAAATCACTGCATTACTTTTCCTTGTATGCTACATTACAGGTAATGAGGTATGAGTTAATTACTTCTGCTATATGCAGACGCATTACTTTTTGAAAAAAGTAATGCTTCCTTACCTGGTAATTTATTCTGTATTAGTTCTATGGTAGCCACTGGCAAATCCGCTGCTGGGACACTAGTTGTTATGGGTGCTTTCGTATGACATTATTTATTTCCAATTTGAAAGCGAAGGCGTAATGACATGTGCTTACAGAGAAATAGTTACTGAACTAGTTATGGCAGTAATGACTTCTCATTTCCCCACTGGGATGTTGCTTATAAGCAAAATCGGGCATCAAAGGGTTAAGCGTTCAAAATAATTCATTTTCCTTAGTAGAGACCACATCAGTACCATGCTACCATTGCCACTGCCTGATTGGCAGACACGCTCAGAGGTTGAACAAACCCCATAAAGACTTCATCAGAAGCTGTAGAGATGAAGAGGAGGAAGAATCTACAGTACATTTCTTCTGAACTTGCCCAGCGCTGGCTCAAAAACGCTTTCTTCGCTTTACCCTTTCAGACCGCGATGCATCTATTGTGCGGGTAACTTTTAGTATAAATATCTTTACTGCTATTTCACGAATGTTGATCAATTTTAAATGTATCGATTGAGCAGGTTATTGTTTGTGTTTGCCTTTCATGTTGCTTAGTTGTTAATTTTGTCGTTTCTTAAATTTTCACGAAATTCTTGTGTCACATTTATTTTTTTTTAAAATGACTCGTAGAAGTGAGTTGTTTTTTTCTTATACTAAAATACTAACAGCGCAATTTTAATGAAGTTGACACATTTTAACAAAAAAAGTTATATATTTTAAAATCTCAAATGATTTGACAACATTTGATGCAAAAAAAAATGTTTTCAGTACAAACTTTTGTTTCTTGAAAATCCTTGAATGACATGAATAGTTATATCAAAATTTAGGCATTGAATATAGTTTCATATCATATAAAGACTATTTTTTCCAAGAAATTATAAAAAAATTCTCAGTAGTTTAGCGTTAGGTCTGAAAGGGTTAAGTAACTGCTTTTTCAATGACCTTGACGAGCTCTCAGAATCTTTGGTATACCGAATCCTATGCTTAGTAAATAGCTCAAAATTTTTAAATAGAGAAAGGAAAATTAACCCTTGATATTACAATAGGTCTCATTGGCCTAAGTGTGTCTTGATTGAGGCAGCCATACTAACTTAACCTAACCTTTTCACCGAGCCAAAAGAATAAAGTTGGTACATATAAGAAATGTAACATTTGTTTTTACAAAAATAATTCCTTTCTTTATCTAGTTTTTAAGTTTTAAAAAAGGTTTTTCTTACGTAAAATGTTCTGAAAATATTTAGATGAATAACTATGTTATAGTAAGCCGCTTGCAAATCGCAAGTTGCAATACATATAATAAAATATGACTTAAAAACATGTGTTTAATATAAATTATAAAATAATTAAGTATTTCCAATGACCTTGTGTTAACCGACCAAATTCTCCGAAATATTTTTCTATTCCCTGATTCTCCGGATAACGCTTTATTTCCCACAATTTGGGAAAATCCCCGCGACTTGTCAGTGCTGAGGTGATAAGATAAAGTCTCGCCGAAGTTCTCCTTCAAAAAAACACAAGCTGAGAAATATCTAAAATCATTTGTTTTCATATAATCAAAAAGTTTTTACTTGTTAAGTAATTGTCTATTGATAAATTCTTATCAGTGCTCAAAAGCTTTATAAGCTTCGTCAAACTTGTCAAGCAGTCAAGTTCATACTGATTGACGTTCACACCGTAATCAACAGTTGAGCTCATCATAAAAGAAAACAAGCGAAAAAATACCCCAAATTGTATCGAGATACCTTGAAATGTATTCTTATCATGCACAAATTGTGCTTGTTTGGTCGTGTGTATTTGTTAAAAATCGATTAATACAGCACTTTTTTACTGCTTTTATAAAGCGCTCTAAGTTCCAAATTCTTCTTGATAAACAGGAGAAAACGACAAAGATCAATCGCCTCGGTGTTGAACCCTTACCTGCACAGTTTCATAGACCTGCCGTCAATGACATCCTTCAACTTTCAACGCTTATCGAAATGATCAAAAATGCACACGATCACCATTATTAAGTGCAAAATAATGATTATTGATTATATGGCCTTGACTGTAGAGGAGAAAAAAAGATGAAGAAGATTCACACATTTGAAAAAACACCCAGAATTACACTATCGTTACGATGCATTGAGTTAATATTAGGTAGCGGCAACACAAAATATCACCAGCGGATGCGAGCTGAAGCATGAAACATGTAAACAAAATAAATAAAAATAAAAAACAAGAAAAATAACAAACAAACCAAACTTGTGCAGTTAAAACAACAAAGACATATCAGGTAGAACGAAATGAAAGGAGCCTCAAAACCGCCCGCATCCAACAATTTATAAGTATCTTGTATCCGTCAGCTACACACTAAGCAAAGCAGCAATAAAGTGGCCCGAAGCGCCCTCCAAAGTAAACGAAATGGAAGAACCAACAAAATTCTTGGCTAATGACGATCGAACCAACAACATTGTTTGTTGCCTGGATGGAATCGAAAGGAATTCTTTTGAAGCCATGGCGTGAATTTCGGTTGTCGTCGTTAGTGTTGTTAGAGCTTAAAGTCTTTAAAGCTTTAGCTTTAAGACACTTCACCAATGGACATAGATACAATTCGACTTGAGCAGAAAAGTTAGCTGGCGCTGCTGGTGTGGTATTGATGAAGTTGATAAAATCATGAAAAAAAAAATGTTTACAAAAGTCCATTTACTTAATGTATAGAAGCTTATGATTGCTGTTATAGTAGTGTATTGTTTTAGTTGTATCTTAAAGTCTAAGAAAAACCCTGAGAAATCTATCTTTAATCTATCGACTGACAGCTACAGAGCTATGCTCTAGATACTCGTCATTCACACGTCGATACAGATACAAACACACAACATTAGTTCTTCTGCTTTCAACATTCACACGTTTGCCATTAAAAAGTATGTAATTGAAAATTGGTAGCTACGCCGAAATTAATGTTGTTCTTTGGCTTCTTCCATCTTTCGAAAGTATCTTCGGAAAGTATCTTCGGAATGTTTACGAATACATGCAGCAATGAGAATTCACTAACTGTGGTTTTCTTCAAGTAGATACTATAAAATTCTGTTGTGGGCTTTAAATAAATTCTCGACTCATGTTATTTATTTCTAGCTAAATGTTTTCACCTTTCCTCTTAAAAAAGAAATTGTATTAATATTTATCGCTCTATTCTTTAGTTAGTCAGCAAATTTTTTTGTTTGGTAGACTTTTTCGCAGAAAGTCGGTGCTTGAAAACTTTTGTTTAATCAATAAAGATAGAAAAAGCTTGCAAAGCAAACACGTCAGCGCAGATAGGCACAAACGATTTTCACACCAATGTACTTTCAGGCCCTTCGGCGTATAATGAATAGCACGTCAACACACTAAACAAAGCCGTTATAACTTTTAATATCGCATTGAATTCGAAAACCCATCAATCATCAGCCAAGCTATCAGATAGTAAAAACTTTCAAGCTCCTCACTTCACTTCTTGACCAAATTTAGCTATGCCACCAAATTGTTTGCAACAAAAAAAAACAGTCATCGTTTTTATAAAAAAACACTAAGCCACATTTAAAAGCTAAAGCTATAAAAAAATCAACCACCTTTCTATCCGTCACACAACACAGAAAAAACTTAAAGTTACTTTTGTAAACTGCGCAACTTGACCTTCTCAATATAGTAGCAGCCGCAGTTCATTTATTTTTTATTGAGCTCAACAAAGTTGAAAGACAAAATGAAAAAATAAAATGCTTCCAACAATTTTTTCCTCCTCTTACTACTTTTTGTGTCCTTTTGTCTATTTTTTGTTTTCCTTATTCCTAGCTAACCTTAAACTTCAATTACTTTGCTTTAACATTTGCGTGGCCCACGTTGAATAAAGAAGTGTGGCATGATTTTGCATGCAAATAAAAGAAGCAGAAAAAACTTTCCAGTACAATAAAAAAGTTTCAAGGAAGTAGCAGTAACAAGATTTAAAAAAATAACGCTTCGAACTAACTACTACGATTCTTTTCGATTCAATTGAAAGTGGAAAAGTTTTACTTTTGCACAGTCGAAAAAGGGAACAATTTCCGTTATTGGCGCTTGCAGCCAGAGGCAATTATTTTGAATGCCTTTGCAAATAAAAGCAACTGATTGTTGGAACTTAATCAGTATTTTTCAAAAACTACTCTAATCATTTATATTGGTTTTTTCATGGAAAAAAACACTTTATAATGTTGAAAAATGCAGTAATAAAAAAGGACCACGAAAATAACCTAGTTTAAAATGCTGGCGATATAGGTTTTCTCACCAGTATCTATGTACAGTAGGGGGTTTAACTTTTTAAAATTTTCCTTAAAATTTAAAAATACATAGTGTCACATAATGAGGAATAGGGAAAATTAATAACTGCGTTTTTAGTTTTCAATTTCATTTAAAAAAGTTCACGCCGCGAGCACAATGAAATTTTCCTAAGTCAGGCAAAATTCTACTAATTTTCACTTATTGTATTTACGTTACTTTTAAAGTCTTGCGCGACGTAACGTGAGTAAATATGAGTGTAAACTCAGCGTAAAACAAATATGTCTTTTCCACTAATGCTTTTGTAATGTTGAACATAGTTGGCCGATTGTCATGACAATGGTAAATTCATCTTAGCTACTTTTGCTTGTTAAATTCTCGGCATAACGTGCAGTTGAATTGATTGTTTGTATTTTTTAATTACTAAATCAAAATCAAAAGTGCCCTTCAATGTCTTTTAAAAGTAGTAAACGGTGCGTAGAGAAGAACTCTAAGATTTGGACAAATAATTTAACTCGTTTCGAACAAAGTAAGACAAAAAGACGCGATATACCAAATGTGGAACATTGTTTGAGTGACTTATGTAAAATACCGAACAAAATAATTATTATTGGAAGATGCAATGCTTTAGCTAAATTAGAAAAAAATAAAATAAAAAAGGTATAAAATTGTGTCAGCAGAAGTGATCGATTTGTGGCTTAAGCTTAATTTCCCCAGCATTATAAAATCTTCAGTTGAAAGAAAAGTTGAAAAACTTATGAACGATTATTCAAATTTTATAAAGCACAAAAATGGTAAAAGTTCCTGTTCCGTTTTTGATCAAATATTCGACATTACTAACGAAAAAGGTTTGTGGCTCAGTGCAGAGGATAAAAAATTGCATATACTTTGGAAAAATACAAATGGAAAAGTTGGATACACAACTACTAAGAATATCAACGTGCATCCATCAATAGCTTGTAAAGTAAGTCAAGCTGGAGTTAATTCACATTGCTGCCAAGAAAATCAAAGTGGTTCTGACTCAACAACATCTATCGACGAAGACCTGAGTTCAAATGCTGAATATGATGAAGACTTCGAACGACCACGTCAATTAAAATCTTCAAAATCTTCAACAGTCGCAGCGGTTGCAATTGTTCAAAAAGCAAACGTTACCACAAAAAATGCAGCTAAAATCTGCAAGGAGTTGGTTAAAGCAGGAGTTAATATACCGACACCTTCACAACCAGGAATTTACAAAGCTGCAATGAAATCAGCAGAAGTTTTGGAAAAAGAATATGTAAACACGCTTAAAAATGAAAATTGGTGCCTTCATTTTGATGGGAAAAAGTTTGGTGATAAAGAAATACAGGTAGTTGTGTTGAAAAATGAAGAACGAGAAGTTAAGCTGACTGTTTTGGTTTTTGATAATGGCAAAAGTGTAACAATATATGAAGGAATTAAAGAAAAGCTCAATAAATTTGATCTTTGGAAATCAATAAAGATGATTCTTTGCGATACAACTAGTGTCAATACTGGCATTAAAAATGGAGTTGTTTCTCTTCTGAGAAAACATTACGAATTTCTGAAACTACCTCCACCACAATATATTGGTTGTCAGCACCATGTGCTAGATTTGGTATTAAGGCATGTCATGGATGAGTTACTTGACGGGAAATCAACATCGCCTAATATGTATATCTTATAATGTATTCTCCGAACTTATCACTCACTATGAAAACCTTAAAGAAAGCTTCATGCAAAATAAGGAAAAAATTGAAGTAAAGTGCATTAAATGGCGAGATGATATGCAATATTTGTTTGAACTTGGGGAAACCTTCAGGTTCTACGAAAAAAACAAAAAATTTACATTTATAAAGTTCAAAGCAATTCCACCGCTAAGTAACGTTCGTTGGAACTCCAGAGCTATTCTTGCGATTTTAACATTTATACTCATACCAAAGTATAGAGCTCAATTAACTCCGATATGCCAATTTATATGCGGTGCTTGGTATGACGTTTGGTTTTCCGATCATTGTTTTCGTGACAATAATTTTGAAAATTTACAAAATTCGGTAAAGAGGTTTAAAAAAGCTCACGTATGCTTCTTAAAACATTGGGTGAAAGAAGATTCAGCCATAGAAAATCAACAGCGCTCTAACATATGTGCCGAACGTGCCATTAAAGTTGTAAAGGACATCTACCCTAGATGCAAAATACTCCATGCTTTGAATATTAAATTTATTTCTACAAATGTTTAAAAGATTAAACCAAATTTTTAATATATTTGTTTGTGATAAAATTGAATTTTACCTTAAAATAAAATGTAAAATTTTTTTTTAAGGTGTTTTTTATTTCGGATATTGCCTGTCCGGCGTGAACTTTTTGAAGTTAAATAAGAAAATAAAAATGCAGTTATCTTTTTTCCCCTATTCCTCAACTTATAGGGCCATGTAAATATGGTCTTTGAAAAAAGTTATACCCCTAACGTACAGTCATGTGAAAATAAATAGGGACACCTGTATTTTTATATTTAAAGCTGCATGGATTACATACAAGGTGCAACAGATATAGCATTAATTCCCTCGGGTGGTGGTTAATCCTGATAAGGCGAGTATAAAACTTTATGGAATTAGCTCCGCTAAAACAAGAGATAGAAAATTTGTCGATATTTTGTTGGATAATCTCAAAATTTTTTCTCCGCTACAGCACATGACACGAAAGCGATTGATATACTTATGAAAAATCTGATATTTTTTCTAAAATACATAATATTACTTTTTATTTTATGGTGAGTAGTTTATATTCTAGATCAATAATACTAAACACGTACCAAAACCGTAAAACACCCTGTATCTTGAAAGTTTTACAATATAGGAGGAAACTGAGTACGGAGTTGGAACGAGTGTTGAAAGTACATATAGGAATGAAAATGGACTTACCGGATCCGAAATTTGTAGGCTAGTATTATTTTTCCAAACAAGTCTGAATATAAGGGTACTGCTATTATTTTGACCGCAGCTGTAGATAGATAGATGGTAAAGTGAGGAGAGAGCTAGTCACCTAGTTACTGCGGCCTATTGTAACAAACCTCCACAAGTTATGGTTCATCCTTAATCGTAAAGTTCATTAGGAACAGAGCGATGTCCTTGGGTGAACTATTCGCTATTTGGTGCAGTTCTAGGCACAATGCACCTAAGTAGCGAAGTCGGGTCCTAATTAGACCGTTACAATGACACAAGATGTGCTCTGCTGTTTCTTCATCTTCGTTACATAATCTGCACAGATCTTCCTGGACTATACCCAAGCGCGTCGGAAGCTAATTTCATCTGGGTGGGCAGTACAAATGGGGGTGAAAAAAATCACCAAAATTTCTTAAAAAAACATGAATATGAATAAACAAATTTTTTATTTTAGTTTCAAAATAAAAAAAAAAATATAAAACTAAATAAAAAATATTAAAATTTCATTATTTTTAAAAGTTTTTCCAATCATGGTTGCAAGTGGCAATTATTTGGCTTATTTTTTGTTGTACCAAATTCTCCGAAAAAATGTACCAAATAGGAAAAAATGTATTATTTTTTTTTAATATAATAAATTTATAACATTTATTAAAATAATTCACTGTATTAGTATATCTGTTTACATACCAAAAATACCAAAATATTAAATTATGTTATACGCTATTAACAAAATAATAAATACATCAAAATAGTTCTTTTGCTGGCTAAAAGTAATTAGATTCATTGCGTTCGACACACACTTTTTTAGAGAGCTTTACGTTGTTAAGTGTTTTATATTCCAATTTATTTCTAAGCTTAATCAGGCTTAAATAAAAAATTTATTGGTTCAGCAGCTACTGAGCTGTGTGGAAGGCACATCGGACTATTTACGAAATTCATAAAATCATTAAAACAAGTTTCCCCCAATCCATTCTTCACGACCCAGACTTTTTCTCAAAATACCCAAACTTTTTCCCAACGTCATTACAATTTTAAAAACTAATATTTGAAACCTGAACAAGATTCCTCTGAGTCACAATAACGTCAGGGTAGCATTCTATGAGATGATATTTTAATATGAATTATTGAACTATGGCAATAAAGAAATTTTGTTTTCTGACATAACTTGTGAAGATGTTATTATATTCAAAACATTTAGATCTTCTTTACCTAAATCGAACTTGTCCTTAATTTGTTTTAGAATATCTTTGGTACTAAGAGACAAATTTTCTGATTGAAGATATTTTTCTGCTTTAGTAAAAACTCTCACAAAAAATCCTTAAGTCTCAAAAAATGTGATTTTTAATATATTTGACAAGAAATGCATGTAAGCTTTCAACTTTTAGAGCTTAAAGCAATGAAAGTTCCACTAAACATAAGTCTGAAAATTTCTCCAGTGGTACCAAATTTCGCTTTTTGTAACAAGTTGTTAAATTTTAAATCTTTTACAAAATGTGCCAACTCGGAAAATAATGTACCAAGGTACCAAGTTAAAATAAATGGCAACCGTGTTTCCAATTTCGATATTAGAGATTATTTTTAAAGGATCTTTCATATGGTAATATGAAAATATAAGAAATAATTGTTGCTTTTATAAAGTAACTAGCAAATACCCGCTGCTTCGCCTGCGATAAAAATATTAAATACCATGTAAAAATTTTAAATCTTAAAATTAAAGTATTTAGTTGTATTAAAACAAATTCAAAATATAAAAATTAATGTGTTCGTTTTGTTTAATTATGAAAAAATTGTATATATATTAAAAAATTACTTACTTACTTACTTACTTAGTTGGCGCTACAACCGTATGTCGGTCTTGGCCTCATCTAAGAATTTGCGCCAGCCATTTCTGTCTTTCGCTTGCTGGCGCCAGTTGGAAATTCCAAGCTTCGTCAGGTTGTCCTCTACTTGGTCTTTCCAACGAAGATGCGGTCGTCCTCTTCTGCGTTGATCGCCGCTGGGTACCGAACCGAATGTTTTCTTCACTGGAGCATCGTCTTTCATGCGCTGAACATGACCAAGCCAGCGAAGCCGCTCGATTTTAATGCGCTTGACTATGTCGATGTCAGCGTACAGCTCATACAGTTTATCATTCCACCGTATTCGGTACTCGCCATTGACGCAGATTGGTCCGTAGATCTTACGAAGAATCTTTCTCTCGAATGCTCCTAAAGTCTTTTCATCTAAACTGCTCAGCGTCCAGGTTTGTGATGCGTAAAGTAGGACGGGCATGATGAGCGATTTATAGAGCGTGATTTTCGTTCGTCGAGAGAGGGCTCTTCTTCTCAATTGCCTACTGAGCCCAAAGTAATACCTGTTGGCAAGAGTTATTTTTCGTTTGATCTCAATGCGGATGTCGTTGGTTGAGTTTATGCTGGATCCTAGATAAACGAACTCCTTCACAACCTCGAAGGAGGTATTGTCAACGGTAACGTGGGTTCCAAGACGCTGAGACTGTTTGTTTGTTGACACCAAGTATTTCGTCTTATCTGCATTCACTGCCAGACCCATTCGACTTGACTCTCTTTCTAATCTGGAAAATGCTGCACTGACTTCGCGCGTATTATGGCCAATGATATCTATGTCATCAGCATATGCAAGCAGCATAACACTCTTGTAGAATATTGTGCCACTACGTCTCAGATCAGCAGCTCGGATGATCTTTTCCATCATTAGGTTGAAAAAGTCGCACGATAAGGAATCACCTTGTCTGAAACCTCGTTTGGTAACCAATGATGGGGAGATGTCCTTCCCGATTTTAATTGCGCTGCTGGTGTTGCTCAGTGTCATCCTGCAAAGTCGTATTAGTTTTGCAGGAATACCAAACTCAGACATGGTGGAGTACAGGTGCTTCCTTATTGGGCTGTCGAAGGCGGCTTTGTAGTCGACGAAAAGATGGTGGGTGTCGACTTGTTTTTCTTGAGTCTTCTCCAAAATTTGTCGTTGCGTGAAAATCTGGTCGATGGTGGACTTTGCAGGTCTGAAGCCACACTGATAAGGTCCGATCAGTTTGTTTACAATGGGCTTCAATCTTTCACATAAAACGCTCGACAGGACCTTATATGCGTCTTCTATTCTTATTTGTTTTCATTGAAATTGGTTTTTACGGGTGGGCTTCAAACCCGACGTACAATCTGTTTTCAGCCGAGGAAGGCCCGCCGCTCAGATTAGCCGCCAAACTAACGGTTGTCAGTTTTGACGTTGCCCAGGAAACACCACGTGGAGGTTTGAGTCGACTTGAGGCGATTTCACAAAGATTATGCTGGCCTCGCCAGGTTGAGACAGTTAGACATGTTACATTGTTCCATCGCCCCCAGTAATATTAAAAAATTACTTTATTTAATTTGAATAACTTATTTAAACGGTAATTGTTATGATGACACAAATTTACCTGCCTTTCTTTTTTTTACTTTTGAAAAAGTCCTGCATAACAGCGTTATAAAAAAATTTGGGTAAAAAATTTTTAAAATTTGTAATCAAAAATATAATTCTGTAAATAAATATATTCTTCTTAAATTGTTGTAGTTAATTGGCCTTTTTCAGTAACTAATTGTTGTTATTGGGCTTCAGCCAAACAACAATTCTTCTTAAATTTAAAAAAAAAGCCGTTATAATGACATCAAACTTTTGGCAATATCTCAAAAACTATAGAATTTCTCAATGCATAACAATGCATTTTTGTATGGACAGTCGTTGATTAATAAAATTAACGGTAATTTTATTTTCTTTTCGGAAATATTTTGTAAGGATGTTAGGTATGTTTTAAAAAAACCTGTTATTATGACATTAAAATTCTTGCGATATCTCAAATTTATAGATTTTCTCAGTATAACTCATAAGCCTCAGAATGAGAAAAAAAAAACGATCGAAATTTCATGTTTTGACTTAGCAAGCAAACATTTCCGCCATTTTCAAATCGATTTTCATCCAATTTTATTTGTTTGAAAGAAAAAAAAGTAAATTGGGAAAATGAGAAAAGGCTTACCGTTTCCTCACCAATGCAATGTCTTATATTGTTTTCAAAAAACCTCTAAAATATCCAACTTGTACTAAACAATAGGCCATGAGTTGCTTTTGTTGTACATATTTTTTTAATTTTACTTTTTTTTAATTTTAATTTTCCTTATTCTTTCGTATAACATAATTTACCTGCAAAAATTGTTCTATTTTGACACAAACAGTTTCTATCATTAAAAATCATGGGACACCTAGCCCCCCCCCCCCTATGATTTTTTGATGAAAACTAATTTGCTTAAAATGTTGTTATATTTTTTGCAATGTGCTACAGCTTAAAAACTAATTTATGTGAAAAACATTTTTAAGTATAGCTTAAAAAATGATTCTGTAAAAAATATTTCAAATATTTCAAACTATTCCAAAGTTATATACATAAATCTATGTTTTAATCTATTTCCTTATCTATATATTCATAGTTAACGTTATAGTTATAGTAGAATTTGTCCTGACCAATGTGACCAGAGTGGAATATTATATTCCACTTCGGCATATTTTAGCTTCGGGAAGTATATTTTTTTTTATAAAAATATGCAGCATAAAAAGTGGAATATTTTTCGTATGATTATATTTTTCAAAATTCACAAAAATTGCAATAAAAAAATGTCTCTTTGGTTACTAAATGGGTTTTTTTGGCTATCGACATTTTTTTTGTTTATCTCTGAACCACCTTGTAAAAAGCAATATAAGGAATTCATTTTGTGGTTAACTTCTTCGTTGTCAATTTTATTGCAATTCATGTAATAACTTCACGCAGCTTAAAAAGTGAAGTAAATTTGCTTATATGTTTGTTTGGTTAGATTTTTTTATGGATTATGTTACAGCAGTAAGTAATTTACTTAAGAAAACATTAGGGGTATTCACGATGTGTTATATTTCCCCTTATATTGTGTATTTTTGATAAATTTGATATATGTAGTAAATTTTTTAATATAACAAAAACAAAATTCAGTTTTCAATATACAACCCTGTGGAAAATATACAAGTTGTGTTTTAGATCAGCTGATTGTGCAAGCATTTCTACTCAGCATGGAGCAAGCTAAAGGCTACACTGTGAGTTTATTTAATAAAAATTAATATAATTGATTTTAAAAATACAATATGTACTTTACTGAAGGTTCGATCACAATAAGTTGTAAGTATTGTAAATTTTGCAAAAATTTATCACAAATGCACCACATCGTGAATACCACTATTATTTCTAACAATAGCTATTTCTTTTAACTATCTTAAAATGTGGATTCAAAACAATAAAGCAGAAAAAAGTTATTGATCAAAGTTCGGAATCTGAAGATTTATCAAAATTTGTGCTTTTCTCGCTAAGCTTACCATTTAGCAATGCTGAGGTTGAGAACATTTTTAGTTACATGAATCTTTCTTATTTAAACGAAAATTCGAAATAGAATGCAAGAAAAACTCTTAAATAATTTGTTGAATGTAAAAGCATGGCTGCATTCTCAAAAAAAGTGTTGTAATGCCTATCAAATACCAGATAGCTTAATAAAAAAATTTAGAAATGCGAATTTCTATGATAATAATACAAGCAACAATTTAAGAATTGACCTCGAAGATGCGCCTGAATTTTAGTTTTGTATATTGTATATCGTTACTTAAAATTCAAAAAACCATAACAATGTTTATAATTTTTTATAGGAGAAGAAAATAAATTTAAGTGCGATAGTAATCAAATAAATAAATGTTTTTAAACTTGCTTCTGTGTTTTTTTTATATGCATATTTAGACTTATTTAGATATATATCTTTGAAATTGAAAGTGGAATATTTTTGTGGAATATAAAAGTAGAAAGTGGAATATTTAGCATATTTTTTTTAACAAAAAGCATATTTTTTCAAAAATCTTCTGGTCACACTGGTCCTGACCCAATTCAATGAATTTCTTATGATCGTTTTGTGAATTTGTAAAAGTGTAAATTGACCTTCGAAAAAAAACACATGCTAGACGTTTGAAACATCAATGCATGACGATCAGAATTTTCTGATATATACAGCATTCTTATTGATGTATAGTATTGCCCGGCAGACGTTGTCCTGCCGCAGACCACCTTACTGCGATTTACGAATTTTCATGCTGTTCGGAAAAAAAATTTATATATTCGCTATTTTTAGTACAGTTGCCGAAAGTAGCCGTATGAACTAAATTATCAAATTTGAGTCTAAAACAACCGTTCGAAGTATAACATTTTTGATTAATTCTGGGCGGTAATAGGGGTGTGGCAAAATTTTTTCACTTAAACCATCTCATTCTCGAAACAATAGAATGCCAGAATTTCAGCCCAATTGAGCTTAAACCTAGTACGCTTTGCTTTACTCCAAGCTTATCCCCCGAAAAGTGGACTTAACTAAAGTGGGTCATGCCCATTCTTAGTAAAGTTAGCGAAAGTAACCATACAACGTAGATTACCAAATTCTAGTCTCATACGACCAAAATCGTCTGAAATACAGCATTTTTTGCAAAAAGTGGACATGAAAAGTAGACGTGGCAAATCTAACATAGCGTAATCATTCTTGCGTGATTGTTAAACATCCGTGCAGTGTCAGAACGCTTTTATATATTCGTACAGATCGACTAACACAATCTCAAGTGGGGAAAAGCTGGCTGGCAAGGCTGCAAAACATAATTAATGCTGATAACTTAATTCTGGCAATTCCCCTCAAAACATTAACAAAGAAAATTAATTAACACTGTATGAAAGCAAGAATCTCCCTGAAAGTAAAGCTGGATTCAAAGTTTATTTATAAGGTTGTGGCACTTGAGAGAAATGCACTCTTTTTCCCGCCTTTGCTCGAACTGTCACTGTGCTTTTCTTTGTTTTAAGCATTAATTTTCTTCATTTCTTTTCAACCATTCTGACAGTGCGACCGAGCTCGCTCTCAAGTGCCACAACCTTATAAATGAGCCTTGGCTGGATTCACAGATCACCTTCAGCGTGTTTTGAAAGTTTTTTTCATATGAAGTTTTCGCTCAGAGAAAAAAATTTCTGCACGCTCTCAACTTGATTAACATTATTTTAAATCACACAAAAACATGCTGAAGGTCAAGGCTCATTTATAAGGTTGTGGCACATGAGAGCGAGGTCGGTCGAACTGTCAGAATGGATGAAAAGAAATGAAGAAAATTAATGCTTAGAACAAAGAAAAGCAGAGTGACAGTTCGAGCAAAGGTGGGAAAAAGAGTGCATTTCTCTCAAGTGCCACAACCTTATAAATGAACATTGCTGAAGGTTATCAGTGAATTCTGCTTAACTACACAATATGGCTGTCGTGTTATATTGAGAGAAGCTCTTTCGACAAAGAGAGAAAAGCTTTGTTTGCTGTTATATTGTGCTGCTGGTTGAATGTAGGCATCAAATAAAATGCGTGATTTTGCAATAATTAAGGAATACATTTTTCGAAAACCTTGGTAAGCTATAACAATCTATATTATCATAGGAATCGAATAAAAAAATAATTATCAAAATCGATTCAGCAGTTACCAGGATCAAATTTCGTGAGTCTCCTTTTATATAATAGTTTAGATACTAGGTATATCTTTACATGGTTTAAATTCAATAAGGTACAACAAGTTATATCAATTTAAATTATTCCAAAATTTTTCTTTCTGTCCTTGTGAGAAACAAACTCTTTCACCTCCTCCATCGAATTCAATTCTTCGGTTTTATCTTTGTGAATGTATATAAGTGCCGCATGAGTGAGTCGTTTCTGTGTCATATTTGCTCGAAAATACGTTTTGAGTCGTCTTAGTGGACTAAAAGAACGCTCAGATGAAGCTGCTGATGCAGGCACAGTCATAACCAAAGCAACAAGCTTTTCAACTTCATTTAATAGTTTTTTCAGTGTATCCGAATTTTTTTCAAATTGGAATTGCATAAGGAACTGTACATTTTGTTCTATCTTTTTGCAAACACAGAGAAGGAAAATGGTTATCCGAAAGCATGGTTATGAAGAAGAGATAAAGAAGATTAGAATATATAATACTAAAATATTATCGTTGTAAAAAAACTCATATATTGAATAACTTTTGAAGTTTTCTTTTTAAATTGTTTATCAAGCTAAATAAGCGAGGGGCAACTGCCCCCCTTTCCCCCTGCTTGCTATGCCAATGACTATACCCATAGTTGATAAGTGCTTATTTACCTTGCAATGCCCAGTTAGGAAACGTGTGACAAGTCTGGTAGATGTTCCACTTAAAGTAATGAATTGTTTCGTTCTTTGGAGCGAAGTGGTTGGCTTGAATGTTTTTGCCTGTCTGTTACCTTCGGTTTCCCTCCAGTAATGAAATGCCTCTCTGTTAAGCCACATTATTAATGTTATGGCGCTTAGTGCCTCATTATAGCCCACAGAATGGTTCTGGGCCTATGAAGGAACTAGAAGGAACTAAATAGCCGCTATGGCCTAGTACCCAAATGAGGTAGACTCTGTTATGGGTAGACAAATTGATAAGCAGCTGTAGGCAATCCCATACGAATTTGAATGTGATTTTATATGCGCTAAGTGCAAATAGAGCAGCTTTGCTGTCAGAGTGAATGTAAATGTTTTTGTTCCTAATGGGACTGCTTACATACTCTCTTAGGCAGATCTTAATTGCATGGACTTCAGCTTGGAACACTGAGTTATCTGTGCCCATGCTGGCATATATAGATTTTCCCTGCCTTGAGCCAAAAACGCCAGCTCCCTCGCCTTCATTTGTCTTTAATTCGTCAGTACACCAGGCGTGATAGTCACCAGTGAACCGTAGCGTTTCTGTTTTCCATGTTGTTCTGCTTAGGAAGGAGACTTGGAATTTTTTATAGAAGTTGTATTTTGGGAGACAGAGATCGCAGGGCAATAACCATAGATTCTCGTCCTTAGTTATTTCGCCAAATAGCGCTGGGTGAGTGTTACTTGGTATAATCAAATTATTGTCAATGATGAGCCTGACTGTGAAAATCAGAGCTTCTGACAAGAAGATGTGATGGTGGCAAACCAAGAAACATCTCCAAAGCAGCAGCATTACATCTAATTAAGCAGTTGGGACTGTTTAATTACCCAGTACACAAAAAGTACTATACCCAGGACAATACAAAAAGTCTTTTGTATTTTTCAAATCTTGTATCTTGCAAATTTTGTAGTGCAAGTCAAAAATCACTTCTATTTTTTGTAACGTAACGCCAGCAGATATTTTTGCTTATATCTTTAAATCCTTAAAGTCGATTGTTGTCATTGTTTTAACTTAATACTACTTTATTACTACGAAAATTAGAAAAATTAGACTTATTAATGTTTTTTTTTTAATATTCCTTTGGAAATGCTCGTATGGCCAGTTTGGAAATGCCCTTATACCAATTTCTGGATTAATATATTCAGTGAATTAACGGAAAACTTTTAATTATATTATCTGCTTCGACTCATAAATTAAAATATATAAATATTTTCTTTAAAGCATACAAAATATTCTTTATTTGTACTTTGTAGCGAACCCTTTCTGCCCGTCACTGGTTTTACTGAGTTAGGTTGAGGTACATCTATTTTTTATATATAAAAAGATGGGTGGAAAAAGTAGGCATGGCAACATTTTTTTATGTATATTGACCGCCACTTGGTCCCATTGCACCTACATATGAAGTTTAATTATCAAAACGTGTAAAACTCAGGAATTATAATGATTTCTGAAAAGTTGGTGTAGATAAAGTGCGACACGCCCATTTTTAACAGTTTCCGACAGTAATCATTTAAAGTAAATTACCAAATTTTAGTCTTCTACTGTAAAAACTGGCTGATATATAGCATTTTTACTGGTTTGTAGGCGTGGCAACATTTTTATATATCTATAGTAGGGCGGGTCAAATTCTGGCTCAGCGAAATTCGTAAAATACATGTAATTTCAAGACTTTTTCTCCACTACAGCATATACAAATTCTGAAAAAAAGCTGTGCGGACTTTCGTAAATAGATTCATACACATACATTCATACATTCATATTTTATAATTGAGAACAAAATCTATTTACGAAACTCCGCACAGCTTTTTTTCAGAATTTGTATATGCTGTAGTGGAGAAAAAGTCTTGAAATTACATGTATTTTACGAATTTCGCTGAGCCAGACCTCCAAAAAATTCGTCCATACAAATTGACCCGGCCTAATCTATAGTGACCGCCACTTGGACCAATAGCACCTATATACCAAGTTTTACTATTAAAACGTTAATATTTTAAAGGATTTAAATTAGTTTCTGAAAAGTGGGCGCAGATAAAGTGCTACCACGCCCATTTTTTGCAAAGTTGTCGAGAGTAAGCTTTTGAACTAAATAACCAAATTTAAATATTATACGATAAAAACCGTCTGATTTCTATTGATTTTGGGGAGGTTAAAGTGTGCGTGGTAGCATTTATAGATATAGTTAGCGGCAATTGGAGCAGCTATATGCCAAGTTTCGCTATAAAAACGTGTACAACTCACAGAAACATTCTCAAGATGTTGCTTCAGTTTTCTTGATAATTTCATAAATATTATACGATAAAAACCATCTGATCTCTATTGATTTTGGGGAGGTTAAAGTAGGCGTGGTAGCATTTATAGACATAGTGAGCGGCAATTGGAGCAGCTATATGCCAAGTTTCGCTATAAAAACGTGTACAACTCACAGAAACATTCTCAAGATGTTGCTTCAGTTTCCCTGATAATTTCATAAAGATAGTTTCAGTGATTTTGTAGTCTATACAATACACATACATGCATCCATTTTTATGTACAGGCCCAGTAGGCATTGGCAGCGCTGCTAGCAGGCCTTCGTATGGATTTTAGAGTACTGCCGCACTCATATACAATTACACTTGCTTTTTTATATGAAATGGGAAAATTTTTCAGGCCTTCCGCTCTCCTTGCTCAAAAGAGACCTGCCAGAAGCACTCTTTCGAGAAGTAACGTTAGAAGGAAAAGCAATAAAAATATCATCTTCAAATAAAAATCGACTATCAATTTGAGATTTGAACCATGGACTTCTCAGTCGGCGGTCCGACATCTTACCTACTCGACTACCGTGGTTGTTAACAATCATTTGCTTATTTTGCATAAATACAAATGAAAGTAAGCTTTCGGGAGCCCGGGTTCGATTCCCAACTCGGACAAAAAAAATTTTTTTTTGTTGTTTTTTTTAAATCTAAATTTTTTTACAAACTGTTCTGTGTATTAAAAAATTTTTTTGGAATTTTTTTATAAATTTTCTTCATACAAAAATATAAGAAAAGACTTTGAGTTTTTCCATATAAATATTTTCATATAATATAATATGTTATTTGATAGTTTTCGGGAGCCCGGGTTCGAGACCCAACTCGGACAAAAAAAAAAAATTTTTTTTTGTTTTTTTTCAAATCTACATTTTTTTTACAAACTGTTCTGTGTATTTAAAAATTTTTTTGGAATTTTTTTGTAAATTTTTTCATATAAAATAAAATTAAAAGAATAAGGACCTTCAAAAGGTAGGCCTTACAGAAGTACTCATTAATGCAGTGATCATGGAAGGTGTATTGACGCCAATAATAGCAGTGCTAGCATGCCTTTTTTTGCGTAGCACTCGCTAAAATGCCCACTGGGCAGTAGGCATTGGCAGCGCTGCTTCGTATGGATTTTAGAGTACTCATATACAACTACATTTACTTTTTTATATGAAATGGGAACATTTGTCAGGCCTTCCGCTCTCCTTGCTCAAAAGAGACCTGCCAGAAGCGCTCTTTTGAGAAGTCACGTTAGAAGGAAAAGCAATATAAATACCAACTTGAAATAAAAAACGACTAACAATTTCTATCGTTTTTCTATCGTGGAATCAATAGCTTATTTTGCATCAATACAAATGAAAGTAAGCTTTCGGGCGCCCGGGTTCGAGATCCAACAAGGGGAAAAAAATGTTTATTTTGTTAAAGTCTACATTTTTTTACAAACTGTTCTGTGTATTTAAAATTTTATTTTTAAATTTTTTTATAAATTTTCTTTATACAAATATATAGGAAAAGATTTGGAGTTTTTCCATATAAAATAATATGTAATGTGTTAGTTTTCGGGAGCACGTGTTCGAGACCCAACTCGGACAAAAACATTTTTTTTGTCGTTTATTTTTAAATATACATTTTTTTACAAACTGTTCTGTGTATTTAAAATTTTTTTTAAAGTTTTTTATTGTAAATTTTTCATATATGAAAGAAATCAGAACCTTCAAAAGGTAGTCCTTACAGAAGCACTCATCAATGCAGTGATCATGGAAGGTGTATTGACGCCAATAAAAGCAGTGCTAGCATGCCTTCTTTTGCGGAGCACTCGCTAAAATGCCCACTGGGGGGTATCCCGCAATAGAGTGCAACTATTTAAGGAGGTGTATCGATTTAAGCAAGAAATCGTATGGGAGGGAGGGTCTATTTTAAATCCCTCCGGAAACAGGGTTAACTAATATTTTATGACTTTGATGCACGTTATTGTTTTGAGCAGAAAAACTAGCTCACAAAAAAGGTATAAGGATAGAGGTAGCTGCAGCGCTGACTGTGCTCTCCTTCCATACTGCCATATCTGTCAAATTCAGCTGTGTGGCGAATGGAAACAAAAGAAAAGAAAAGAAATAAAAAGTTTTGCTTCGTTTTGACATTTCCGGCAGTATGCTCTCATCTGGTGCATCTACTTGTATTCTTCTACCATGAAGGCAATGAATTGACCCTTCTAACGTTGTATCAACGAACAAAAAATCAAATTTGGTTTTGTAATCAATTTTGTGATTTGTTCAATTTTCTTTTCAATGACACTTAAAACATAAACATATCTACAAAAATAAAAAAAATTGTTTTTAAAAACTTTAGTATTCAATCTATTTAAACTTTTGTACAAATAATTCAAGTCCGCTCCTAAGAGTGTCTTTTTTTTTTTTTTTAACATGCAATAACAATAGAGTTCAGCTACTACAGCTTTTTCGCACTTTCTCCGCATTAGATCATCTTAAGAACCAGCCCAAATAACATTAAAACATCTCAATAAGGCCATTCACAGTTCGAATACGCTGGTCTGCCATTTGTTCGACTTGCTATTTGTACGCCAATTTACGAAAGCGTATTTTGCTTTGCTGTCGTTTTGCATACAAATGCAAATACGCAGGCACGCGTAAATAAAAGCAGCCCTTGGACGTGTTTTTGTACCTCGTATTTTTATGCTCTGTCCACAGCCGCATAATCACATACATCACAGGGTTGCACAATCTTTTTATACGACAGTCACATGGCGAGGTGCTCACAGTTTGAACAATAACAAATAATATAAATACGATTTGCCAAAAGTACGCTGAAACTGTGAACAGCCTTAATGATATCGATAAGAGTGGTCCAAAACAATCTAAAGTGAGAAAAATTTACCCACCATAATATGGGTTGGGCTCAGGGACAACACAAGACATAACAACTAACCATGCGTTTACATATATCTAATCATACATTAGTTTTCAATCTACTTTTGAGTTGACCTTTCGATAAGTTAACATCAAAAAAGCTACAGTTGTTAACAAAGGTACTCATGCGATGTAAAGGAGCAGTAGCCATATAATTTGTTCTACTAAAAGGTAAGTAAATTAAATTGTTAGCATTTCTACTGCTTCTACGGTTAGTGTTAAAATTTATAAGAGTTAGAAGTTCTGGTGAATCGAATACACCAGTTATGAGTTGGTGTAAATAGACGATATCTGCAGACTTCCTTCTCTCATTCAAAGATTGCATTTTTAATAGTTTTAAACGATCCTCATGAGGAGGAAGGTTTAAAGTGTCAGTTGCACTTAAGCCCCTTAGAGCAAACCGAACAAAACGTTTTTGGATTCTCTCTATACGTTCAACATGTACATTGTAACTTGGGGACCAAACTTGACTTGCATACTCTAAGTGAGGTCGCACAATTGCATAATACAGTGTTGTAGTTGTGATCATACTATTAAATTCTTTTGCCCAGCGTTTCATAAACCCGAGCATAGAAGATGCTTTTTTACAAATATAATCAATATGAACGTTAAACGATAGCTTAGAATCCATGCATATACCCAGATCTTTGACAGCATCTACACGACTTAATGCAGTATCTTTTATCTTGTACTCAAAAATTAAATTATTCCTTTTTCGCGAAAAGGTCATAGTTTGGCATTTATCTGGATTTAGAAACATATTGTTTTTAGAACACCAAATTTCAAAGGATTTCAAATCAGACTGGAGCAGATCTGAATTGTCTTTAGCATCTATTGTTCTGTATATTTTCATGTCATCTGCATAGATAAGTAGATGAGAGTGTTTGATGATGTGGGTAACATCATTAATGGCTAAAATAAACAGAAGTGGACCAAGGTGGCTACCTTGAGGAACACCTGATTCAGCAATAAATTCAGCTGACAATACGCCTCGAAATCGTATTTGATAAGATCGCTCTGTCAGATACGATTGAATCCAGCTTACAAAAAATTGTGGAAAACCCATTAACTTTAGTTTAAATAGAATTAAGTTGTGTGGCAGTTTATCAAATGCTTTACTAATATCAGTGTAAATACAGTCGACCTGGTTACCTGAATAAAATTAATTTAAGCAAAATGTTGTAAAATCGAGGAGATTAGACACAGTGGATCTGCCAGTAACAAATCCATGCTGACGAGTTGTCATGACCTTCCCACAGTGAATTTTCACACGATCATACACGAGGCGCTCAAAAAGTTTTGGAATCGACGAGAGTTTCGCGATAGGCCTGTAGTTGTTTATATCGTTCTTACAACCTTTTTTATAGATAGGACCTATAAAAGATTTTTTCCAAAAAAGTGGAAAAATACATTCGCTAATTGATTTATTGAATAACATGGACAATGGTTGACTTAGAACGGAACCACATCGTGTTAACACTGCGGCAGGAATTCCGTCAGGTCCAGCATTAAAATCCTCATCGATCAATCCAATATACTTTAAAATATCCTCTGAAGTAAAGGATATAGAATCCAACGAAACCCTGGGTGTAGAGTTCATATATTCAAAGTACTCTTCATCAGGATTAAAAGAGTCTGAACAAAATGACTCTTTAAAGAGATTGGCAAATAGACCACAAATTACGACAGGATCGTCAGTAAATCCGTCAGAGGTTTTAAATGATGAAGGGAATCCATCAGATTTTTTTTTGGTGTTTATGAAACCCCAGAATTTCTTCGGATCTCAGCTTAGTACTGTCTAAATAATTTTGATATAAGGTAGCTGAGCAATTTTCAAAATCCAGAAACAAACGCTTGTAGATTTCTAGGTCATTCAAGTCTAAGCTACAGACATATTTTTTCCATGCCCTATTCCTGCTGTTGCGAAGAATCTTTAACTCCTTTGTGTACCAGGGGTAAGCACAATTTTTCGTAAATTTGAGGCTATATGGCACGGACAGAGAAAACATAGCAAAGATTTCGATACAAAAAAAATTAATTGAATCATCAAGAGTGTTATTATTAACATACTCTAAAATAACATGAAGTTTACTTTGAAGTAAATGATTCAACTTCAAAAAGTCAGCTTTTTTAAAATTAAATTCATAAACTTTATCTATTGAGTTAGACTTTACTATATTATCCCTGTCTGATTTGTACCATATGCTCAATGGTGGATGGTATTCATCAACAGCAGTCAAAACATGAGGGGCCCTCTCAACAATCACATTGTTACTATCTGTAGTTAAGACCAGGTCAAGAAGTCTTTCACGACTATTATAAATACAACTCACTTGTTGTAAGTCAGAACATATATTATCAACAAATATATGCTCTTGGCGAGTCTTCGAATTAGATGCACAAAAATATGTATCATCGTCAGAAGATTCCCATTTCAAGTCAGGCAGATTAA
Organism: Dichetophora obliterata; assembly: GCA_963920525.1. NCBI lineage: Eukaryota > Metazoa > Arthropoda > Insecta > Diptera > Sciomyzidae > Dichetophora > Dichetophora obliterata. Next base: position 112,001,792 of record OY986438.1, on the reverse strand, counting down.
AATCACCTAACAATAAAATGTCGTCATTAACGTCAATTATGCTTATGACATATTCTATGCAATCCGCAAGGCTTGCATAAACTTCTACACTGCTCTTAGGAGGAACGTATGCATTAATAAGATATACATTAGAATTGGAATGTACAACCTTGACGCATATAAGTTCGATGTTAGCAGAGCAGGGAATAACAATAATGGAACTAACGAAGGAGTTCCTTACAGCTAATAAGACACCTCCACCGACAGCAGAAGTATTGTCAGCATGTCTATCTCTTCTATAAACTTCAAAACTGTTATCAAACAATTCTAAGTCAGTAAAGCTTCCGTTTAACCAAGTTTCAGTCAGTGCGATAATATCCTCAGAGAAATTCTGAGACATTAAAATATGTCTCGCGTCTCAGAGCGTAATCCCCTTATATTTTGATAGTAAAAGGATAACGTATTCAGTTTTTTTGGGATTGACGAGCGGCTTGAGTCGTCCCTCTAGGCTTATTCTTAGGCTGAAACTCTGTAACGAGTATATTATCAGTCCACAAATTAGAGTTTAGAACAGTTGCAAACTCTTCAGCTGGAACTGTGAGTATAAAGGAAGCATGGGAAGATTTATTACCTATTTTTTTGCATGAACAAAATGCATTTTGACTCAACAAGTTATTATGTTTGATAAAGGTCAATACATTTTCAACAGTTGTGTCGGGCTGAAGACGTGAAATAAATAAATTTTTTTCCTCGACACTGCACTTAAGCTTGATAGATTTCTAGGCTCAATAGGAGTCAAAACTGAACTATTAATCAAAGATGGAATGTTAGAAGGTGACGAGGAAGTAACTGGAGTGTTCCTGTTCAAAAGCGGTGCTGAGGGCTGCTTGGCCTGAGAAGTAGATCCAGATGATTTTCGCTTCTTATTAGTTTTTTTATTTTTTCTCTTTTTTTTTGCGATAATGTGGTCTTCTGATGAAAGGATTGTTTGTGTCCCTGAAGAAAATTAACCCCTCTCCCATACGATTTTTTGCTCAACTCGACATCACTTTTTACCTCCGTAAATAGTTGCACTCTATTGCGGGACACCCTGTATAAAGAATAAAACCGACGCAACGAAATAACAAAATTAATGTTACACGATCATTGAATCGCAATTTACAGTTTAGAAAAAACAATTAATGCAACAATAAAAACAAAAATAATTATTTGTTTTAATTGGTTACATGTACTAAATATGCTAAAGTTGTGTCCACGACTGTATATAAAACATTATCCAATTGCGTAGAAAAAGAAAGTACTTGAATTCGGAGGGGACCATCAAAAATTAGAAGAACTCATCTTACATACGATATGCATAAATTTTTTAATCGAAATAAATAAATAGAGATGGCTTTAATTTTTCTAAAAATCCTTTTTGGAAAAAGTGATGTTTTGCTTGTTAGTTTAAATTTTAGACAGATTGCATGCTCAAATTTTTGTAACATGTAATTCTAATACCTCATAACCCAGAAAACCCAACTCAGGAGAGTAAAAAAACCTGACCCATGCAAAACAACTATTGCTCTATGGATTACGTTGTATTTGCAAATCGATTCAGCGTACTTTTTACTATAGGAATCGCTCATAACTCGAAAATCCAAAAAAATTGTGCAAGGTGGTATTCAAATTACACTGACGATACAAAAAAATTAGTTTTTCAAAGACGTTTCCAGAAAATTTTTTATTAAATTACCTTATTTATCTATACAAATAAAATTGCTCTGCATTTATAACAGTTTCTGCTACACGATGGATTTTTATTTACTTAGTTGGTGTTGCTATAAGAGCTACGATGGTTGGAACTACGTTGTAAAGATTCCCAAATTTAGTTTTAATCGTTATGTCAATAGAAGTAATGTATACACTTCAACTAAATAACAATAGTAATAAAATGAGAAATACAAATGTGCATTTAGAGGACAGCTTAAACAAAATCAATTTTCAAAATACGAAAAAATGCAATTTTGGTCAAAAGAGTCAAAATCTTTCCTATGATTTAAAAATAAATTATTTGTTAAAAGAAAATTGATTGTTACAAACAATTTCTTAAAATTTCGACTGTTTAAATAGAAAGTTTAATTTGTTTACAAATGTTTCAAAGTCAATGTTAATAAATTTATTTATTTGTTTTATTTGTTATTATTTGCAGTTCTTAGTGTTACAAGATATAATATCTCTTAACTAGCACTAATCATTAAGAAAGGAAATATGGCAGTAAATATTTAATATACGAAACACTTATATTTAATATACGAAAACTTAAAACTAACATGAAGAGCTTGTTACAATAAAAAATCGAAAACATACAAAATTATAACAAATAAATATGAAATCTGATTGAATACTTTAAAAGGACTTATATCTAATGGATGACATGTTAAACTAATAAAGGGACGATAATAGTTTATTTTTAAAATTGACAGCGTTGCTAATTTGTTGTGTGTTATGATCTAAGGAATTCCAAAGACGTGGATCATATATGAAGAATTGTCTTTCGGAGACAAGGCAGGAGTGTCTTGCTAATACAATATTATTATTACGTCGCGATTGTGTAAATCGAAGTCTCTCGAAAAGATAGATAGGTTCAGCGGAAAATATTAATTTGTGGACAAACTGTAGGACTTTTATCTTGAAAAGGTTATCAAAGGTGGTGTTGTTCATTTGGTAAGCATATTCCGAGACATGATCAAACCTACTCAGACTGTATACATACCGAGCGATATTATTATATGTTACTTTTAATTTTTGCTTATGGACAGAATCAGCGTTTGCAAATACTTCACAGCCATACAAGAGAATTGGTATTAAGTATGTTTTTGCTATAACAGTATGTTTTTGCTATAATTATTAATGGCGTAAAGTATTGGGTAGGCCATAAACTGCGTAACATACCATTTACCTTACCTGAGGAACTGGTGATGTGTTCGTTCCATGTCAAGGTATTATTAAAAATAAAACCCAAGTTCTTAGCCTTACACACATATTCAATATTCGAGTCGTTAATTACTATATCAGGAATACAATTATAGTTTATAGGTTTTTTATAGATCAACAAACACTTAGATTTTCTTGGATTAATTTCAAGCTCATTTTTTGCGGCCCAATTACCGATTCGCTGGAGTTCTTGATTAAGGATACTCACACCACTACAAAGATCAGTTTTATCACATCCCAGTGTGCCAAACGGATCCGTTACGAATCCGTAACGAACTCACTTCTTCGTACATTTTGTCCGAAACGGATTGAGTTTCGCATCCGGAACGGATCCTTTTTCGTATGAAATTCCTCTCTCCGTTACGGACTTCAGTTACGAATCCGTTTCGGACTTCAGATACGAATCCGTTTCGGACTTCAGATACGAATCCATTTCGGACTTCACATACGAATCCGTTTCAGACTCTTTTTTTTTAAATAATGCGAACTCGCAACGGACTCGTTTTTTAAAAATAGTTCTTATTCAAAAAGGGACAATAATGTTTATGTATGTTCAACATTTTTTTATTTTTTTGCTAATTCAGTTCTTACATTCTACATATTACATTTTAAAGAAGGAAATTAAAAATTATATCAATGTATAATAAAAATAAAAATAACAACAAAAATAAGTACACAATTGTATTTCGTATCCCTAATCTACTGAAAATAAAATAAGAAATTGTAAAACAAATTTAAGACTGTCTTTTATGTTAACGTTGTGGAAATTTTTTTGAAGGATTCGTAACGGGTTCGTAACGGGTTCGTCGAAACATAAGACTCCTCTCAAAAATACGAATTGCTTGTTTCATTTTTTCGGATCCGCCTCGGACTCAGAACGGACTTCAGGAACAAATCCGTAACGGACTTCAGATACGAATGCGTTTCAGACTCTTTTGGCGGATTCGTAACGGGTTCGTAACGGGTCCGTCGAAACATAAGAAAGCGCAGTGCGTACTGACGGACTCGTAACGGGTTCGTAACGGATCCGCATCCGTTTTTGTGCACATTGGGATGAAACATAAATCTGTATATCATCAGCGTACATATGTGTGAAACATTGATTCGGGATTAACGGAAAATCATTTACGTAAATGGAAAACAAAAAGGGTCCCAGAACTGACCCCTGGGGAACACCTTTATTTACTCGAATAAAGTCTGAGTACAAATCACCAGAACAAACACATTGGAAACGATCATACAGGTATGACCAAATCAATTTTATTGCTGTTGGAGAAAAACCGTACCAATTTTTGAGCTAATGGCAAAATATTAAATGATTAATAGAATTGAAAGCTTTTGAGCAATCTAAAAGAACCAGGAAAGTAGGTTTGTTTGCTTCAATATTTTGGCGAATAGTTTCAGACACATCTGTAATTGCTGTTGTACAACTACGTTTTGGTCTAAATCCAGACTGTCTGTCCGTAAGTAGACGATTGGTGGTAAAATAAGAATTCATTTTCAAATTCTTAAAAATAATCACTGCTAAAATCACCAAAGTGCAAAAATGAGGTTGATGCGAGCATCATTGTGCAATATTTGTCTAATAAATGCAAGAAAGAGTTAAAAACGAATGAGAAATTTATTTAAACTTTTCCATTAGCAGTTTATTAAATTAATACGTACATAATTAAAGTCAACATTTTACCAACTGTCACTTTATGTTAGCTGCATCTATCTTTCTTCCTTTATACTCTCTACAGAATTGTTGAAATATGTTTTCAGTATCAACTTTGGTTAAGGTAAAGTTTTTAAAAAAATTTATTTATGCATGTGTGAGTGATTTATACACATATTTGTTGACTGGATTGTGTGTGTGTATAGCAAATAGAGATAAATTTTCATTTGTTCACTTCGCTAAATTGTTCTGCGTTACCCAGAGCAATTTGAGCGGTTTATTTACAGTAAAACCTCATGATATTTCGTAGATACACTGCGAAAATCCGCTTTGATTATGCAAGACAAGTTGTGTGGGATAAGCAAACAGTCGCTAGAACAACAAAAATAAGAATTGCAGCAAGGGAACAAGTGAACACACGCTGAAGTTGTCATCAAAAACAAAACAACTACAACTACAACTACAACAATATCATTGCTTACCCAATGTGCACAAAAACGGATGCGGATCCGTTACGAACCCGTTACGAGTCCGTCAGTACGCACTGCGCTTTCTTATGTTTCGACGGACCCGTTACGAACCCGTTACGAATCCGCCAAAAGAGTCTGAAACGCATTCGTATATGAAGTCCGAAACGGATTCGTATCTGAAGTCCGAAACGGATTCGTTCCTGAAGTCCGTTCTGAGTCCGAGGCGGATCCGAAAAAATGAAAAAAGCAATTCGTATTTTTGAGAGGAATCTTATGTTTCGACGAACCCGTTACGAATCCTTCAAAAAATTTCCACAACGTTAACATAAAAGACAGTCTTAAATTTGTTTTACAATTTCTTATTTTATTTTCAGTAGATTAGGGATACGAAATACAATTGTGTACTCATTTTTGTTGTTATTTTTATTTTCATTATACATTGATATAATTTTAAATTTCCTTCTTTAAAATGTAATATGTAGAATGTAAGAACTGAATTAGCAAAAAAATAAAAAAATGTTGAACATACATAAACATTCTTGTCCCTTTTTGAATAAGAACTATTTTTAAAAAACGAGTCCGTTGTGAGTTCGCATTATTTAAAAAAAGAGTCTGAAACGGATTCGTATGTGAAGTCCGAAATGGATTCGTATCTGAAGTCCGAAACGGATTCGTATCTGAAGTCCGAAACGGATTCGTATCTAAAGTCCGTAACGGATTCGTATCTGAAGTCCGAAACGGATTCGTATCTGAAGTCCGAAACGGATTCGTATCTGAAGTCCGAAACGGATTCGTAACTGAAGTCCGTAACGGAGAGAGGAATTTCATACGAAAAAGGATCCGTTCCGGGTGCGAAACGCAATCCGTTTCGGACAAAATGTACGAAGAAGTGAGTTCGTTACGGATTCGTAACGGATCCGTTTGGCACACTGGGTAGATACACTGCAGGCATCACAGTGCAGTTGTCAGAGATACAAGCATGCCGAGTATCATAGATGAAGTATCTATGATATACATAAGCATACACAGGCACACACACAGAAACATAAATGTGCCGCACGCATACACAGGTGATTCTTTCAGTGTGCAAATCCTTGTGGTATCCTTTATACGGGTGGTTTCTTTGTTGTTATACCTTTATTTAGATACACGGAAAAGCAATGGTTGTGATGATAGGGAATCAGTAGCAACAGATACTGAGAAATGAAGCTAGTTGGTTTCAAGCTGCGGAACAGCCAGGCACCAGGTCGACTCTTGAGGTAGCACGTGTTGATTATCTGATTGAATGTCACACAAAATTATGTAAATAAATATGTTTGGGAGAGAAAATGGTTTATAGCATTCTTATATATCGTAGCATTTAAGAAATTAAAACAAGACGAACCTAGACAAGGTTCTGATATGAAAGTTAAAGTACAGGTAAAAAGCTAAATAAATATTTTTACTCATTATGCATTAAAAAAAAAAAAAATAAGGTGAATGTTGTTTTGGGCATGATTTAATTATTATGGGTTGCCCATTCGTTACAACACCCGTAACTATATAAACAATAATATATACTCTCTCAAATATAAATGACAACCAGGATTTTGTGGTCTTCTCTGAAAAAAGTTATGTTTCAGTGTTTCGTTGTGTATTTTTTTTAAAATAGTATTTATTCTATATATTGCTGTTATAAAAAGAATAACAGCGCGATTACAATAACTAGAGCGCCGTGATTTGAAAATGTTTTTTGTTCAGAAAAAAATGTTAAGACGAACAAGAAATCGATACCTCAACTAGCTATCGAGTTATCGATTTTTAATATTTTTTTGCTTGGTAAAATATCTGTTCAATAAAATATCTCCATATACATATCTTTACCATTATTTAATAGTTATAAAAGATTGACATGTCATTTGAAAGATAATTTAATTATCTGTTAGAAAAAATACAAATAAAATAAATTTAAGCAATAGTTTGAAATTTGTGAGCAGTTTTTTATTAGTTTTGCTTTTAATTAGTGATAAGGGGGAAAAAATTTATATTATATATAAAGCCTATAGTTTTTCTTTCATTTAATATAAAGAAATCCATATTCGTCTTTGGAATTGACTCTAAGTTTAATATATTTGTTGCGAAGATCAACTATTTAATATGTATGATAATAATGAAGCTGTTGACCAAAACTGATCAAAGTTGATCAGCTAAAAGTTTCAAATTGTTTCCACTGTGTAAATTGAAGCGTCAAGTTTAAAATAGAGATGGATAGTCGAACAGTCGAAAAGTCGACTAGTCGACTTTTTCATAAAATTTTTCGTCTTTTTAAAGTCGAATAATGATTTCAGTTATTAGTCGGAAATCGATTTTTTATAGACTATTTTCGATTTTTATGAATTTTTTTTTATTCATAATTAATAAAATGTTGTTACAATAACAATTTGGTTTGCATCGATGACACTTAGTTTTCCCTTATGAAAAACGATTACTATACAAAAGCAACACTCGTGCGTTAAGTTCGCCAACAACACAGCCAACTTTGAGAAAATAATATAATGTCTAATTTGTAATTTGTAAATGTCTAATTACTAATTTGTGCCAGCGCTGCCGAAAGTACTACAATTTTAGTATTTTACTCCCATTGGATAGTGCGTTCAACTATACTACCTAAATTTAAATAATAGTACTACTATTAGCAGCAACCTTATAAGCAACCTAGCAATTTTCAAAGACTTTCATATATTTTCCAGGGTAGCAGGTATGAAAAAAACACTGCAGAAAAGGGTTAATATGTATATGAAAACTTAAGCAATTGCTTTCATGTACTTTTTACCTTTTAAGAATTTGCAATCTAAAATCTCAATACTGAAATCACTATTTGTCATTTTTCAACTACTTATACGTAAATCATTAGTATGGTTTCATATTAAAAAATATAAAAAATATATAAACTGGCCATTTCAGCCCTTGGAAGGACTTTGACCTAGCTTCTATTGATCAATTGTGTTGTGCGTGTTATTAAATGTTTTTTGATCACAAATGACCGAGAACTGGACCTACGTGTTTTATGCCGACTCCGAACGGCTTATGTTCTCAAGAAGCTTTACATGGCAATTTTTACTCTCTGAGGTTTGCCATTGAAACAAAAATTATAATAACAATCCAACATTTCAAACATGCAAACAACAATCGCTGAACCCGATATTGTGTGCATTTCTGATGAATATACCGATGGACTTTTTTGACCGATCCGTTAGCAGAGTAACAGAACAGAGTAACAGTGGAACAGAAGTTGATGGAATTCCTAGTCAACTACTAATTCCCATAATTACAACGTCCGTATCTTGCGAACGCTTGTTCTTGCATGCAGCTATTATCGCCAACCAATTTCGCAACCGCCTTTTGCCAAAAAATGTCAATATGTTAGTCTTTTTGCGTTCAATTGGTGAGGACATCTGGTTTGACAAAAATAATATCGTAACATTATTAAAATTATTTAATAATCGTAATATAAGTGAAATCAATTCCAATTCACTTTTTTTTACAGAAGTGTTCCTTGAAATCTAGTCAAAAAGGATTTATATAGTTTTTTGTTTGTTTTATCTTAATTTGTTCTTATCTTTTTTTAATTAATAAACTTTAATAAAACAAGAATTACAATAAATACTAAAAAATTTTTACTAAAAAAAATATGTGTATAAAAATCTTAGTGAATAAAAATTATGTAAGGGATAATGAAAAAGTCGAAAAACTGATTTTAACCGAGTATTGAGGCAAAAAATTAACTTCGAAAAAATCATTTATTGGAAAATTAAAAAAAAAAACGTAAAAGTCGAATATGGATTTTCTTATTTGACTATCCATCCCTAGCTTAAAAGGGAATATGCAAAACTTGACAAGTGTAAGCCAAGATAAAGTTGTAATTTCTGTAACCAACTGTGTATTCAATTAGTGATAGACTAAAACGAAATTGAGTATAGCACATTAACCTTCACCTGGCCTCGTGGACGTACATACCCCACGTTCTTTCTCGTTTTGATTTGTTTGGTATTTTTTCTAGTTTTCCGGATTTTTTTATTCGGACTATTCTACAGTTTAAAGTGGTATCTAAGGATGATCACTGAATTTTTTTGAGACAAAATAATCAATATTTAAATTTTTACAATAATTTTAATCACTATGGTTCGTATGTTAGTTTTAACTGTGATCTCCAAATAAAGATGACTTTGTCATTCCTGTAACAGTCATGATATTTTGTGTCATTCATGTAACCACTCAAAAACACACAATAAATGCATACTAATCAATTTCATGACGTAATATGGTGTGGCTTGAAGCGATTTTAACATACTTTAGGGCTGCGATGCTCAAAATCAGCTTTCGAGCTAAGAGCTTTTTCTGCCATGTATACTTATATAAATTCTGGCGTCGCTAAAAAGCTTTCAGTCTGCAGGTTTACTTATTCTAGCTTCAGTTTTATTTTTATATGTATCCATTTTTCAAAAGAAAAAAAAGGCACTTTTAGCGGAATTATATTTAAAAACATGTTTATAGTGAAATTTATCTCTAAACTGACTTTTTTTACTAATTGTAACTTCAAAGCTAAAAAATAATACAAATATTCATAAAATTTAAAAGTTTTATGTGTACTGTATACTTTTCTTTTACTATTTCAATATTGATTTACACAACAAAACATGTAAATTACCTTTTTAAACTCAATAAATTTTCAAATAAAACAAATAAGTAGTGGAAAACGTAAAAGAAAAAGCAGTAGTGAAATGTATTCTTGGGTATTTTGCACTACGAACAAGTATGATACATATTTAGGTAACTGAGTGATATTTGGTCATTAAAAAATTACTCTTTTTTTCGGGTGTATATATTCCTTCTTGTGAGAAAACTTCAAACGAATGGACATCCTATAGTAATTATATCATGGTTTTTGGTAGCTCTACAGATTATTATAATTGCATATACACATTTTCCGAATATAGTCAAGAAGGGTTGGCTCTAGTTTTGAAAATATTTTTGAAAACGCGAACTAGGAGGTATACGAATATTTAGAGATATACCGGATCATATTTAAAAATATAAGGATGTAAATAAACAACTTGGGTTTCTGCAGTTATTTATTGATTCTTAAAGTGTTGGAAAATGTTTTCTTGGGGCATAAAAGTATAATATTAAGTGTTAATACGCCGTCAAACGTCACGTTCAAAAAAAATACACAAACGGTCTCAATTGCACAGTACGTCAATTAGGGTGGTCCTTATTTTAGAAATTATTGAGCACCCGATTTTTTTGTTCCTTAGCGTCTAAAAATAAGTTCCTTTTTTTTACAACAACAATAACCGCTCGGATCTTGAAGTTTAAACAGAGACAATTAACTGAATGAGCATTAGGGCGTATCGAATCAACTTTTTTTCGATTTTCACATTCTAAGGGGTCTCAAAACTTGTATAGGGTGGTCCAAATCTCCCAAAAAAAATGTAGGAAGAAAAAGATGTCTTTCCCTCCCGCAAGGACAAACAGAAAATTTTTTTTTGAGAAAACAGTAAAAAATAACGATCTTAAATTCCTTTGTTTTTTTGAGACAAACTACATATAAAACTACTACATAAAAACTACCACTGCCATCCTTAATTAGTTACAGGAACGACAATTTTGGTAGATCATACCATTACTATGTCTTGTAAGACATATGTACATTAAGGCGCCTCAACTTGTATGGAGGAAAAAAAAGTTGTCCGGGTCACCTCCTGAAAACAAACTTTGGTTTATTTTATGATGATTCCCAAAATATTGCAACTCTAGCTTTAGCCGTTCGTGAGCTGGAATGGTTTGAAATAACCTCTAAAAATCGCGTTTTTGATTAATACTATTTATACCACACTACCTTCGGTCAAAAAAATTGTCACAAATAGTGTAAATCGATGAAATACATAGTTTTGTTTTTTTATTTTTTTTTTAAATCTGCCCACACACTTAGTTATTGAGTTATTTGCAGTGATTTTTTCAATTTTTTTTAATGCAGTTTTTATAAAAATATATATAACTTCCCCATTTATAGCCTGATTTACCATTCCGTGGTATCATTGGAAAGGTACTGAATGCTGCTTTTCATTTCTGTCGTTAATTAACCCTTATAAGCACTTTTATAAAAATGCATTTTTTATCAACATGATAAAAAATTTGTGGTTATTTATTAAGTCGCTAATTAAAAGATAAAAAAAAAACAATTTAGAGTTTTATCAAAGGAATAATTTTTTTTTTATTCCAAATCTTTTCGTGATTCAATTTTACAGTAACGCTTGCGCGATTGAATCTTGTTTGCAATATGTGCAGGTCTGTTCTTATCAATTACCGAAACGCAGGATTGGCTTACCACATGTACAAAACGTTCCGTATTTTGTGAATGACATGGAAATTCTGAAAATTGTTTGTTAAGAAAAGCATAACAATTATTTTCAAAACTTTTCATTACCAGGAATTTTTACAATTTCATTGGAGTCGTGTAGTTCTAATAAGTATTGTTGAGTATAGAACTGGATGCATGGCAGTTCTGTATTAGCTCTTAATTCATTCCAATCTATCATATTTTTATAGGAATCACAATTGAATTGTATCTTGGGGACATTAAATTGGCGAATTCCTTGTGTGTCATGAGCACGCGATTGTAAAATAATATCGTAGGCTTCCTTTCGTGTCGCCTTGCTCTCATCTGTAACCATTGCCAGTAAAATATTTTCTGGGTGAGCAAAAAATCCATTAATTTGAACAGAGCGTTGTACAATAAATTGCATATCTGCCGGTAATTCGCGCGTCCACTCAATGTATTTAAACAAGTGGCGGCTGCCATGAATGGCTTTTGGTTGGCTTTTTATTAAAAACCAAAATGGTGCGTAGACCCTCATAACAAAAAATGCTAGCTCCTTTAACTTTTCGCAAGCCACAGGCTTCGTAACATATAGCCGCAAAATTCTTGTTGCTGTTGTCAACCAGCGTGAAAGATTGAGCGGGCCAGGTTTAATGCTGGCCAAATGTTCATCGCACGCCCCAGCATCAACTGCTCGTACCATATCATAAAGATATTTTTGATCAGCTCGCAAAACCCAGTCATCAATATTTGTGGGCATACAGCCCATCGCAATTGGATCAAAGTTATGAGCAATCTAAAGTTAATATTTTATTGAAATTAACAGTTAAAAAAAACAACAACATAATTGAATATAATTTACCGGCACATCTTCGCAGCCCTGTAATGTATGCCCAATTATTCCTGGCCAGTTTTGCGGCCCATTAGCTTTTCCTAACATTTCTTTGAGTAACGCAGTGAATGGCAACTCGTTAAAATGAAAGAGGCATATTAGCCACTGCAAAGGGCGCTGCAATTGTCGTTCTAGGTTACAAATCGCTCCATTAAATTTGCCTGTGTTGGTGCTGGTTCCGTCGCAATTTACAGCGACCACGTGCTCTAGTGAAAACTTTTCAGCTTTCAAGTAATTGACAATATCGTTTGCGATACCAGCACCGCTTCCGTCTACGGGAGTTAAGTAACCAATGTAGTTTGAGCTGGGTTCGCTTACCAGAGTTATATGCTCCTCCATCATTTTAACGTTGCGTGGTTTGCCATTCACAGTAACTTGTTTCAAAGTGCGTTCCCTTTTTCCATCAAAAGAAATGCATTTTAGTATTTCATTGTTTTTTATGTCTCTTAGTGATTTCGCCCTAGCTTTAGTTCGCTCCCTTTTGATTTTGTGCTGATCAATAATTATGCCTGGAATGTCCAAGTCTTTTAGCAATGTTGTTGCGAGCAGAGCCCCAAAGCGATTGGATACACTGGCACGGTCCAACGCAGCACTGAATGTTGGTAAGGAAAAACTTTGTACGCTTGGTCCAAGATCTTTAAGATCTTCCTCAGACGATGATGAATATGGATCATCCACATCCATTTCTCTTAGTTGTGGTACAAAAGTGGCTGTTGCAATACTTTCGTTTTCACTTTCGCTTTCGAAGTCCGTAATAGAATCACATGGGATGTGGTTTTCAACGTCATCTAGCGTGAGCAACCTTCGGCTCGACTGATCAAGGTAAAAATTCCAAACATGCAATGGCATTTGTTTTTCACCTGGGCAACTACAAGACACTCTAATTTTTAGAGCACATTTGCAAACAGAAATTGAAAATAGTTCGGCCCACTCGCTTGCATTGTAATGCGATGGATTTTTTGTGATATCCCGATATAAAAGCGTTAAATTTTGAAGTTCTTTGCGGATCGCAGTCTTCGATATAACTGGAATTTCTGCTCTTTTCCAAATTTTGCTTAAATCATTTAGCATGTTTTGATGATAATTAGATAGCCCGTAAGACCGATTATTATTTTTTTCGCGCAAAAATAATAAATGTTTTATTACATCACTTTTTGTTGGCAATTGATTTTTATTTAACTCGCGAGAAACGAAAAGCATTTTTTTTATGAATAACTTGAACAATTAAGCGATCACAATTCAAAAACTCACATTTATATAATATAATATAACTCATTGTCAAACCTAAAAGTCATGTAAAAGTCATGAGTGACTACTTATAAGAACTGTGGTAAAATTTACTCTTAGCTGTTTTGTCTAAGTACAATAAAGTATTTTCCTATACTTTATTCCAAAGTCCATTTAAAAAATGCATTCTTTATCTACATGATTTAATTTTATTTCTCTTATATTTGAACAAATTCAGGAATTGAGGCAAAGGCCATCACAAAAAAATAAAAATAAAATAAAATGCATTTTTATAAAAGTGCTTATAAGGGTTAATTAACGACAGAAATGAAAAGCAGCATTCAGTACCTTTCCAATGATACCACGGAATGGTAAATCAGGCTATAAATGGGGAAGTTATATATATTTTTATAAAAACTGCATTAAAAAAAATTGAAAAAATCACTGCAAATAACTCAATAACTAAGTGTGTGGGCAGATTTAAAAAAAAAATAAAAAAACAAAACTATGTATTTCATCGATTTACACTATTTGTGACAATTTTTTTGACCGAAGGTAGTGTGGTATAAATAGTATTAATCAAAAACGCGATTTTTAGAGGTTATTTCAAACCATTCCAGCTCACGAACGACTAAGCTAGAGTTGCAATATTTTGGGAATCATCATAAAATAAACCAAAGTTTGTTTTCAGGAGGTGACCCGGACCACTTTTTTTTTGAGGCGCCTTAATGTACATAAGAAATTTTTTTACATTAATAACATAAACTTCCGAAAGTCTTACGCAGGTCGCGTGAGTTACGATGGAAATGCCCATATGTCTTAAAGCAAAAGCAAATATAGACTTTCACTAACAATATCTTGTCAAACGAAATGCCGCTCTGGATTTTTATCCACAGTATCCTGTGGGAAGGATATTCGCATCTAAAGTACACTCGAGATAACACCGAATTTTTGATTGTTATCTGATTGTCTAAATTTTGATGGTATTGCTTATAGTGTTAACGTTTTTCTGAAATTTTTCAATTAACGTGAGTTTAATTAACTTTCTTACGGTATTTGAAACTTAACATTCGGTTAAGAAGTGATTGAGATATGAATTCTAGTAAAAATCTATTTTCGACGTTTTGTCCGATTTTTGTCAATTTTGTGCATCCTGCGACTCTGCCAAAAATAACTCCAGCATTTTTTCCTTTAAATAAAGTTTTTTATTTCCTTCAGTGATGCTCCATGCAAAATTTCACCCAAATCGGAGAAAGTCATTTCGTAAGGCCGGTAAGTTCATAATGGAATTGCTGTTTAATTTGTTTTTTCTCATATGTAGTAGATAATTTTTTGAATTTCTACCTGGCGGCAGGATAATTTCTACCTGTTAATAAGGTCCAATTTCTTTGAAACTTTTTTTTTATAGGTTTTTTATATATAGGAACAAAATAAACGGGTGCTCAAGAAAAACAAATGAATTTTTTTTTCTCCATACCCATAAGGACCAGTTTAACTTCCATGTTTATTTATTTATTTATTTATATATGTTTGAGATACATGCTAGTACAACAAGATAAATATCTTATGTTTAAAGTACTAGCAACACAATATTTAAATAGCACGTGTATATAGCAACTTATTATCTAAACATCAAACATTGTAAAGCATTTAAAAAAAATTAAATTATTATAAAAAGAGAAAAATTAATAGTCATGTATCCCGGGCACTTCACTAGAATAGAGAGGGACAAGAAAAAAAAAAATAAAGAAATAAAAAATAAAAGATAATCGTAAGAAGGTACGTTATTTAAACTGCAAGATAATTAAAAAGTTTCTTTCTGAATTTTGATGCATTGCCGATAATTTGTATATCTCTGGGAAGTGAGTTCCAAAGCCGAATCGCGTAGACAAAGAATTGTCGTTCAGACGTTAGGCAAGTATGACGAATTGGTATAAGATTATTGTTACGAACAGAACGCGAAAAACGTAACTTTTGAAACAACTCTGGTGGTGACTTAGTATTTATAATTTTATGTAACATCAGAATTGTTCTAAAATTTAAAAGTGGCATGTGAAAAATTTTACACATTTTACATGTTATCAAAAAACCCAAAAATTTTATAAATTATATTATATTTATTGGAGCTTGAACCTACAAAATCAATAAATAGTTGAAAATTACGAAAATGGCGGACATGTGCATTTTTAGTAGAGTTTTTCACATTTGTCGCTCTTTAAAGTGCTATAAAAAACAATCGCCCAATATTATCTGAATAAAGGTTTCAAATCCAATAAATTGTATCTGCTTTATAATAAAAAATCCAAGTCAATCTATTGAGTAGATCTTGAGATATCGTGGAGACCAGGGATGACCATGATTACAAATCACGATTACTGATTATGATTACATGTATTGTGATGGCAAAGATTACTTGATTTTTCTAAATATTCAGAAAAATCACATTAAAAACCTAATAAAAATACTTTCAATTAAGTAATCATGGTAAGTAATTACATGAGGTTATAAAAATAAAGCAATTATGCAATGTGATTACATGATTTTTAAAAAGTCATGTAATCGTAACAAGGAATTATACTACGTTCATACTACGGCATAAATTACTTAATTTGCCATAAATTACTTCACTTAAATCAACTGCGTTCAAACTAGCTGTTCGTAATTTATTTTGACAGTTCGTTGGCAACTCATATATTTGCTTATTTTGTGGCAAAAGTAAGTAAAGCAAAGAAAGTAAATATGCAATCGCAAGGCATTAAAGTGAATTTAAACATTTTTTGTTTTATTTAGCATGTCCGACCAGGAAAAAGTAATGTTTCTACTATTTTCAATTTTTATATATATATATATATACTGTCCCACTATGTACTTAAAATTAAAAAAAAACAAATAAAACGTTCCATAGTTGCTTTTTAATTTTAAAAATTCTATACTGTAACATGTTGGTTATCTTATTGTCTTTCCAACGAGCTGCTTTTACCTTCTTAGCAGTTCAAGGTTTCTAATACCGAATTCAGACATAACCTCGAGCGTTTGTTTAAGCTCACATCCTGCACGTACTCTTAAAATTTTCCTTGTGTTATTCCCAGCTGGCCAGTATCAAAGACACCCCCTAGCTGAGGCCACAATGACGAAAATTCTTCAACATTCAGACTACTTGGTTCGCTGAACGATTAGCGCTAGTCAGAGCTAATGGATGCTCATAGCTGTGGATGGAGCTTAAACAAACGCTCGAGGTTATGTCTGAATTCGGTATTAGAAACCTTGAACTGCTAAGAAGGATGCACAGCTGGTGAATGAATTGGAATTTGGGAATACGAGTTATGTGAATGTTCGATAACTATCGTTCTGGATCCCGTCAGCAAACGTTTCAAAAATGCATCGTTTATATGCTCAGCTTTACCATAGCAACGAAGAGCAGCCAAGTCTTTCACGTAAATTGCCACTGATTTATGACAGTCTTGTCCTTTGATTTCAAACAACTTTTGTATGGCCTTCTCATTGTTGGCATTACAGGCTAGACCATAAACAGTGTCGGTTGGTAGAACTATAACTACGGCCGACTGCAATCAACTTCGTCCTTGATTACAGAATTTGTAAAATGTGGTCATAGGTTCATCAGCAGAGCGAGCATCTGCATAAAATAAGCTTGTTTGTGAGCACAAGCTGGACAATCAGCATCAGTTGAATCTACGTTCTCCCAAGCAGCTGCACCGCCCATAACATGATCCACTTCCTATAACATTGCAGGAATAATAATAATATTTCGTCTCAAATACTTGGAGTACTACTCACCTTTAGCCGTGGAAAGGTACGTGTTGAAATGTTTTAACAACAATATATTTTGTGAACTTTGAGTTTTGGTTATTTACAAAAATGACAGCTTGTGATGCGATTTCTTCGATTATTTATCGAAAAAACTAGTGCTGACACCGATTGCATCTTAATTTAAATGGTAATTTATGATAAATTACTTAATTTCGAAGTAATTTCATTGACAGTTTTTCCACGGCGAAATTACTTAATTTGAACATGATTTATGCATAAATTAAGAATGAGCCGTATATTACGATAGTGGGAACATGGTATTACATGATTTTTTAATAAATCAAGTAATCAGTAATCAGACCCAGCTTTCAGTGATTACACATTACTTCTCGTCAGAAAAAAAAATTAAAAATTTGTCTGTAATTTTGTTATTTCAGTAATTGCTATTTACCATAATGCTTTGCTATAAATACAATACTTTATTCAGCAGCTATTGAAGTGCTGTAAGTGTTTGTTAGATTGGTTTATTTATAGAAGTGTAACAACAGTGCTCAGAAACCTTTTCTCTATTTTACTTGTCTCAGTTCTACAGTTGAACCACATATATAAAAACAGATATAAAACAATATATTAGTTAAATACATCTGCAATCAACGATAGGCTAAGATTGATTACTGATAAATGTCTTATTCAGAATAATCTATTCATTACTGGAAAATGATTGATTACTTAAATTAATCACTGTTACTTTTGCATGATAACTGATTTCTCAAAAAAATCACTGAATACTTTAAAGTTACACTACTCTATAGCCATTTTGCTCCAAGCTTCTCAATATCTTTTTTCAAAGGACTTTAGGGCATTGATTCCAAAAATCGCAAATATTTTGTAATCGACTGTTGCTGGAGCCGTTTTCGAGTTATTTGTGCATATTTAATTTTTGCAGTTTTTGCATAAGATCTTGCCTTAGCAGCGCTAGCATGTGATATAATAGTCTGATTTTAATGAGTCTTATGCCTATGTCCAGAAGAAACGTGTGTCCTTCTTTAGTCGATACGTCTTAATTAAATAGGACTCGTAGTTTCGGCGCAGGAAGCAAGACTACACCCTGCACACCTTAAATTTATGCAAAAAATGTTAGAAAAATCCTTATTTACATGCATTTTGCTATATGTTCCAAGGCTATATATTCGTATTTTTTACGAATACAAAAATTAATTTTTTTAAAAATCTTTTAATTAAATTTATCCCATCTAGCAACAAAAATAAAAAAAAAAATATTTAGCTTTGGAACATACAGCAAAATACTTGTTAATAAGGATTTTTCTAACATTTTTTGCATAAATTCAAGGTGTGCAGGGAGTAGTTTTGCTTTTTGCGCCGAAAACACAAATCCGATGAATTTAACATGTATAAATGAAACATACAGAAAAAAAACATTGTAAAATCAACTAGAAACTTAATGATTTTACATGTTTCCCCAATGATTTTGCTTCATAGAGATTTATAGTAAAATCATTATGATGGTCATGTTGATTCCTTATGAAATCATGTAAAATCATTATAATGATCATGTTGAACCATTATGAAATCATGCGAAATCATTATGACGATCATGTTGATGTATTATAAATCATGTAAAATCATTATAATGGTCATGTTGAATCATTATGAAGTCATGTAAAATCATAATGATAATTATATTGAATCATTATGAAATCATGTGAAATCGTTATGAAATCATGTAAAATCGTTATTATGGTAAAGTTGAATCATTATGAAGTTATGTAAAATCATTATGATGATCATGTTGATTCATTATGAAATCATGTAAAATCATTATTATGAGCATGTTGATTCATTATGACATCATGTAAAATCATTATGATGGTCTTGTTGAATCATTATAAAATCATAAAATCCAGCTGAATCCTAACCTCATTTTGAAATAAAAAGAACTTAAAGGTGGTTTTATTTTTTTATTGAAAAATATTAAAGAAATTTACGACGTATAATTATAAAACTTTATTTCTTCTAATATAAACATACCTTATTTTTTCTCCGACTAAAGAAATTTTCTCTGAAACGTGCACGAAGTCCAATGGGTGGAATAGCTTCCTGTATATCTTCTTTGAATAAATACCTTAAGCTTTCGTAGTCAATTGAAGATTCTAAAAAAATAACATTTTTAAATTAGGCGTATTTACGAATCGTGCACTTCCCAGTGCAGTTGAGGACTTGCACTCTTTACAAAAACAAAATACACGTGCGTTAAAAATGTGCACAAGTGGTTTTCTTTTGTAGCTTAAAAACTGAGAACTTGAACCGTTCACACTGAAAATTTTAACAGCTTTGTGAGTTACCCAGTGATAAGAGCTTTCAGTGCTTGAATATTGTTGTAAGTGCTTTTTGTTAATAAATCTTAAAAGTTATGTCACCGCCATGGCTCGGCGTTTTGTAGTTGGATGGATGTTTCCTCAGCCAAAATAAAGCATGCATCCGACAATTAATTGAAAAGCAATGCACCGACATACTTTGACGATGGAAAACTGTGATAATGTACTAACAAAACCATCTAACAACAACATGCAAATCGCAATGCTGTCACTGGGCAAGAAAAAAACTGTAACTACTCTAGTAATGTATGTTACTGTTGTTGCTAAAGGGCCACGGGAGCCCTCGTCTTTAACCGTGCACATTCCTGTTGTAATAGCTTTTTTAGAATTAGGCTGAGTTTCTACATGCATTTACGCAATGCATCAGTGTGTTTTATTTTGAATTGGTTCGAAGCTTTTTAACCAAAACTGCGCAACTAGACTATTTTTAAGAATGACAATAGAGTTGCACTGCTTTCGTTACTAAGTTTAGCACCAATTCAAAATGAAACACACTGATGCATTGCATAAATGCATTTAGGAACTCATCCTTAATCATATTTTGGGGATACTTACTTTTCCAGGAATGTTTCACTTCCGACAAATTAAATTGTTTTAATAGTTCGTCGAGCTCAGCCTCATAGTTATCTTCATAGATAATAATATTTTCGAAGAACAACACATCACCTTCTACTTTATCTACCTCCACTAGCACTTCTTCACTTGTATTTTCCATTAAACACCTTTTAATTTTTGCACGACGCTACTTGCAACTCGCGATTAAACTTCTGATGTGCAAAAATTCACCAGGGCTCTCATCACGTAACTTTTAAATCGACTATCGTTTGAAAGATGCTATCATACGATATCGTTTTTAGTTTGCTTCATATAAGTCCATCGCTATCGTCTCGTCTATCGTTGTGTTTTCTACAGTTTGAAAGGCTCTGCAAAACATATATTCAGTGCCAAAAGTGATATTTACTTTTGTGTAGAATTTGTTTTTGGATTTGTTTGCTTCAAAAGTGAAAATTTAAGGTAAAATGTAAGAATATTTAATAAGTTATTTTGATGATAATGTTTTGAAAATATATTATTCGGCAGCGACACCTAAGTAAATGGAAATATTGCTACACTTTATTGATGAACATCCGCAGCTGGGCCACAATTACGTCGCAAACATAGTGCAGAAACGACATTCCATCTATTTGTTAAGGACCACTTTAACAAACAAGCGCCCAAAACATTTTAAAATTATTTGTATTATTTCCAACCAGAAGAATAGCCAAACGATACCAAATTAGCTATCGCGCCAAGCAATCGTTTCGACGATACCATTTGACAGTTGTTTGCCATACATGAAGCAAGCAAAACGATATCGTTTAGACGATGCATAAAATTAAAGGTTACGTGATATTAAAGTATCGTTGAAACGATATTGTCAAACGATTCTCGTCATACGTGATGAGAGCCCAGAACTTAACGGAACTTCTTAAGCACGCTAAAAATTTTTTTTACATGATGCAATAATGATTTTACTAGATTCCATAATGATTCTACATGATGTCATAATGGTTCTACATGAAATCATGTTGATTAAGTTTCTACATGATGCAATAATGATTTTAATGGATTTCATAATGATTTTACATGAAATCACAATGATTTTACACTGCAAAATTAATACAAACACATTCACACCATGGACGTGTGCGTGCGTGCTTTTTTAATATGATTTTACAATGATTTTACATGATATCACAATGATTTAAATGTTGCTGTCACCACGAAATATGAAATCATGTAAATTGAAATCAACTATACATCACAATGATTTTACTATGCAAAATTTTTCTGTGTGAAGAAGAGCACAAAAATTATTAAAATCGGTCGACTATATCAAATGCTAGAGCAGCAAAAGCAAGATCACCTTTTTGTAAAAGATGCGAAAATTAAATTTGCAAATTCTTCAAAAACGGCTCCGTCGATTTAAAAAAAATTACCTGTTTTAGAATCAGCGTATAAAAATTCTTTAGAAAAACTTATTGACTTCTTTGGGGGAAAATTTTTTCCATCTTGTAGAGTAGTGTTATTAATGATTGCTTTTAAGTAATCAAGTAATAAATTTGTGTATGAGTAATTGTAATCAGTAATTTTTTATAATCATTACACGAAAGTGATCAGTTCTAGCCAACCCTGGTGGAGACTATTTTGAAAAACATGATTTTTCAGGAAATGCGTTTCAGGATTTGGTTAACGATTGTTTCGAGTTCATTTATTAAAATATGGAATTCTTTCCTTTGCGATAACTTTTTTATGCAATCCTTATCGGCCCAACCGCTTTGGGAACATATTCTACGCATCATAAGCTATCGAAAAAATAAAAAAAAATGGAATTCAGTTTTTTGTTTGAGTTTCATGAAAACCTTCCCTTAATTCAGTGTAGATACACTCTAACAAAAATTCACGAGAATTAACTACAATAATTGTTGGCAACTGATTGCCTACATTTATTGTCGATAAATCCCATCGACCAAAATTCAAAATATTTCACACTGAAAATGCGTGAATCCTATCACCTATAAGAATCTCTTTCGCACTCTTGTAAAAACTCTCTTCTACAACTATCAATCGCATGCTCTTTTTCGTTTAAAGAAAACGCTATAAATGCGTGAATTCTCTCACACATTTTTCTCTTTCTCTCTTAACTATTCAATATTCCAATAATGAAGCGGTTTTTTTCATTATTATTGCGGAATATATATATGAAATAGACAATTTACAATTTGTAATTTGGCTTTATTCATATATTAGTACATAAGAAATAGTTATTCTTTTGCGTACAATACAATAGTATAATATATATCTCGAACAAACATAAGATCAGAATAAAAAAGAAACAAACAGTTATTAAATTTATTTAGACGCAGTCTAAATTTTCAGAAGGAGCTTACAAAATTAAAAAATTTTCATTAAGCTTGAGGCGTTGTTACAGATTTTTCACATTGTACATATTGCAACTAAGGCAAAAAAATTTTTAAACTTAAATATAAAAAAAGCCAAAAATAAGAACACAAATGTTTAGGACATAAAACAAAAATGATTTTTATTTTTAAAATTATTTCATACTTGAAATAAACGTATTATTTTTCATTTAATTCATATTAAAAAAGAACATTTTTAAAATTTGAGAGAAAGTTTATAAAAGAGATAAAACCTTTATTAAATATGAACTGAACTTTTTAAAGCAATTTTCATTCAAACAATTAAAAATGGTATACTTTAAATTTTTGTGCAAATATAAATGCCTAGGATACTGGCCTAATATCTTATATTCACAGGCAAAAACACTACACTTGAACATATTTATTTGTAAATCTTTAACTAACTTTAAAGAATTATATTAAGGTACATTAAAATTATGTTATTTTATATTATTTTCTACGATTAACTTTACATATTAATACCTATTTTTGTTAATATATTATTAATATTATTATTTATTTGACAACAGAGTTGTTGCATTAGAAGCACAAAGCAAACTGATGAAAATTATGTATTTGTTAAAAAATCCACTAAAACAATTACTCTGGAACGTTTTTAGCACTCTCTGAGCGAGAACACGCTGAAATAGCGTAAAAAGTTGAGAAAGAATACATATTTTAAAATTCTCTGAGCGAAAACACGCTGAAATAGTGTAAAAAATAGAAAAAGTATACACATTTTGGAAAAAAACGCAGAATTTTAGACAGAATTGAAAAAACTCGCTGCATAGTGTGACCTTTTCACAAAATCGCCAAAAAATGTCGTGAAATTTCACAGTATTTATTGTAGTGATTTTACAATCAGTTTTTAGAGTGTAGACTAAACTCTCTTTTTCGCCTCAACAACACTCATAACAGGTGTTTGTTTATTTATAAACACCAACTTTCCTAACTACTATAATTAATTAAACCTTATCTAAGAAATAATCTCGAGAAACACAAACCGGCTAATTCTTGGGTATGACAGCAGCAGAAAAGCATTTGGAAATTTAAGCCAAGGTTAACAAAATAGTTAAAATGCAACCCATAATTGAGTTAACTAAATCAAAAAAAAAAAACCAAAGTTGTTGCCATAAAATGATGGTGTAAACTTTAACAAATACATATGTATGTACTTTTGTCTCTATGAACAATGTGAAAATAACTGACAGAGCTGAATAGAAACACTTGTCAACACTTAACTTAATGTTGGCCTTAACGATGTTAGAAACATAAGGCCAAAACAGCAGCAACACTAGAAGTAGTAGTCGATGTAGTAAAAGTAGACAAAGCTTTTACATGTGCTAAAGCCTAAGAAATGTTTCTAAGATTATCAAAAACAGGTTCACACGAATTTCCACGAAACCAGTCTCAAGAACTGCTCTAAAATAATGAATGAAAGAAGGAATGCATGAATTAATGGGAGGTACAAGAAAAAACCATTTAAGCTGGAATTGAGACTCATAAAACTAATGTGCAGGCAGCAGCGAGAGCGGGAAGAAACAATAAAAAACGACACTAGATGTCGTTGTACTCTCTGCCAGACAAAAATTAACGCCGCTTGCTGCTTTACTTTTCCTCAGCTTCTAACCTTGTCTTGCTTTTTATTCACCTCTGCTGCTTATTCCACTCGATTAATTCATAGAAAATTAACACCATGTTGCGAGTCCAAAAAAAAAAAAAAAAATAACAACACACTCACAAAAAATGACTGCTTCTTTATTTTTGAAAAGAAAAAAAAAAACAAAGATCCATTATAAGGAAAAATATTTGTATAGGTTTTCTTCATGCGTCCAAGCAATGGATAAAAGATACGAACTGGCAGGTTAACGTATCTAAAATATAAAAAGAACAAAAAGGAAGCAGCAAGCTATGCATACAAACAGCCAGAAAAACACACAATCATAAGATTAGAAGTCAGCATAACAAGCATCGTTATATTAAAAACGACAATAACATTATTACAAACAACAACAATAATAATATAATAATAATAATAAAAATATAATAAAAGATTGTTAAAAATAAAAAAATGGCTACGCACACGTATCTTTAAAGTCTTTGAAGAGCTCTGATACAAATATGATCTAAATAAAAAAACGAACCAATCCAATAAAAAACAATCTCTGATGCGCTTACTTCAGCACTTGAGTACGCTTATGTTTTCCTCAGTTTTGCTGTCGGATTAGACAGTTTGAATATCCAGAGACATGTTGATGTGATTAAAATCTACTTAAGTGATACTTTGGCTAAAGCCATGACCAACCAGACATACAGATAGACAAACAGATTAGTTCAGATGCTGGCAACAGGTGCTAAGTTTAAAAGCCGAATCGTCTTTTGTCTAAATACTTTGTCAACTCAAACATTCTCTGACTCTTACTTAAACCAAATTTCCAAAGACAATTTTATGGCTTAAATTATATAGTAATAAAAAAAAAACAGTTACTTGGATTTTGTATGTTTTGATTTAATGTATTTAATGAATGTAAAAGCAAAACTAAAGCCATCAACCGTAGCATCAGATAAAATTAATGAAGCCAATCTTATTGAGTATCATAAAACAAAAAGTAGCAGATCTGATTTATGCTAATGCCTTTTAACCGGTGTTGTCAACAGTGCTGCCAGTTAAGCTACTTCGTAGCTAGATTTAGCTTCTTTTTTCTCACTGAGCTCCGAAAATTGTGCTTTAGCTCCTAGCTACTTTTTTAGCTATTTTCTTTTCGAGCTTAGCTATTTTTAGCTTCTACCTTTTTTTTTTTTTTGTTAAAAAAGGAAGTATTCTTGATTCGTGATCAGTTTTTTTCTAATTTTTACAAACGCTATTTTGTTAGTTATCGCTCAAAGTGCATATCTATCTGTCACTTTTTATTTTAGCGCCGCTGGGTGGAAAATTTGCTTAAAATTTGTTAGCTAATGTATGTAGTGTGATACTTTCCAATATTTGAACTTAACTTTTTCTCATGATTTTCTTTATCATGGCCGCACAACTATATCTAAAAATTGTTATACAGGGTGTCACAGACTTAGAAAACAATAATGCGAAGGGTGTTTTCTCGTGATGAGGCGAGCAAAAAATCGTGTGGGTGGGGGTGGTCGCAAATGCCTCCCTAGTGTCATTGCGTTTTAATCCATAGGTAAAATACCTCCACACTGATTACCTAATTTAATAGCTTTTTGAACAGAAAATTAAATTTGCTTCGATTTATATGCCTTAAATTTGGCCATGAAGTCACAACTAAAAAAGTTATAAGCACCTAAAATCAAAAAATACGTTTCTTTCTTAAAAACTTCAAATTTAAAGGCAATTTTCGTGAAAAACAACCAAATTTTTAATGATTTTTTATGACTTAGTTTTTTTTCTTAATCAATTTTCTATAAATCCGCCTTGCATTGTTTTATTCTCAGAGCAGTCATTTATCGTAAAAAAACGAGTTTCAGATATAAACTCTTTTTTCCTCACTGGAGCTCCTGAACCAACGTATCATAATAAGGATGCAAACGCTCACGACGCAGCTCCCTGTGAACATGGGATTTTGATGCTGGAATTCTGCTTGCAATCCTACGCTTACTAATAGTGGGATCATTGTGCATTATTCGTTCTATTTCGTCATCAACCAATGCAGCCGTTTACCAGGGCCAAGCTTTCCTCTTATTCGCTGGGCAGAACCGCTGGTATCAGACATAGCTGCTCTGAGAATACAACAATGTAAAGCAGATTAATAGAGAAGTGATCAGGGAAAAAAACAATGTCATAAAAATTAATTAAAACTTTGGTTGTTTTTCGAGAAAACTGCCTTTAAATTTGAATTTAAAAAAAAAGTATTTTTTGACTTTAGGTGCTCATAACATTCAGTTATGCCAAAATTTTGTACTTATATTGAAAAGAAAATTTAATAATTTAATAATGTGAAAAATTATTAAGTTTGGTAATCAGTGTTGAGGTATGTTACTCATGGATTAAAACGTAATGAAACCTATTATTTTTGTTTTTCCCTCCTACTTCCCTGGAGGGGCATTTGCGACCACCCCCACCCATATGATTTTTTGCTCATCTCATCCCGAGGAATCACCCCCGCATTTTTGTCCTCTAAGTCTGGGACACCCCGTATATATAATTTTAGCAATATTTTAAAATTTTTAAAAAATACATAAAATTGAAAAGGGCGTGAAGATAAATTCGTCAATTCGACGCTAATTTAGCAAATATTCAAACCAATAATTTTGGTAGGAAATTAAATTGGTGCTTTTTGCCAAGTACGAATTTAACTTCTTATGAAAAGATCATCTTATCAAAAACCTAAACTTGATATGTATTGCATACCATTAGACATTACATAAAACCACCTGCCCAACGATATATAGCTTGTAAGTGCACAATTAAGACTTTTACCATCAACATTTTTGAAATAAAGGTGATTTAATCACCTGTTCAATTATATGAATAACAAAAACCTTGTTCGCACAGATTTTGAGAATTTTGCTTTTTTTATATGGAAAAATTAGTACCATGAACGCCAGTTTTACTAATTTTTCAAAAATGTTTTTGGCAAAAGTCTTAGTTTTGCACTTATAAGCTAATGCAGTACATATCGATCATATTTTTGATAAAAGGATTTGTTCATAAGAAGTTGGTGTTATGACTTATATTAATACCAAGAGTTATTTTCGTTCTTCGGATCAAAAGTATTGGTTTGAGTCTTCGCTCAGTTAGTGTTGGATTAACGAACTTCTTTTCAAGCATTTAAAATTAAATAAAGTTTTTTTTTATATTTCTCTATGCAACAATATATTGTTTACTCAAATCAATTAATACGTAAATTGTTTGCATATTACTTACTAACTTAGTTGGCGCTACAATCGTATGTCGGTTTTGGCCTCATCTAAGAATTTGCGCCAGCAATTTTTGTCTTTCGCTTGCTGGCACCAGTTGGAAATTCCAAGCTTCGTCAGATTGTCCTCTACTTGATCTTTCCAACGAAGATGCGGTCGTCCTCTTCTGCGTTGACCGCCGCTGGGTACTGAATGGAATATTTTCTTCACTGGAGCATCGTCTTTCATGCGTTGAACATGACCTAGCCAGCGAAGTCGCTCGATTTTAATTCGATTTTAGTTCGATTTTAATGCGCTTGACTATGTCGATGTCAGCGTACAGCTCATACAGTTCATCATTCCACCGTATTCGGTACTCGCCATTGACGCAGATTGGTCCGTAGATCTTACGAAGAATCTTTCTCTCGAATGCTCCTAAAGTCTTTTCATCTAAACTGCTCAGAGTCCAGGTTTGTGATGCGTAAAGTAGGACGGGCATGATGAGCAATTTATAGAGCGTGATTTTCGTTCGTCGAGAGAGGGCTCTGCTTCTCAATTGCCTACTGAGCCCAAAGTAACACTTGTTGGCAAGAGTTATTCTTCGTTTGATCTCAATGCTGATGTCGTTGGTTGAATTAATGCTGGATCCCAGATAAACGAAGTTCTTCACAACCTCGAAGGAGGTATTGTCAACGGTAACGTGGGTTCCAAGACGCTGAGACTGTTTGTTTGTTGACACCAAGTATTTCGTCTTATCTGCATTCACTGCCAGACCCATTCGACTTGACTCTCTTTCTAATCTGGAAAATTCTGCAATGACTTCGCGCGTATTATGGCCAATGATACCGATGTCATCAGCATACGCAAGCAGCATGACACTCTCGTAGAATATTGTGCCACTACATCTCAGATCAGCGGCTCGGATGACCTTTTTCATCATTAGGTTGAAAAAGTCGCACGATAAGGAATCATCTTGTCTGAAACCTTGTTTGGTTACAAATGGTGGGGAGATGTCCTTCCCGATTTCAACTGCGCTGCTGGTGTTGCTCAGTGTCATCCTGCAAAGTCATATTAGTTTTGCAGGAATACCAAACTCAAACATGGTGGAGTATAGGTGCTTCCTCATTGGGCTGTCGAAGGCGGCTTTGTAGTCGACAAAAAGATGGTGGGTGTCGACTTGTTTTTCTTGAGTCTTCTCCAAGATTTGTCGTAGCGTGAAAATCTGGTCGATGGTGGACTTTCCAGGTCTGAAGCCACAATGATAAGGTCCAATCAGTTCGTTTACAATGGGCTTCAATCTTTCACATAAAACGCTCGACAGGACCTTATATGCGATATTAAGAAGGCTTATCCCTCGGTAATTGGTATAGATAGTGGGATCGATTTTCTTGTGGATTGAGCAGAGCACATTGAGATTCCAATCGTTCGGAATGCATTCTTCCGACCATATTCTGCATCGAAGCTCGATAGAACCTCGCCTCCTTTCTTAAACAACTCAGCAGGTAAGCCATCAGCTGCCGCGGCTTTGTTATTTTTAAGCCGAGCTATAGCTGACAGAACTTCATCATAGTCGGGCAGGGGAACCTCGACGCTGTCATCCGTAATTAGGGTTTCCGGGATATCATCTCTATTGGCGGGATTGTTGTCAGCGTCGCCATTTAGAAGCTAAGAGAAGTGTTCCCTCCATAACGTCAGTGTACTCTGGACATCTGGACATCCGTTTTCATCCTTGCAGGAAGAGGCCCCGGTTTTAAAATCATCGGCAAGTCGTCTTATTTTTTCGAAAACATTCGGGCCTCATTCCTGTTACCATACATTTTAATCTTCTCCTGCTCGCGCTTTTCTGCCTCTCTTTTTTTCCGCCTGAAAATACGTCTCTCTTCCCTTCTCTTTTCTTTGCATCGCTCCTTAGCAGCGCGCGTTACAACCGACTGCAGGGTGGCTTTGTAGGCGGCGTCTTTCTCTGCAGTGGCGTCGCGACACTCCTGGTCGTACCACTGGTTTCGGCGAGGGCGTTGGTAGCCAATCACCTCTTCAGCAGCCGCACGCATGGAGTTGGAAATGTGTGTCCACTGCGCGCATATATCATCGATTGGAGGAGTGCTTTGAAGCAGGAGTGAGAGTCGAGTGGCGAAGCATCGGCTGTCTGCTTCGATTGCAGCTTGTCGACGTTTAGCTTTCTCTGTGTAGGGTTGCGTGTATTCTTAGCTGCGCACAGACGTGTACGGATCTTGGCTGCAACAAGATAGTGATCCGAGTCAATGTTTGCACCGCGGATCGTGCGTACATCCAATACACTGGAAGAGTGCCTTCCGTCGATTAAAACGTGATCAATTTGATTTTTGGTTTTCCGATCAGGGGACATCCAGGTGGCTTTATGAATATTAAGATGCTTGAATCTAGTGCTACTTATGACTATGTTTCGTGCTGCGGCGAAGTCAATCAGCCTCATTCCGTTATCGGAGGTGTTGTCGTGGAGGCTGAACTTTCCGAATGTTGGACCAAAAATATTTTCCTAGCACACCTCAGCGTTGAAGTCACCAAGCACGATTTTTACGTCGTCACGGGGGCAGCGCTCGTAAGCCTTTTCAAGGCGCTCGTAGAAAATTTCCTTGATCTCATCGTCCTTGTCTTCTGTCGAAGCGTGCGCACATATTAGGCCTTTTCCACATGGAGAAATTGAAAACTAATGCAACTGCAACAAAAGTTGCTAACCAATGTATTTATACCGAAACCTTCACATGAAACAACTTATACTCAACAAGTTTTTAACGCATTTGCAACCAGTTTCATGCAACACGGCGTGCTGCAATTTGAATCGGCGATTTGTTACGTTTCCGATTTGTGTTGTGTGCTATGAAAATAATTAATCAGTTAATAAATATGAAATAATTGCAGGAAGTGAAGAAATATCCTTTTTTATCCTCAATTAATTTTTTATATCTATTTAACAAAGCTTCCATTAAATAAGGGTTTGTTTTGTTGTGAATTTTTCAATGTTGCGTTGCGACGTGACTTGCTCATCTGAAAGCGTAGGTTGCAGTTCAGTTTAAAATTGAAGTGTTTTGAAACTTTTTAAGCTGTTGCGTTGCAGTTGCATTAGTTTTCAATTTCTCCATGTGGAAAAGGCCTTAGGCTTATACTAAAAAATTTAACCTTGATGCGGATTATGGCAAGTCGTTCGTTCACAGGTGTGAATCGCAGGACGTGGGGTCGTAGTCTCTTGCCAACTACAAATCCGCATCCAAACTCGTGCTTCTCCGCATGGCCGCTATAGTAGATATCACAGGGTGCATGCCGAATGCAACCCTGTCCTTTCCATCGCATTTCTTGGTTAGCAGTGATATTAGCCTTGTATCTTTCCAAGACTTCAGTCAGTTGGATTTCCTTCCCAATTAAGGGTTTGGACACTCCAGGTGCATATCCGTAAATCATTATCAGTTTTTCGTTTGCGATAGTCGTCATCAGATTTGGGGATCAGTTTTCTTCTTATTTGTTTTCATTGAAATGGGTTTTTACGGGTGGGCTTCAAACGCGACGCACAATCTGTTTTCAGCCTAGGAAGGCCCGCCGCTCAGATTAGCCGCCAAACTAACGGTTGCCAGTTTTGACGTTGCCCAGGAAACACCATGTGGAGGTTTGAGTCGACTTGAGGCGATTTCACAAGGATTATGCTGGCCTCGCCAGGTTGAGACAGTCAGACATGTTACTCTGTAAAGGTTCGCCACCGGTTTACAATTTTTGCTAAGGGCTCAACATTTTTCTGGCATCACTGCTTAGTAGTATCGATTCCTTTTGTGCAAGCCAGTCAGAAAAGGAGGTCAAAACCTTACATTTAGTACTGTTAAATTTTTTTGAAATTGTAAGTTATGCATTTTTGTAATGAAATAAGTTCAACTGTGAAGCTATTTTTTTCAATATTTTTTGTAAGACATCGCATACTTCTCTAGATTTTACCATTATCTGTACCGCTGCTTGAGCACCAAATATCAAAAATATATATTCGCGAAAACTTACTTTGATAAGATGTGCCTTTATCAAAAACAATGCATAAAAGAATGAAATGATGTGAAGCACTGAACAAAAAGTTTAAGTTGCACAGTAGAAAATAGAAACAAAAACAACCCGCTTTCTTTGGCCCGTGGGAGATAACACAAGCACGGGCAAAATCGGGCAGCTGATATTAAAAGATTAGAATTTTAAAACTTTGACTAATATTAAGAAATAAATTTCAACAGGGGAATTCGCAGGGAAAATAACTAAAACACTTTCTGAAATTTAATTATATGGACAAGAAAATACTTACAATGGCATTGTCACAAGTTTTATTTTAAAAAAGTACACAAGAAGCTAAGTATATTAACATTGTTGAAAATTTAAACTACTGCCTTTCTTTGCAATATTAATTTTGATGCATTTCACTATAAAATTAATTTAAAGTTTTTTTCTTAGTTAAAGCTAATTAAAGTTATTCTTAAAATGTACAGTTATAATAAAATAAAAACAGCTATAATTTTGTAATGCTGCTACAAGCTATCTCAACTATCTATAATGCTATCGGATATAGTGCTAACAGATTTGCTACCAAACTTTTGACTTACAGCCTTATTTTGTAAAACGAACGCAATCACTTGCGTTAGATTTTTTTTCTGGCGATGTATTTCATAGGAATATTTCAGTGAGAGAGGATTTGTTCTAATTCTTTTGAAAATAGAATTGCCAGACAAGAAAACCCCAAGTGAGGTGATTGCGTGCGTTTTACAAAATAAGGCAATTCCTCGTTTTTATTTTATTTTTGGCCTATGGCAGCGTCCAGTAGGCAGGTCGCACTATAAAAAAGAAATCAAATGTGCTTTTTCGTTCCTTAAAAAAGCTATTTAAAAAAATATGCTAAGAATGAACGGTCAAATTTTTAAAAAAAATAGCTGAGTTGGTGCCTTTTGGTACATAGTCATTGGCAACACTGCTTGCAGCTTATGTAATAAATTTTTATTACTCAAAAATATTTTTAAGACGTTTACCAGTTTTAATCTTTACTCTGACTTTTTGAATCACAAACTTTTGAGTTAATTTTGAAAGAATATCCAGATCAGATTGATTTATCCCGATAAATCAATGAAATGATTTTTTATCTGAGTCTTTTTCGTTATTGATTTAAAAAAAGTAATGCTTTTGAGGGCTTAATTCTCGCTTAAAATTGCAAAGAATTACGTGCGTTCTGACTAGGGATGGCTATCCCGGGATCTCGGGATCCCGACCTTTTTTAAGACCCGAATATCCCGGGATAATTCGATTCGAATCACGGGATTGTTGAAAACAATTTTTTTAATATCTAATTTTTCTAAAATCTAATTAAATCTAAAATTTTTCAAACTACCATCACATATATCCCCTTTCAACGATCAACGATCGAACTAACAAGCATTGAGGCGGAGCGGTGCTTCTTCTCTGCAGGTCTTATATGCAATAAATTAAGGTCTAAGTTAGGGAATGAAACCATTAATGCTTTAATTTCGTAAAGATCGTATTTTGATCAAAAGAAGGAATATTTTTACTAAGCTCTAAATAGAAAGAGTATTGTATTTTTTGTTTACTTAAATGTATTGAGTTTTTGTTTTAATTTGAATGTGCTATAGCATATAATTAAAGGGAGGTTTTTGGTCAAAGCGGTTAAAATTAAGGCATATTTTAGAAGATGTTTTCTAAAAAATTTTATTACATACGCAAAAAATTTAATTTGCATATAAATTTTACATCATCACGCTGATCGCCTGAAAATGAAATGTTTTTCGAAGACAGACTCTTGAATGCACATCTTTTACCAAAATAGAAAATCAAGAAAATTACGAAGCGTGGAAAAAAAGTGGAAAAAATTGACATTATATTTGACCATATTGTTGCGTGTAAAACCAAGAAAAATTTTCCAAAGTCGCTCATTTTGGTAAAAGGTGTGTAGGATTATTATAGGAACAAATTAAAACAAATTTTCATTGGTCAATTAGTTTGTTTTCAGTAGTGTAGCCAGTTTTGAAAAAGTATGTTTCAAGAAAAATCGTGCTTAAAGTTACTCTTCTTAGTTTAATTTACTCTGGCGCACCAGGTTTTAAGCGCTTTAGAATCTGTATTATATGCGGATTGATTTATTGAAGGATAATTAAACAATAATCAATCTTAAAAAAATTTAATTTTAAAACAATTGCTGTTTAAATACTGATTTAAATTATTTTATGTAAGCAGTTACTGCTAAAGCTTAGTATGCTGTAGGAACAAAAATTTTTAGGCATTTAATTCTTCTTGCAAAATTTTGATGTAGACTCAACACTAACACATACTTACCATAAAGTGTTTGTTGAATGTGTTAGTTTAACGTTATTTTTGAATGTCAAATTCCTACGCCAATTCAATGTGCGGCCATATAAAAGGCAGCGAAATTTTGAAATTTTTACTCTCCAATCATGGTTGTGAACTTGGCTGCATCGAACAATTTTTTCGGTTCAACAGCGTACTAACCAACAAAAAAAATTTCGGTACCTTTTCGCTGTCAAAAACGCGATGCATTTCTTACGGAAGATTTTTTCGCTTCTACAGCATACTAAGATTAAACCGAAAATATGTATTTGTGCATGCATTACAAAAACTATGTTATAAATTACTGAAGATATATGATTAATAAAATATTATGTTTGGTTTTTTTTTGTTAAATTGGTACAAATTGTGCTTCTTTGTTATATCAATTTAATACAGAGTATGTACTATAAAAGAATAGAAGAGAATGTGTTGCACTTTTTGGCAAAAAAAATAACGAAAACTTCTTGAATTTCGGGACGATCCCGGGATCCCGGGATTTTATTTTCAGATCCCGAATATGCCGGAATCGAAAAAACTCCAAAATTTGCCATCCCTAGTTCTGACATAAATATGAATTGTAGAGTTTAAGTTACCTAAAAATAACTAGTTTCCTAAAAATGAAATGCCACAGACAAAATTGTTCAGGTTAAGGCTTGCCGATTTTCGACGACATGCGAATATTTTGCAGCTTAACACCTCAAAGCCATAAACGAAATTCTTTGAATACCAACTTGGAACTGAAAGTAATATAAATGTTTATCATTGAATTTGCACTTCGGAGTGGAATGCAGATAACAACGATTTAAATTTAATGTTTAAAAATTCCACACAAATTCAAAGCTTAAAAGAAGAAAACCAGATTAGTTTTAAGTGAAATATACTTAAAAAAGAAATTTAGTCAAATAATTGAAACATCATCCAACAGTTAGCAGCGATACTTGAGATTCCTGTTTAGAACATAAAATTAAAAGAAAGCAATAATATTTGCGCCCACTCAACAGAAAACGAGAAAAAATAACATTGACCAATAAAGAAACAAAGGAGGAAAAAAGAGAAAGATTAACTTTATAAGCCATTAATTAATTGCTTTTGTTTTTGCTAAAGAGGAATAATTTGTATAAACTATAACTTGGCGCTTGCGGGGCTTTGTTAATTTTTTTTGGTATTCAACAATTGTGCCTTAGTGTCCATCGTATTTTGTTTTCTGGTGGTTTTTTAATTTGCTTGCAATGCTTTTTAAGTTTTGTCCATAAATGCCATTGTTTTGTTTCAACAAAATGATAGCTGGGTTTTAAATAAAAAAGTTAAAAAAAACTACGACGAGCAGAATTTGTGCTTTAAATTAACAAATTTACTGGCTCTTGTTTAGCTTATTTAGCATGTAAGCCATGAGATACTTTTGTATCTTTAACACTTTACATAATTTCAGCTATTAATGTTAGTATTTTGAAATGGATTTTTTTTTTCTGTCTTACATTTTGTAGAACAAGATACACAAATAGCTGTAGCAACTATATTTTTAAAGTAAACTTGGAATGCATGATGTGCTGTTGTAAATTTTTAGTGCACACATTGCATTGAGTATTGCGCCGGGCTGGCATGAATAGTTTATGTAAACATTTTGAGAACCTACTACATTTCCCATCTAGAATATCTTTGAATGAATAAAATGTTCATTTTTATTGCAGCAAAGTTAAAAAAAAATCTTTCCAACATTTATTTTATTCTGCCATAAAAAGCGTAACTAATCGTAAATTGCCATAAAAAATATTTTGTTGGGTTCAATTCAAATTTGCACAATTATCAAATGTATCTAGAAACGGGTTCGGTATAGATATCTTAATGTATGCATCTAAGTATGTATAGTATATCTTAATTTATGCCATTTCAGATTAACCACGAATTTTGGGTGTGTTTCTTTTTTTAGGTGTTGTGTTGTTGATAATTTCTGTTGTTTGCGCCAACTTGTTTATTTGCAACAATAACAACAGCAACAACAACAACGCAATCGCTGACATACCAACTCATTGTCATATCTGCGTCATATCTAATGCCGTATGCGATAAGATAAACCCTATTTTTATGTAATTAAGTAACACTAACAGTCGCAACAACTACAACAACAAAGTAAAAATGTAACAACTCAAGCATTAAAAGTGCTTCCAAAAAAATGACTGACCTCTCTGAGGTGAGCTGGTTGCTGCAAAAGCCTCAACAGAATCGTGTGAAATATTTTCATAACAGGTAGATAAATGATCAAAACCAAAAAAACATTAAGACTAAAACTAAAATGTATCTAGATGTGTACGCGCATGCATGTACAAGAAGTATCTCGAACTAAAGCAAATAAAAGCAAGAAGAAAAACAAAAAATACCAACAAAAAAGAATACCTGTCGGCAGACGACCGACGACTACTACTAGGATGACTCTTGCTCGCTGTTTGTCTGGACGATAGGCTGAAGCTGAGTGGTAGTGGAAGCAGTAGATGTATCTGACAGGGCCGCCAACGGCACTGCAAGCAAACAATTAAATTCTTGCTTTAGGTTTTCTGTTTTCTATTTTTTTTTGTTAATTTTTGTTTTAGTATGATTTTTTGTAATGCTTTTTTTTTTGTTGCTTTAAATTGTGATCGCTTGGATACGTACAGGGGAATTATTTCATTTATGGCCTATGTATCTGTGTGTTATATTTTGTAATTAAAATGTTTAGTTGTGTGCATTTGAACTATTTTTCCAATGTATGGCACTCTATTTAAATAAAAACGCTAGAATATAACTCATCATTTTCTATACGAAACGTTAAAATTTTAAGGCCGCTATTCAGCTCTTAAGTAATTATTTAAGAAAAATTGGAATACATTTCAAGTAGAAAAAAGTAGCACTAAGGTAAATTTAACATCACACCAAAATAGAATATTTTTTGTTTTATGTCAGAATTTTTTTAACTGATGATTTATTTAAATGGTTATACCAGCGATCGACATTATCTAATTAGCTCCACCGAGTAAGTTGCTTTGTTACCGTGATCCCCAAGTGCGTGTATGCCCGAAGATTATAATGACACTTCATTACCTTGCAGTGCGGTTGAGAAAAGTCAGAAGGTTGTTTATTTTTGTAGTTGCGGGTTTATCTAAATTTCTCTAAGTTTCTTTCTGCGCACTCCATCGACAATGCATTAAATGTGGCTAGGCTAGGTCAAAGTGGCTGCCTCAATTGAAACACACACATGGGCCAATGAGGCCCATTGTGGTACCACAGGGTTGATTCCCATTCTCTATTTAAGTAAACCTGAGCTGTTCACAAAGCTTAGGATTCGGTATACCGATATTTTCGAGAGTTCTTTGAGGTCTTTGAAAAACCAGTTGTTTAAGTGAAGAAAACGTTTTTGAGCCAGCGCTGGGCAAGTGTAGAGGAAGTGTTTTGTAGATTCCTACTCTTCCTCATCTTAAAAGCTTCTGAAAAAGTCGTTGTGAGGCATGTTTAACCTTTGAGCGTGCGTGCCAATGAGGCAGTGCCTAGTCAGGATCCCTATCATGGTGCTAATGTGGTCTCTACTGAGAGTTATGAGTTCTTTTGAATGCTTAAGATTGAGTTTAGACCAGATTTCCCGTGTTATATTACACGCGTTACCTGCTGACCATCTATTGTTGGTTTTGATGCAGGATAACTCATGTGTAAGGAGTTTACATGTGGTGAGAGGAATTCCAAGTTTTTTCCTGTCTAAAGACAGCTGCTTGGTAGTACCTGTACGAGCGAATTCATCTGCTTTACAGTTACCTAGAAAATTCTTATGTCCAGAAATCCAGCATAGAAGGATTTTGAGCTACTCTGCCATCTCGTTTAGAGATCTGCGGCAGTTTAGAACTGTTTCAGATGTTATTTCAACAGTTCCAAGGGCTTTCAAAGCGGCATGACTGTGAGAAAGTATGCAAATATCTATGGAAGATATTTCATTTACCTGAAGCCAAGTTAACGCTTCATGTTTAGCAGCGATTTCAGCTTGAAATACACTACAATGGTCAAGGAGCCTGAAGGCTAAATTAATGCTTATTGCTTCTGAGTAGACTCCTCCACCAACTTTGCCATCTAGTTTTGATCCATCAGTAAAGATCTCAACGACATTGTGAGGTAAACGGTTTTCTAGTTCCCACTCTTCTCGAGAGGGAATGGATGCATCGAACTTCCTTTCAAAGGATAGTTTTTGTGTAATGTAGTAATGGACCTAGGTAAGTGAAGGAGAAATTTTCTAATGCAAGAATAACCTAGTGTACCTTGTTTCCACTGGGAGGTGGCTTCTAGGCGGATGGCTGTATTAGCGGCCATCTGTTTAGCTAGGATATCAAGTGGTGTAAAATGGAACATTGTTTCTAATGCGTGGCTAAGTGTTTATTTATCATTATGCTCGTTGCAACTGCCTCGGTTGACGTTCAAGGGTAATTCGATCTTTGCAACGAGTGTTTCGATACACCAGTTTTCTGTAATAAATACCGTGATACTGGCTTAATACGTTCGGGATCTTGATAGAATCGCTTGAACTCTGTCTATGTTGTATGTTGAGAACATTTTATTGATATTGCAAGTAGGTAATCCACTCCATCAAGACCAGCTATGGCAACATATTATAAGTGAATGGTTTCCTTCAATGTATTTGGTGACACTGCGACTGGTTCTGCCCTTGAATCCACATGGTAAATAACTTAGTCTATTATCAAGCTTTTATTACCATTCAAACTACAGGTTTCCTTCATTTAATATAGTTTTATTGCATAGAGCCAAATTCAAAATATTTCAGAAATGCGTAAAAATTTTAACCTACAATTATTGCTCTCGCACTCTCTTTACAAAACTCTCTTCAAAAATTATCTCTTTCAATCTTGTCATCGGTTAAAAAAAACCCCTAACAATGCGTGAAGTCTCTCAAGAAAGTTTTGAAAAAGGCAACAACATCAACAACTCTGTATAGAGTCAATCACACAGCAGACGATACCCTTACCATCTTCAGTAGTCTTGAGTGATTAAGCTGTGGCCAACCCACTGTTTAAGTTCTTTATGATTTGACACTTGTTCGAATAAACTCATCTGAATCATATGACGTTAAAGCAAATGGTTTTTTTTATTTTAGCTTAAGCCCAAAACTCTACCAGAGATTTTGTCTGTTCCTTAAAACTTACTTGATCTAAATAAGCTCATTATTAAAACCATGTAAAAATTTAAAGAGAAGATCACAAATTGTCATCACCAATTTTTTATTTTTTGGTACATATGATCCTGGTTTCTAAAACATTGTTAGCAGTCAGAGAATAGAAAAACTGTACCTTATACTTTCGTAGCTCTACACAAGCACAAACTGTGCAAACTTTTTCTCTTTTCATTCCGCGTATAGCGATTCAAACATATGCATTACCACTAGCTCGCAGAAGAGAGGGGGAGAGAGAGAGAGAGAGAGAGAAAGATCAGAACAGAATGGTAATGTCGTGTTTTACGAGCACAATCACTATTTGGTTTTTTGTGGTTTTTGCTCACGATCACATACCAAAACCTTACCAAATGTAGTGATTGCTTCTGCAGTTGTTTTGCAGGCTGTTGCGATTCTTTTTTTACAAAAAATACCTTTTTTTTGCATTTTAGTTGGCTACAAGTGATGCGATGTTGCAGCGAGTTTCATATCGCAAGGAAAAAATGTAATTTAATAAATGTTTTATAGGATTTTCCAAAAGAATATAAAAAGTTTTAAATTTTATATATTTTTTTATTCTCTTTAAAATTCGAACATTTGGTCTTCATTCAGTTTTAATAAAGTCATTAAAAATTCAACCCTCTGCTTGACTATCAACCCAGAGGTCCCTGGTTCGAATCCGAGCTCGGACATGGTGCTTTTTACTTTCTTTGTACTACATTTAAGTAGTATGAAAAACTAAAAATCCACAGATAAATTGTGGAAAATGTGAAATTAAAGGACAGGAACACAACTAAGGGCTGGAAATGCTTGCCGAGGTTAAGGCATAACACTAGCCTCGGTTAAAAGCAATTCAAATTGTCTTTCACGGTTGTTTCGCCTAATCAATAATTCACGTATGGTTCTAATCAATTGCTCTAAATAATCGATGCCTTTCCTTTCAGGTCAAAGACCAAACATTGTTTGTATAAGGCGCATGCCTTGGCTCTTTGATATTTAAAATTAAAAAAAATAAATAAAATTCCAAATTCATTGCTTAAGCCTAGTACTCTGTTCGTTTGCGTGAAATTTCGCTGGCAACATATATTTATTTGTTGCGTGAAATTTCTGACTTAAAGTTTGTTGCGAGGAATTCCTATGGCAACGTTTCTCAGAGAGATTCAGAGAATATGTTGGGAGATTTCATATGATCTCTCTCTTTTTACTTCAAAAAAAATAGGCAGTACAATTAAATTGTCGTGAAAAAATGTTGCTTAGAAACATGTTGCGATAATTTCACGCTGCGGAACAGAGTACTGCTCTGACGAAAATGTTGTGAAAATTTCCAAGCTTGTTTCGCAGCTGTCATATTTTGTATAGAGATTTGAGTGGAATTTCACATGAAACTGAACAGAGTACTATGCTTTATTTGTTAAACCAATTGTTTTGCTGCTGTTCTACAGAATTTTCATTTTGACGTCAAGGCAGCAGCAGTAACAATCGGTGAAGCAGTACTTTTAATATTCTTTTGATTTTGTTTAACGATCGCGAGCAAAAACCACAACAAAGCAAATAATGATTGTGCTCGTAAAACACAACCTTGCTATTCTTTTTCGCTCTCTCCCTTCGTCGTGTTAGGGATAGTGTTCGGGATTGGATAGAAGATCAGTAAAGGAATGAAGCGGAATAAAGATAGCACTCCCTAAAAAACACAAAACCTATCAAAAACTGACCGTTCGCTAAGGTTTTTTCCATTCCCTACTAGCAGTGATTCTGAATGGATTCAACCGCGAAACGATTCTGTGTTACTACAGCATGAATTTTTAAAAGTTTTTACTAAGTTTTTAAAGTCTTCTTTAAGAAGCTACGTGTTGCTGCAGTTAAGAAGAAATTCAAAGCAGGGAAGAGAAAAGTTCATTCATGGATCTTTTTCAAAAGCTTGAAC
This sequence comes from Dichetophora obliterata, assembly GCA_963920525.1. Classification (NCBI taxonomy): domain Eukaryota; kingdom Metazoa; phylum Arthropoda; class Insecta; order Diptera; family Sciomyzidae; genus Dichetophora; species Dichetophora obliterata. Next base: position 111,960,810 of record OY986438.1, on the reverse strand, counting down.
TATATTTTTTATTTCTGCAACTCGGGTTCTCAAGCTTCTAGCGGCTCGCGAGACTAATGGAAAAAATTTTTTAGTAACTTAAAAGGATCCACAGATGACTACAGTATCACTGAAAAATGCTATAATTGTTACTAAACGTAATTACAATACAATACACTTACTCAACAACAGTTTGCACCTCATGTGAAAACTCTAAGTGATGCTATAATAACACGGTGTAACAAAATGAGTAAAATCCCAAAAATTCAAAAAATTCCAAAAAAAAACTGCTTGTAAAACAAGCTTAAAGCTTAAAGTTTAGTATGCTGTAGAAGCGAAAAGAAATCTTCCTTAAGAAATGCATTGCGTTTTTGACAGCGAAAAGGTAGCGAAATTTTTTTCCGTTGGTTGGTACGCTGTTGAACCGAAAAATTGTTTAATGCAGCCAAGCTTACAACCATGATTGGAGAGTTAAAATGTCAAAAATTCGCTGTCCTTTATATGTCGGTACATTTAATTGCCGTGGAAATTTGACATTCAATAATAATGTTCAACTAACACATTCAACAAACACTAAGTAAGAATGTGTTAGTGTTGAGTCTACACCAAAATTTCGCATGCAGAATTAAATGCCTAAAAATTTTCACTCCTACAGCATACTAAGCTTAAAGCTTAATTTGCTGCAGGAAATTTTTCGGTTCAATAAGCGTACTAACCAACAAAAAAAAATGTTCAACTACATTGTTTGTACTTGAAAATTAAATGAATAAAAATTTTCGTTCTTACAGCATACTAGCTTAAAGCTACGTTAATACGCTGTTGAACCGAAAAATTTGTTCAATGCAGCCAAGCTTACAACCATGATTGGAGAGTTAAAATGTCAAAATTTCGCTGTCTTTTTTATGTCGGTACATTTAGTTGGCGTAGAAATTTGACTTTCATCAATATTGTTCAAATACTACATTTTGAACAGGGGGGTGGGGCGGCAAAAATATAGACGTAATAATATAAGGAAGACATTTAGGAGAGAGAATTTCAATACAGCTGGTATAAAAAATAGATTTTTAGCCATACCTTTTGATTGGAAAGAGATATTGGGGTATTTTTTTCACATAAATCAGTTTTTCTGTCAAATCGGTTGCAAAGAGTTAAAGTTGGGAATTTTATTTGCTATTTAAAAATTGATATTAAACATATATTGTATCTTTAGTTAAGTTAAATCACTAAACAGTTGTTATTATACTTATTTTGAATGTATTTATGTAGTGCTATAAAATAACTTAGTTCTTATTGCACTAATGCTTTTTGTTAATAATGATATTAATAATAAATTAGTTTTCAGACTTGACTTTTTTGTAAAAAATAAATTTCGCGAAAAAAATCAAAGGGGTGCGTACCTTGTTGTTTTGATGACAAAAACAGTAAAATAATTTTTGAGCTTAGCTGAAAGAATTTTTGCAAATAAATGCTAAGTCGTATGAAAGGTAGCCAGATGTGCAATTTTTAATTGATTTAATTTTTACAACAAAAACAAATTTTGAGTCATTTTTTGAGTAAAAAGTCAATATTTTGGACCTTTTTTGATATAATTATAAAACATAGTTACACTGACTAAACGGTACAGTTCAACCTATTTTTGTGAAGTGATTTTATTGAACTTTTGAACAAAAAAAATTTTAATGAAATATATTAATGGAGAGCGGAGATATTTGCATCGAAAGACCAAGCTTAGATTTTCATGTCATTTCTTTCTCATTCTTAGTAACGATGTTTTATGAAAAAGTCGTTGTACTGAAAATTTCTACAATTTTTTTCTACAAGTGTTTTTGATGTCAAAATAACAAAAAATTTTTAAAATTAAATACACACAAAACTCCAATGGTAAAAAATATTAAAATAACAAAATTACCGTTAGTTGAAAAATTTCGGAGAGGGCGTGGCAAAAACTACGTATGTAACATTTTAAGCTAGAATGCACTTAATACGTATACTTAGTTCGACTGACATCCGTTGAGCCGCTTAGATTTGTATAAAGGCCAAACAAACAAACAAACAAATAAACAAACAAACAAACAAAGAAACAAACAAACAAACAAACAAAAATAAAATTAGTTATATTACTATAGATGCTGGCGAATAAGTTCCACAAATGCTCTGTTGGATTTAAATTTGATGACTGTGGTGGCGTTTTCAACTGTTTCGGAACATTGCAGAGATACAAAAGCTTGATTATTTCGGAAATGTGCTTTGTATCGTTGTCCTGCTGGAAGTAGAAACAATTTCCTAAACCAAGTTGTTCAGCGCTCTGCCTCAAATGCTTGAGGATGTCCAAATACACTCGTTTATCCATAACGGACTCTATAAACACCAACTTTCCTATGCCATTTGCGGCTTTACATCCCCAAACCATGAGTCCACCGCCACCATGCTTAACTATGGCTATCAGGTTTTCCTTGTTGAGAGCATTGCGGGGTTCTCTCCAGACTAGCTTACGTACCTCCATCCAGAAAATGCAGAACTTGCTTTCATATAAAAAAAAATATCACCTGCTCCTACAGCTTCGATCGTTTGTTTATGTACTCCTTTGCAAAAGCAATCCGTTTCTGCTGGTTAGCAACAGAAATACACCAACGGGAAATCGGCTATGATAGTTATCATTATGATAGTTATCATTACTATCAAAACCAGATTCTAATTGCACAAGGTAACCCAAAAAAAAGAATGGAAAGTTGTTAATAACATTTTAAATCGTAATGTAGCCAATCACGCGGATTCGTTCGTTTTAAATAATGGATCTAATATCGTTACTGATATAAAGCAAATGATTTCAATAATCATTTTGCAACGTCTAGGCAGCTTATATTTCCGGAGGAAGCATGCATAAGCTCTTCTTCCAATTTAGAACACTTTTCTAATGACAGTTTTTATTTTGAGCCGATTTCTGGTCTTGAGCTACTAAGAATAATCAAATCCTTAAAAAACTCGAACTCTGGTGGCATTGATGAGATTCCAAACAATATTCTGAAAAATATTGCACTAAATATAATTGATATTTTAAAACATATATTTAACTTAAGTGTTCTATCTGGAACATTTCCTGACCAACTCAAAGACGCAATTGTTATTCCGCTTTTTAAAACAGGTTGCAGGAGAGATACTAATAATTACAGACCTATTTGTTTGTTATTTTCAATTTCAAAAATTTTTGAAAAAGCCCTTAATGCGAGGATTTTAGCTTTTCTGAACAGACAACATTTTTTCAGTTCTTGTCAGTACGGATTTAGAACTTGTCTCTCAACTGAAGACGCACTACTTGATTTCTGTACATCGATTTACAAAGGTCTTGATGATAAGAAAAATTGTGCTGGCCTCTTTGTTGATATAACAAAGGCTTTTGACATGGTTGATCACAATATTCTTCTGAAAAAACTGCATAATGTTGGCTTTCGTGGCTTTATTTACAATTGGCTTATGTCCTTTTTGAATTGCAGAAAGCAGAGAGTAAAAATTTGTAACGAACTAAGTGACTCTAAATGTATAAATATAGGAGTTCCCCAAGGCTCTGTACTTGGTCCGGTTCTATTTCTAGTTTATATTAACTCTCTTTTTTCTCTAAATTCTGCTGGTAAAGTTACTGCTTTTGCCGATGATCTAGCCATTGGGTATGCATCAGTTAACCCCCCTAACTTAATTGCAGATATAAATCATGACGTTTATTTACTGAGAGTTTGGTTTGCAGAACATAAGTTACTTGTTAGCAGGAAGACTAAACTAATGTACTTTAGCTTATGTAATATAGTATCGCCGGAAATTGATATAATTTTTCATGGTTATGATTGCTGTCGATTTAGATTAACATCGTATACGAGTCATGACATAGGTTCAACCTATAACAGTAGAATTCCTTGGAGTAATAATTGCTTTGTTGTCGAAAGAGTTCCTTGCTATAAATATTTAGGAGTAATGGTTGATGAACATCTTACCTGGACCGCACACATTTCATTGTTGAAGAAATATCTTTCTTTTTCATTACGATGCTTTTATAAACTAAGACATTTTTGTTTTGAAAGTACATTAACTAGATTACAATATGGTGTGAGTTGCTGGGGAGGTCCTTATCTGAATAATATACGTCCCCTGTTAATATTACAAAAGTCTGCCGTTAGAATAATCTGTAAAGTAAATCGCTTGACTGCATCTATTAATCTATTTAGGATCTTACCATTAAGGCATTTTTATTATTTTAAAGTTCTAAAAATATTTTTTAAAAGAAGTGGGTATATGCAAAATCCCATATATGGTAATTACAACTTAAGAACGAACCAAAATTCTACCGTTACTGTTCCAGTTTTTCGCACAACCCACTATCTTAATTTTTTTTTTCGATTTTATCTAAAAGACTTTACAATAGACTCCCTACAAGTATACGCCTTGAAAGAAATTTGAGTACTTTCTTAAGAAAAATAAAATTGTGGATCCTTTGAGTTAGATCACTCGGAAGTTGAATTTTTGTTGCGCTCCATTAGCTAATTTTTGTTTGTTTTTTAGACAGAAATAATTTTTTTTCTCTTCTAATAATAATTGTTAATTTTTATAACTTTTTTTTAACTATATTGTTTGATTCAATTCAACCCACAAAACACTTTTTATGTTAACACAATTAATTTAGTTTTATATATATATTGAAGTGGCATTTAACACTATTTATTCTAATACTAAATGTCAATACTATACTTATAAGTAATAATTGTTCTAGTGATTGTATTTTTAATAATCTTGTCAAAACGTTTTTAATATGAGAATAAAGAATAATAATAATAATAGAATCTTAGACACAGTATCGCTACATATGGTTTTCTTAAACCTTTCTTGAATGTTTTGCACAATTATCGTTGTTGTTTTTCCGGATTTTGATGCACGCATTGAATGATGTAGCATTTTTCTCGAGTAATTAGCTAAAGAAGTTGTCCAGAACCCGGCTTTGGTGAAAATCCACTATTGGATTAGAAACCTTTAATCACTTTTTGAATCAAAGAAAGTGTTCTTTACACTGTTTTCCAGTTTATCCATATGTTTTTCCTACTTTCCACAATTTCACAATGATTTTTCTCTCGCCTGAGGAAATTTGTTACTTTCAGAACTAATAATTTAAAACTTTTGGTAACTTAAAAAAAATTAAAACTAAACACAACCTTATAACAAAATGACGCGGGAATGCACTTTATTGAGTAATAACATGCAAATCATTAGAAATTACCGTTTAAGGATATGTACGGAAACCTTTTATGCCCTGTGAAATGGACCTTCGACACATTATAATCGATTAAAAAGTTGTGGCCAGATTTTTATTTTTAAAACAAGTATTTAATTGTTAGTTACTTTTGAAGTAAAGCGGTGTAATAAATAATATATTTTTTCAATAAACATAACTGAATGCTGTACCATTTAAAGTAATGTTCTGTTTTGTACACAAACTTTTTCTGACTAGTGTTTATTGAGAGTGAGAATTTAAAACCAATACAAGGCATAAGCTTAATAAGTGAACTTTAAAGATACTGTCCATCCTATTAACTCAACTCAGTCGAAATGAATTCTTGCTTTTTATCTCAATTGCCAATAACAACGCACACATACAGCACGAAAGTTATTTAAAATTCAATTAAACTCAATTCACAGAAAATGTCTATTTATTTTTTCAATTAATTACTCGCTATGGAAAAAATTTTGATTGCTTAAAGAAGAATTCACAAATAGAAAGAAAAAAGACAAAAAAAAAAACCATACCAAAAAATAAATAAACAATCCCAAGTCAAAGATATCATATTTAAAAAACTGTCCCTCACTGGCCAGCCTACACTTTATGCTATAAAAATAAATATAAGCAAACTAAAATAAAGTATTTCGATGTAAGTCGTAAAAATATAATTTATTTATATTCGAACTCTGTGAGCTATTTACTTAACTTTATTTATTTGCATTTATTTTTGCTTATCTTTAGCTCTGTTTATTGCTGCTCAAAAAAAAAAAAAAAAAAAAATAGACTCGGAACTTTGCGCTCACTGTTCTTACGTTGTATTTTTTGTTATAATTTAGAAACGCCACTTTACGTGGAATTTATATTACATCACATAACTACTCTGTGATTTCCACTACACTCAAAAAATAATAAACACTCTACTCAAACGTAATCTTATCAGACTATTCTTCAACCCTTCAAATGGTAACAACAGCAGGGAATGACTTTTATTCCTGCTCCTCATTTTCTTTGAGTTTATCACATGCCCTTCAGAAGACGATTTTCCGATGAGCCCAGCAAAAAAAAGTGCTTCCAAAAAGAAGCTAAAGTGGAAGGGAAGTCTTGAATTCCATCTCTTCCACTTTCATACTCAGAAGGCATTCTTTTGACTCTTTAAAGACTGGAGAATTTTTTCACACATAAGCTAATTTTGACTTTATTTCGATTTTGACTAATTCTTATGTGATACCGTTACGTTTGCCACATGGTATGATCGTCCGTATTGCGTTAACATATGCATGTCATTCGGAGGAATGCTTTCCTTAGTGTTCTCTAGAAGTTCTTCCAGAATTTTTTCAATGGAAGATTTCTTTGAGCCCTTAAGGATTCTAGCTGTTTTCCAGGAGAACTTTAAAAAAGTTTTTTGGGTTTAGAGAGGGCTTAAAAAATCTCACGGCATATATCCCTTTTCCCGATTTTATTTCGATTTTGGTGTTGGAAATGAAAAGTATTTTGGTTTTGTTGAGGGCATAAAAATCCCACGAAAAATATCCCTTTTCCCCTATTATTTTTGGACTTTTGGTGTTGGTAGTAGGATGTGGTTGGGTTTTATTGGGGTTTAAAAAATCTCACGTAAAATATCTAAAATATATATTAAAATTGTATATATTTTTTTTTTACTTTAATTGAATTTAAATGCTATTTGAATGTATTCCAGAAGTGGTTAATAAAAAAGCATTTCTTGATAAATTCTTAGCTTTAGCACAATTAGATCTACAGAATGTCACCTGAAAGGAATGTCCCTAAGAATGCATGTCACATTTATATCGAAAATTGTGCTGGGAAGTAGTAATTTTGAAGGATACCCCCAATCTGATTTTGTCATTACTCCAAAATGTCTGTGGCTTCTTGTTAGAATAAGTCAATAATCTATGATGTACAAAGGACCCCCATGGTACATCATACCGTTGATATAAAAATAAATTGGTAAATATGCAAAATTCAATACTTAATTTTCCATTGTATCCAATACCTTAAAGAGATATACATGATTTTACTTCTAACCGATTTTCGCACATTGATATTGCAAAAAATCTAATTTATACACTCCAAAATTTACCACTTTTTAAATAATGTTGGTTCGTTCGAAAGCAGATTAAGCAATGAAAGAGTATTTTATCTCCTGAAAGCATATAAGTATTATTATGCTTCATACGTCACATATAGAGATTTTTTTTATGTGAACATGCTTACATATTTTATATGTTTTCCTCTTCAAGTATTAAGTATGGAGTCCTTCCATTAGCCTGAACACCCTTTTCAATTTTCATAAAAAGGGCTGATAAATAGTATATTCACTCAAAAAATTATACACAGTAAAGCATAGTATTATGTTTGCTTGCGTGAAATTTTGCTGACAACATTCATTTATTTATTGCGTGAAATTTCTGACTTCAGAAGTTTATTGCGAGGAGTTCCTATGGCAACGTTTCTCAGAGAGACTCAGAGAGTGAGTTGGGAAATTTCATATGATCTCTCTCTCTTTCCACTTCAAAATAAATAGGCAGTACAATTAAATTGTCGTGAAAAAATGTTGCTCAGGAACATGTTGCAATCATTTCACGCAGCGGAACAGAGTACTGCTCTGACCATGGTATAATTATTAGACAAGGTAGTAGTGACAGTTTTTTGGCGATCAGGAGTTGTCAAAAACAGCTACAGGAGTTGTAGTTTGCTGCTTTGACTAGTTATGTTTAAGTCGGTGCTTATTTTTTAACTTTTCTTTGATTCATTAAATTTATTCGCGAAGTTTTGTGGAATGTTTTTAGTTTGCTGCGGTTGACTAGCTATGTTTTAGTCGTCGCTTATGTTTTCACTTTTCTTTGATTTATTGCATGAACAGCTAATATTGACAACTTCCGATCGCCGCTCGTGAGAAAAAATCTAGTTTACGCTACTACCTTGTCAGTAATTGTACCATAGCTCTGACAAACATGTTGTGAAAACTTCCACGCCTGTTTCACAGTTGTCATTTTTTGTATGGAGATTTGAGCGGAATTTCACATTAAACTGAACAGAGTACTATGCTTTAAGATAAAAACTTTTCACAGTTACAAGAAAGCATTTGACACAACTACGAATTCTTTGCAATATTAATAAAGTCTTTACGACAACAATTTCAAAGTGTTTTGACAACAGTAGCTCTTTCATTGCAACAATACGTTTGTGATTGGATTCCTACAAGAGTAAAACCATTTGCGCCAAATATATAGATGTTGTGCAAACAGTTTTTACTCTTGAAAAGTAATTGAAGAGCGCCAGTGTTGGAGCAATATTAAGTAATTACGTAAACAACGGAAAATTGTAAGTTTATGTGAGATTTAAGTTGAAATCTTTTTCTTCCAGCTTGCGTAAGAAATTAAAATTTATTGTGTTTTGATAGTAATAAAGTTTTGTAGAGTATTAAATGGACTCCTTCATAGAATTGGACGAAGAACCCTTAAATTTTTCCTTGGCATAAGGCTTATGTACCGAAACCATTATCATTTTGTCGGTCTGCTGCATTAGATAAATTGAAACGCTAAAACAAACGTACATTCTGGCCTTCGATGAGATTTTCGACAGAAGAGAGCTCCTTGATTAGATTAAATATGTAGTTAATAAATATAATACGTGTGATTTAAGTTCAAATACGTTATACTTTCGGCTATCAACTTTTATCTATGAGATTACACTGTTGTCGCAAAATCTTTTGCACGGAGCGAAAAAAATCAATCACTTTAAGCTTGAATCAAACAAGAAGGCTATCGGTTCAGCACGCAAGCGTAAAATGCTCATTTAAAACATTATTTTTCTTGTATCGATGAAAATGTCTTGGCCAAAGAAAAATTGCTCAGACCAACAAACATTTTCTTAAATTCTCAGTATATTTTTTTATTTTAGTCTATTATTTCTTGAAATGATATAACAGCATTTTGGTTGATATGAGAATTTTTTTTTAGAAAAGAGAATAAGTTACTTGACCCAAGTAAATAATCTTCTGACAATTTGTTCATTTGTCTTAAGATTAGAAAATAATTTACTAGAAAATAATTTACTAGAGTTTGCTTAATTTGTTTATTTATTTATGATTTACTTCATACGTTCTTATAATTTTTTATTTATTTTTAATTTTAATATAATAAAAGTTATTTACCACTCTTATAATCGTGTTATTGATTCAACTTTACTGCTGGTCCACTTTCAATGATTTCAAATGCACAATTCACTTTACAAACTTTGTTCCTCCAATATGGCTCGACAACCTCAACGTATGCACAATGAAATTTAATTAAAAAATCAATTTAAAATTATGCCATTGACAGTATGTATTTGCTTTTAAAATAAATGCGCGGAAAAGCGATGGCGGTCCTAGCATTACGTAGCCTCCACTCATTATTTCTTAAGCATTGAATTCAGGCAGAATCAAGCTAACATTCTGTCAAAATTCTAGGCAAAAGCTGTCAAAATTGCGAAACAACCACTACTTCAATTAAACGCTTCTGCTAGAGTGGAGCTAATACAATAGTCAGGGAAAAATTAATAATAAAATGGCAACCTTATTTTGTAAACAAAGGCTGTAAGGATGCTGTAAAATGAGCTTAAAGTTGAGCGGGGAAGAGAGTGTCAGTTGATCTGCGTTGTGCTAGTGCTGAGTGTTGTGAAAGATAGGCGTGTCATGACGTCGCATTGCGCTGCTGAAATTAAATTAAAATTTCATAACTAATTTCAGTTTGTGCAAATGAGCTTTGCTTGCCGGAAATGATTGTGGCAATACTGTCAGTGGTGGTGGTGAAGAACTTAGCAGAGGATGGGGAAAAGATCACTACAATACTTGGAAAATGTATGCATACAATTTAATTAGCCTAAAAGCTTTCAAAACAAATTTTACCAGGCATGGCTTTAAGGTAATTTGAATGGTTTGCGCAACGTTGTCATGGTGACCGTTGTTAGAGCAAATAATTAGTGCTAAAAATTGTTGCATTAACAGGAACGCTATTAATACAGGCGTACACTGAGAAAAGAGTTTAGTTGCATGAACTAAATGCATTAACTTGGCGCCAGTTTCACAATATTTATTCACAATTCACAATTACAACCTAATATGTATATAACCAAGTAGCTCGTTAAACTTATATATGTGGAGTCAAAGCAGTAATTTATTTGAATGGTTTTGGTTGGAGTAAATAAATATTGCTTTGACATACACTATAATTCACTATTTTAGTTTTAGTAATCTGCACTATTATATAAAAATGATACTTTTAAAAATTGAGTATTTTTGTGGCTGCTGGTAAACTTAAGAACCGCTGAACGGATTTATGTGAAATTTTCACTATTCGAATCATAACTGATTATAGAATCTTCATGTACACTCAAAATTTTGATATATTTGATTGCGAAAAAGTTATTGACCGAGAAATTGACTTTAATTTAAATTTTTGGTAAAATTTGGCGCTTTTTCTCATTTCCTGCGTAAACAATAAACAAACCACGGAATAAAGCAATTACTGAGCAAATAAAATAATAAGTGACACATATATACTACCATATGTGTTTTTAACACAATAAATTTTTTAACACAAAATAATTTTTTTAACACAAAAATACAACTTTAATATTTTTAAATAATGAACCCCAATTTTTTAAGCTTCCATTATAATTTCATTTATTTAATTTTAAGACTAACAAATATTTTTATTAAAATATAATAATAAGAAACAAAACATGTATAGTAATATATCCAAAAGGAACATAAACTTCAGCACTTCTGTCTTTTACATGTGTAGCTATTGTCCTTTAACTACATTAATTTTTATGTTTATGTTTATGTTTATGTTTATGTTTATGTGTGTGTTTATGTTTATGTTTATGTTTATGTTTATGTTTATGTTTATGTTTATGTTTATGTTTATGTTTATGTTTATGTTTATGTTTATGTTTATGTTTATGTTTATGTTTATGTTTATGTTTATGCTTATGTTTATGTTTATGTTTATGTTTATGTTTATGTTTATGTTTATGTTTATGTTTATGTTTATGTTTATGTTTATGTTTATGTTTATGTTTATGTTTATGTTTATGTTTATGTTTATGTTTATGTTTATGTTTATGTTTATGTTTATGTTTATGTTTATGTTTATGTTTATGTTTATGTTTATGTTTATGTTTATGTTTATGTTTATGTTTATGTTTATGTGTATGTTTATGTTTATGTTTATGTTTATGTTTATGTTTATGTTTATGTTTATGTTTATGTTTATGTTTATGTTTATGTTTATGTTTATGTTTATGTTTATGTTTATGTTTATGTTTATGTTTATGTTTATGTTTATGTTTATGTTTATGTTTATGTTTATGTTTATGTTTATGTTTATGTTTATGTTTATGTTTATGTTTATGTTTATGTTTATGTTTATGTTTATGTTTATGTTTATGTTTATGTTTATGTTTATGTTTATGTTTATGTTTATGTTTATGTTTATGTTTATGTTTATGTTTATGTTTATGTTTATGTTTATGTTTATGTTTATGTTTATGTTTATGTTTATGTTTATGTTTATGTTTATGTTTATGTTTATGTTTATGTTTATGTTTATGTTTATGTTTATGTTTATGTTTATGTTTATGTTTATGTTTATGTTTATGTTTATGTTTATGTTTATGTTTATGTTTATGTTTATGTTTATGTTTATGTTTATGTTTATGTTTATGTTTATGTTTATGTGTGTGTTTATGTTTATGTTTATGTTTATGTTTATGTTTATGTTTATGTTTATGTTTATGTTTATGTTTATGTTTATGTTTATGTTTATGTTTATGTTTATGTTTATGTTTATGTTTATGTTTATGTTTATGTTTATGTTTATGTTTATGTTTATGTTTATGTTTATGTTTTTGTTTATGTTTATGTTTATGTTTATGTTTATGTTTATGTTTATGTTTATGTTTATGTTTATGTTTATGTTTATGTTTATGTTTATGTTTATGTTTATGTTTATGTTTATGTTTATGTTTATGTTTATGTTTATGTTTATGTTTATGTTTATGTTTATGTTTATGTTTATGTTTATGTTTATGTTTATGTTTATGTTTATGTTTATGTTTATGTTTATGTTTATGTTTATGTTTATGTTTATGTTTATGTTTATGTTTATGTTTATGTTTATGTTTATGTTTATGTTTATGTTTATGTTTATGTTTATGTTTATGTTTATGTTTATGTTTATGTTTATGTTTATGTTTATGTTTATGTTTATGTTTATGTTTATGTTTATGTTTATGTTTATGTTTATGTTTATGTTTATGTTTATGTTTATGTTTATGTTTATGTTTATGTTTATGTTTATGTTTATGTTTATGTTTATGTTTATGTTTATGTTTATGTTTATGTTTATGTTTATGTTTATGTTTATGTTTATGTTTATGTTTATGTTTATGTTTATGTTTATGTTTATGTTTATGTTTATGTTTATGTTTATGTTTATGTTTATTTTTGCTTATGCTTATGCTTATACTTAGGCTTATGCTTGTGCTTATATTTATATCTATGTTGATATTTAGTTATATCTGTATCTATTTTAAATGTTTTTTAACAATTTTCGTCATATTTTTCACCTCAATATATCAACATTTTAGCTAGCATAATTAACCTTGTTCTCATCACAGAAGTTTGTTATTTTAGCTTAAAAATTTGCTTCAGGAAATTAGTCAACTTTTGTTCACACTTCGTTTGACAACATCTAGCGTTTATTTTCTCATGTGCTGTTTGTGTTCTGCCATGGCATTCTGCATTCGGTGGCAAAAACGCAAACATGTCACGCAAGGTTGTGCGCCAAATAGTTTTGCTTATCATGCTTGTTTTTGGTTGTCTAGCCGTTGTGGAGCACACATGCACACACTTAAAGTTTTCAGCAAATAAATTAGTGGAAATTGTGCTTGACAATTTTTCGTATAAGCTGTTTAAGCCATTATTCTAAATAGGTTTCATTTAATTTTATTTGTTTCTAAATCTGAAATGTGACTATGTTTAAATGATGTGTTAAAAAAATATGTCTTGTTTTTTATCAAACTGCTTATGTTTACTATTAGTTTTATACAGAAAAAGACAACTAAATTATAAGTTAAAAAAGTTTTTACTGGAAATTGCCCATTACTTCAGCTATTCGTTTCTGTCAATATTTGCTCTGTTAAGCTACCAACTTCTCTGTCACCGCATTATTCGTCTTATTCAGCAAATTGAAACAACAACCAAAAAAAAAAAACAACGGTGAAAAAAAAACTAGTATTCGCTATGAAATCTTTTTTGCATTTAAATGAATTTTAGTGCGAAAACTTTTCATAACTTCATTAATTAAAAAGTTATTCCTCTTCCTTTGTCTGTATCTTTCAAGCTTCTTCAAAAAGTTTAACTTAGTTTTGGCCAAACACTCTCAAGAAAATATAGATGACTCAGTTTTATGTGAGAAAAAAATTTCTACATAATGGCTAAGTTTTGTTTTAAATTATTCACGTAGTAAAATTAATGCATAGGTACTCATGTAACAGAATGATGATAGAAGACTGACAATTGATTGAAGAAATGAAGATGAATTAGCAGTAAAAATTTCTTAAAAGTTGCACCGACGGAAAGTCAGAAACACTGATTGCTAGACAATGCTTGCTTTCAATCAATTAAGAGAATTTTTTTTATGAAAAGAGAAAAATATTACAAATAAAATTCCTCCAAAAATAATGAGGTTGTAAATAAATAATACTTATGGAATTTGCAAAAATACATTATAAGCTCAATGCTCATAGAATATTAGGAAATGAGATTTGTTTTATTCTATCAAACTTTTCAAACAACCCTCGCACAAAGATTCAGCGAGATAATTTCAGCACATGTTTGTTGAAGTTGCAAAACTTTTCCACTTAACTTGATTATATCGTTGCTTTCCCCTCATTTTTTGTGAATTTGCATATTTTTACAATCCTTAATGTATGCTACACATTTATTCAGGCAGATAAATAGAGGCATTTTATCAACTACTATCAAATTGAAATAAATGCCAAAAGATTAACATAATTTAAAAAACCATAAAAGTAAAAAAAAAATTACGAAATAAAATGAAAAAATGTATAAAGAGGAGGGAAGTCAAAAAAAAGTATTAATTTTTTTATTTGGAAATACAAAAGTTGAAATTTATTCTTTTGTGCACACAGTTTCATTAATAAAAATATGAATACATTTCGTGCGAAGAAAAAAAAACAAAAAAATAAAATATAAAATGACACTACTATTAGAAGCACCTGTATGTCTACCTTGTGTACGGGTGTGTGTGTGTGTGTGTGTTGGTGTTTTTTGATCGTAGCTGTTCAGTGTTGGCGTTTAATATTTATGTTTGAAAGTGTGTAAAATTGTTTGTACGACACAATTTAGTTTTATTTATTTTTTTTTATTATCATATTTCAGGGATTAGCATAATTTTACAAAAACAATAACAAAACCTATTCTAATGCAGTTATACAAAAACCACAAATTGAAAAAATGTATGGCGGTCGTTAAATTAATTTTGATGTGAACATGCAGATGAAATTCATGTTTTGTTAGTCTAGAAACACTGCTGTTTTGCTGCAGGTTTGAATTCCTTACATTTTTTACTCCTTATCAACTTCTTTGAATTAGTCACCTAGTTATTTAAAAAGATAACACTTTAAGACAACTTGAAATCCGGCTTGAGGAATGCTGAACGCTTAAATAAGTAATCAAGTGATATGTCAATGTTAAAAAGACAATGCTTAAAACGAGAACATATAACTTTTTTAATTTTGTAAAGTGTTTTGAGAGTGGTTTCAAAGCACTTTGTTTCCTCAAAGCACTTTAATTGTTCACTTCTAAGTTTATACTATGGTTTGGTTAGGTTGAGACGGCAGCCCGCTGTACATGATAAAACCGTACCACTGCTCACTTAGACCAATAAGGTCAATTCTGATACCGTTGCACGTTGGGACTTCAGTCCGAGTGAAACCACATTGAGCTTTTGGTAAAGCTTAAACATAAGAAGTTTGACGCTTGTCCTTGAGAGGTCGTCAAGCTTGGAAGAGAAGAACGACCCCAGATATTTATGCCTTTTCTAGCGAGCGCGGGACAGGAACATAGAAGGTGGGAGATGATTTCTTCCTCCTCCTCGTTCCTGCAGCTTATGTCTGCCTATTAAGCAAAATCCTGTGGTAACGGCCACTAGCGTGGCTACCTCTAGTCTTTCTAACGAGAGAAGGGCTCTCGAATAGTTTTAGGTCTAGAGTCAGCCATATAAGCCGTGTTGTTCTGCACGTTGAGAGTTCAGCCCATCTTGTATTGGCTTTACAGTTTGGCAGTTTTACAGTTGCCATCGGGATGCTGGGTGTTTTCCGAACCATTGAAGTCACCGATGTACCTTTTCTAGCAAGCTGGACTGCTTTTTAATTTCCACGTATGTCCTTATGCCCAAGTACTCATAATGTCAAAAAATTTGAAGCACGGCATTCTTTGGCTACTTTAGAGTTGATAGATACTTGCTCCTTTGAGATCATAGCTGCTTGGCTGTCCGAGAAAAAGTATATTTCTCGTTTAGAGATGACATTCTCTGAGAGCCAAATTTATACCTATATTTTAATAAAGTTTTATTAAAATATAGCCAAATCGTCGGCCTTTATAGTCTAGTGGAGAGTGCGCTAGACTATCAACCCAGAGGTCCCTGGTTCGAATCCGGGTTCGGACATGGTTCTTTTCACTTTCTTTGTTCTTTCCTACATTTAAGAGTTATGGAAAACTAAAAATCAGTAAAAACAAATAAATTGTGAACAATGTGGAATTAAAGGACAGGAACACTATTAAGAGCTGGAATTGCTTGCCCGAGGTTAAGGCATAACACTAGCCTCGGTTAAAAGCAATTCAAATTGTCGTTCACGGTTGTTTCGCCTAATCAATAATTCACGTATGGTTTCAATCAATTCCTCTAAATAATTTATCCCTTTCCTTCCAGACCAAAGACCAAACCTTGTTTTTATAAGGCTCATGCCTTGGTTCTTTGATCATGTAAATAAAAATATAAAAAAAATTTATTGTGTAGCAAGGATTGCCTTACGATCGAAGTTTGGCTTATCTTTTCTTATGTACAATAATAGCTTTCGAAATAATTTTAATGAATACAGTGATTTTTTTTTTCCTTTTTTGACTTCAGTACTTATTTTTTAGGTTTTGAGATATCCTTAATACGAATATGAAACTAGTTTTTTGCTATCACACCAGAATTTTTTACAGTTCACATATATGAAAAGTATGAAAAATTGGTGTACCTATTCAGTCAGAAATAGAAAATCCGAAGCAAAATAATAAGTAACAAATAAGTTCATAACCCTTTCAATGGCTAGGCTAAACAAAGAACAAAATAGTTCTTTTAATACCTATCATTTAGGTATTAAAAAGATAAAAAATTACTTTTGATTTTAACCTGCGCTACTTACGTTTTGCAAGCATGTACAAAGAAAAAATTGTTTTGCTCCTGTTCGGCACAAACATTTTTTTCAAATCCCTTGAAGGTTTTTCAAGCCGTAAGATCTTTGTTTTTTAAGCCCTCGTAATGTTATTATAATTAAAACCATAAAAAATATAAAAAACATAAATTTGATTTTTATCCTGTTGATTTTTTCTTATTAATAGGCCAAACAAATTTTTTTGCTTTTCTTCGGCACAAAATGGAAAATCTAACTGACTTTAATGTTAAATACCAGTCTTAATTTATTTTTATCATTTTGGTTTATTTTTTTTTCATAGAACCAAATGATTTGATTTAAAAAAGCGTTGCAAAATAAAAATAAAAATTACTTTTTGACGTGTTCAATTTATTGGGCAAATCCACTGAAAGGGTTAATAAGTTTATGCTATTTTACTCATTTTAAAATATAAAAGAGGATTGTGGGACCTTTTCCTTTTGTCTGCAAAGCTTTTGCTAAGCGACTTCATCTTATGAGTCTGGCTTGGATCATCAAGTTTAATCATCCAACAGTAATCAGACATAATGCTAGTATTCCACTTTCATTGATTTGTCCGCTTCATTTGTTTCATATGTTTTGGTAGATACTTGAATCCTTCGCCTTGTTTATCTTAAGCCTTCACGAATTGCTTCATAAGACCAAGTTGTATGTGCAAAATGGGGTAGTAAGATTTTTTAGGTGGGACTAAATTTTGGCGAACTATATTATTACATTATGGTGAACTACATTATTATATTATATTAATACAAATTAATTCTTTGTGGCCATTGCTTTCTTGTGTAATATTCTGCTTTGTTCCTGCCATCCCATTCACATAGAAAACATGAAATCGATCAACGATGACATAAATAAAAAAGGCATTTTTGCAGTTCTCTGATTGTCATGTTAGTTCTGTTGTTGTAAGAACTTGAAAAAATATTACATTTTATTAAATTACGTTATTGCTTTAGCTGAAACTTGGCTGACTTCGCATTTTCTCTCCTCTGAGTTGTTTTATAGCAACTAAGAGATGTACCGTGGGTATCGTGAGCTTTATTCTAATGTCACGAGAGGCGGTGCCTCTTCCGTATATGCGAGCAAGGAAATTAAACTTCCACAACAACGCATTGAATAACTTGGCGTGGCTCTTAATTTCAACAGAGATGCATCCGATACTTCGAATAAGAATGAGATGGTTTTTATAGTAAGCTACAGTGTTGCGCAAAACAATAGCAGCAAAATAAGTGCGCTGCAACAAAATCGTGTATCTCTTTTAATATTGGGGACACACAAAAATGATTATAGGCATCAAAGCATATATTCATACATCATATATACAACAAATCAAATTTAAATTTGGTTTTGTTTTTTTAATTAAATTTCAAATTAATATGGCTACATTCAATTTGTCTGAGAGCAAAACAAAAGCAACAAAACTTGAAAAATGTAAAAAGTGTACAAAAGTTACAAGAATTACCGGTAAAAGTTCCGTTATTGTAAAGCACGTGTTGTTTGTAAGTCATAAGTATTTAAGTTTAGTTTTGTTTTTGCGCTAGTTGTGACATTGACTGTTCCATTTATAATGGCACGTTTTAAATACTGTGAAGCTCTTAAATTGCAAATTATTTCCGAATATAAAAACGGAAATTCACAAATATCTAACATGAAACAGTTTGATATTAATCAGTCAATAGTTTGCAGATTAACAAAGAAATATACCATCACAAAAGACGTAACAACAGTACATTAAAGAGGGCGGCCGCGAAAGCCATAGCTGCGTGATGACAGGAACATTTGTGGCGTGTTCAAATGAAATGCACTTGCTACATCCAAAGACGTTGTTTGGACACTTGATTTAGATATCCAGCACAGCACTGTTTGATGACGAGCCGTTGAGAACGATTAAAGAAGTTACAGACCGTCAGAAAAACCTTTGCTTACAGCTAAGCATAAAAAACAAGGTGAGGTGCTACAATTTAAACAATTCTGTCTGAAATTGTGACAACAAGTTGCAATTTATTGTTTTTAAGACTCAGTCTTGCAAAAGAGCACCTAAATGAGACCGTTCAAAAATCGAAAACCGTTTTTTAGTGATGAATCAAAGTTCAACTTGATTAATTCAGATGGGATGTACACGGTACGGCGCCACCCAGGTACACGACTTGAAGCCCGAAACTGCAAAATAAATTTTAAGCACGGAGGTGGTGGCATTATGGTCTGCACTTGTTTTTCCTATAATGAAGTTGAACCATTTCAAAAAATCGATTGAATTATGGATCGATTTGTATATAATGACATTTTAGAAAGCAACCACATTCAGAGTGGAATATGTCGCTTCAGTGAACGTTTCAGCCCGACAACGACCCGAAGCACACTTTAAAGTTCATCAAAGATTACATTAGAGGCAATGTGATTCAAGTCCTTGATTGGCCGGCACAGTCACAATGACTTGAATCCCATTGAAAATCTTTTTGGGATTTTGAAGGTAAAAGTTTTTGGTCAAAGGTTTTCCAATAAGACTGCACTGTATGAAGCCCTGAAACTTAATTGGGAACATATACCTAATTCCAACATATCTTATTTAATAGAGTCGTTGTCGCTCAGATGTGCAGTGGTTATCAAGAATAATGAATCTTACACCAAATATAAATTTTGTTACTTTTGTTTTGCTCTCAGACAAACTGAATGAAATCACATTAATTTTAAATTTAATAAAGAAAACAAAACCAAATTTGAATATGATTTGTTTTTAATATGATGTGTGAATATTAAGGCGCCTCAACTTGTATGGAGGAAAAAAAAGTTGTCCGGGTCACCTCCTGAAAACAAACTTTGGTTTATTTTATGATGATTCCCAAAATATTGCAACTCTAGCTTTAGCCGTTCGTGAGCTGGAATGGTTTGAAATAACCTCTAAAAATCGCGTTTTTGATTAATACTATTTATACCACACTACCTTCGGTCAAAAAAATTGTCACAAATAGTGTAAATCGATGAAATACATAGTTTTGTTTTTTTATTTTTTTTTAAATCTAACTTAAATGTTTTTTTTTTTAACTGTTTTAACTTAATTGTTTTTTTTCTTAACAAACAATTTTCAGAATTTCATGGAGGTGACCCGGACCACTTTTTTTTTGAGGCGCCTTAGTGAATATATGCTTTGGTTCCTATAATCATTTTTGTGTGTACCTAATATTTAAAAAGATACACGATTTTGTAGCAGCGAACTGATTTTGTTGCTATTGTTTTGCGCAACACTGTACATTCCACCTAAAACTACTATAATTAGTTCGCACAGTTTTGGTGTTCTTGGTGGTGGAAGGGGAGGGGTAATATGTTTTCACAAAATTGTTCATAAATTTATTTTTTAGAACTTTTTTATTTATTTTTTATTTCCTCTCACTGGCCATTGTTGGTACTATTTTACAAACAAATTCAGAATCGACAGTAGAATTTTAGGCATAGATAAAGATTGCATCCAAAATCTATATATTATATATATTTTGCTATATTTTTGCTTCGCTTGTACAAACCATATACATTTTACGAAAAAAATTGCAGCAATAGTTCTTTTTTTTCTTATCTCCTGTAACCCATTTTGTAACTAGATAAAAATAGGCTAAAAATCATTTTTGGATATTTTTCCCCCTTGATTTTACTAAAAATTGCTGGTCGAGATCCCGACCGCTAAGATAATTAGAGCAATAATTTTTCTGTATTTTCAGCAAAGTTTATTATAAAAACTGGTTCTTAAGATAAGTTAATATGAGAGCTTATGGTTCTCTCGTTATAAAATACGTAATAAAAAAATTACTAAAAAGTCATTTAGTTTATACTTATATTAATTTTCATTTATTAAATATTTAAAAACTTTGTATGGGTTTTCATCCGAAAATGAGCCAACATTTTCGAAATTGATGTTTAGTTTTTAATAAAAAGCATATACAGTGTGCAACAAAACACATGCACGAACTTGAGCCCATCACAGTTTCTTTAATAATAACGATAAGAATATATAGAATTCAACTTAAATCATTTATTTATTCATTTATGACCTTAATAAGCTAAATAAAAAAAAATGTAACAAAATTTGTTGCTAACACAAAAAAAAAAAATAAAAAATAACGGTATAACACAGCTTTTTGCTTGCGACAAAACATAAGCACATTTCAGTTTTCTTACAAAATTAATTAATTTCACTAATATTTAGTGGCGTAACCATTATTTTTCAGAACTTCTTCGTATCTGCGTGGCATGGACTCTATTAAATTTAATAATAAGTCTCCAGAAATTGCACTCCATGCCATTTCCACTTGGCGAAAGAGGTCATCTGAATTTTTGCAATAATCGCGATTTATTTTGCGATCTACAATATCCCATAGATTTTCTATGGGATTGAGATCTGGCGATTGTGCTGGCCACTTCAAAGTTTCAATCTTGTTTACAACGAACCACTCTTTCACACATTTTGCTGTGTGTTTGGGGTCGTTGTCATGTTGAAAGATCCACTTTAGTGGCATTTCCTCCTCTGCGTGTGGCAGCATAACATTTTCAAGGATATCTTTATATACGAATCGATCCATTATACCATTTATTTTATGAATCGGCCCGATCCCATTGCCAGAAAAACAACCCCAGACCAATATATTGCCTCCGCCATGTTTAACCGTCCCTTGAGTATAACGAGGATTTAGACGTTGGCCCTTAGGTCGGCGTACAAGTCTAAATCCATCGGAACATTTGAGATTGTACTTGGACTCATCAGAGAAAAGCACGGTCTTCCATTTGGTTGTACTCCAGTCCAAGTGCTGCTTCGCAAATTCAATTCTAGCACGTCTATTTTTCACAGAAATAAATGGCTTTTTTGCGCTTCGGTACGATTTGAGCCCACCTTCAACAGCTCTTCTTTGGATCGACCGGATTGAAATGTTTAGCTGCAATTCTTTTGATATTGACCTTGTTGATACAAAGGGATTTTTTCTTATCAATCGGAGTATTGCCTGGTCGTCTCGCTTGCTGGTTTGCCGCGGCCGACCACCTTTATTTATGGGAGTCAATGACCCTAAAGACCGAAAATGGCTGATAATTCGGGATATTACACTATAATGTATTTCAAATTTTCTTGCAATCGATGTTACCGATTCCCCAGTATTATAATCTTTTATAATTTTTTCTTTTAATTGCGCCGAATACTTATTATTTCCCATATTTTCAAAAACAAAACACTCAAAAATAACCGACACCTTCGATAGATCAGAATCAACTAAAAACACGTGCAAATTTTCTCTACCTATTGTTAAAATGTTCAAGAGACACTTGTTGTTGTTTAACTGCACTTGTTGTTGGTAATCTTTTACAAAAACTACAAAATGTCAGTATTTTTGAATTCGTGCATATGTTTTGTCGCTGCTGAAAAACAACGGCGTAAACGGAATATCATGGTATCATGATAACCAATATTTTTCTTTTTGTCTGATGTCTTATATTTTTGGTAGGGTCTCTAAACGTTACAAAAAAATTAGAATATATAACACCCCCCCTAATTTTTTTATTGATACTAAGCTTTATTGTTGTGTGAACAAGTTCGTGCATATGTTTTGTCGCACACTGTACATTGAACTTCGTGACGATACTCTAAAATTACGGCTGATATCGTGATCACAGATAGATATGGCTAAATTGACTCAGGAGATGATGCTGATCAAGATCATACAGTACAAATTCGGATCCGGTAAACCCATTATAATTCCTATATGTACTTTAAACACTGACTCCAAATCTGTACTCAGTTTCTCCTTATATATTAAAATTTTCAAGAAAAAAGTTTAACGTTTTGGCACGTGCCTCGTATTATTGATCTAGAATCTAAACTAGTCACCATAAAATAAAAAAATATTATTTTATATTGCAGAATAAATATCAACGTTCCCATCAATATCAACCACTGTCGTGCCATGTGCTACAGCACAGCAAAAAGTTTTAATTATCCAAAGAAATATCAACAAATTTTATATCTTTTATTTTAGCGGCGCTGTTATCATTTGTAGAATTTAGAAAAAAAATGTTGATTAAGTGTATTTTACAGGAAAAATAGACGTTTTGAACGTTGAACGATTACAGCTTCGTTAAAACAAAAGATATACAATTTGTTGATATTTCGTTGGATGTTCTGAAAATTTAAGCTCCGTTACAGCTAGGGTTGCCAGGTCCTGAGAGGCTGTTGTCGGGACAAATCACAAAAATTCCAGGATTTTTCATAAGTCGTCGGGACAAAAAACCCACATAACATATTTGTAGGAGTATTTGTATTTGAAAAACATAAACATAAAACAATATTGAAAACAATACGATTATAAATTAAATCTAAATAATAAAACAAAATAATTCACAGCAATGAAACATTAATATTTCATAAAATCACATTAACTTAAAACTTAAGGAGTAGCAGAAGAAAACCGGACAAATAAATTCTTTCAAATTTTATAGGAGAGGTCAAAACTGTTTTTGCTTGCATTTTTTTTTTTTGTTTTTATAAGCATATTGAAAAGATTTTTAGCAATAATTAATCTGTGATTTTTTGGTTAGTCGATCCGGTGATGATTGAAAATGCCGATGCAAAGTCACTTTGGTTCAAAATCGATTCATCCGCTTTTGTTCTACTGCTTCTTAATTAATAATATATTTATTTTAAATATTTTTGATTAGCACGAGTAGCTTTAAGCATTTTTTCACTGTCTGGTGTGTTTAATAAGTTCCTAAAACTAAGACAAGATTCATTTATATTTAGTCTTATTAAAAGTTCACTTTTAATGAGATCAACATCCATTTTATTTCTTTCTTTAGTATACAAACTCGTTAAGTGACTGAAAGTTTTTTCACAATATGCGTTGCTAATTGGAATGGAGAAAACAAAATTTATTATTTTTTTTAATTCTTTGAGTTCTTGGTTCTTCAATTTAAAAAAGAAATCAAACCAAACTTTTGAAACATGTTCCTCTTTCGACAAATATTCATATACGCTTCGTAATGCGTAAAAATCTGAATACAATTCGTCATAATTAACGTTTGATAAATTCAAAATATTTGAAAGATCTTGCAGTTGTTCCCATGAAAATAGTTTTGTTTTAATATTTATAATAGAAATTTTTTTATAAAAAGAATTATCGTTGAAATCATACCGATTTTCTAAATATTCAATGGCTTTTCGTAAAAACTGTTTAGCTTCTTTTTTAAATTTTTTTTTTCATTGTGGGAAACATGGCTCATTGTTAGAATGGCTTGTGCTTTATGTCCCCAAAAAATTTGTCTTGAAGCCGACTTTTAAGACTGTTTAATAGTTTTTTCATGATAGTGTCTAATTCTACAATTGTGCAGGCATCACTTTCCAGTGCTAAGACAGCATAATGAAAATGTGGCAAAACATTGCTTAAAAAAAATAAGTAAGCTTCTGAAATGCCTTCATGCATGCATTCATCATCTTCATTTGATAACTCTGATTGATTCAAACCATTTGAAACAAATGCCCATAACTCATGCCTACAAAATGCTTCACCTTTTTGTAGAAAATATCTCTTCACGGCAGGCCAGCTTAGAACCAACCTATCTAAAGCTGGAAGAAGGGAAAGCCACCGAGTTGGTACATGACGAAGCAGTTTTTTGTACTCCAAGCTCGCAAATTCAAAACAGTCTTTCAATTTTTCATTTTTTAACGCAGAAGAGCTGAATTCATTATAAGTTTTGATGACAATGTTTTCAATATCTACGGATAAAAAATTAAGTGCATGCTTGAGACAGTTGTTTATAACATGGCAGTTACAGTTTGCTTTTCGAATTTGATTGTTAATATTTTGCAGTTTTTGAAAAATCGAGTTGCGTTCGCCATAGTTTACCGATGCATTGTCGGCGCTAAAGGCACTAATATTCTGCATAAGCAAATTGTTGTCTTCTGTTATTTGTTTTATGCTTGCGAAAATATCTTTAGAAGCTCCTAGAGGATTTTCGTAAAAATCCAGTAGCTTTCTACAAATTCCAACCTCTGAGTCAAAATACTGAACTGTATATGCGTATAACTTCATATTTCCCACACTAGTACCATCAATACTAACAGAAAAATAGCAAGCAGTTTGTACACCAGTCACGACTTTTTGTTTAGCATACGGTGATAAAACATATCGAGTAATTGCTGCAGCCTTAGTGCGCCCACAAGCGACTTTATTGGCAATTTTGCTGTCACTGTAAGCAACTTGAGCAAGTTTCATTTGGCAATCAAAACTACTGTAGCTAAGACCATGTGCTACGTTATGAAAAACATGTAACAACTCAGCCTTTGCTATATTCAACTCCTCAGAAGTGTTCTTTTGAATAACAAAATTGTCTAGACTTGCCGAAATTTTTTGAGACGATTTAATTTTTTGGTGTCTTTTCGTGCTCCTTTATATGCCTTTCTAGAACTCGAACTCCTTCGTACTTAACCTGTAGCTCTACTCCACATATCTTGCATATTCTGATGAAATCGTCTTTTCTCTTCAGCCAGTCTACAAAATCATAGCGCTTCATCCACATTAATGAAAATGCAGTCATTCGCTTTTTATTGGCACCCGCCGTAAAGACTTCTTGAGAGCTTCCTTCATCTTTATCCTCAAGTGCTTCCATAGAAAATCACACATCTAGGAGTTATTAAAGTAATAAATTAGTTAATATATAACAAGACTGATTAAAGTTTATTCTTACATGCTTGAGAGCTGTTTTAATTTTATTTTAACTTGCATACAACTATAAAGCGAAAGCAGCTAATTTCCAGCAACTGTCAAACATTTTTAAGAAGACGTAGTCGATGGAATAACTAACGCCGTGAAAAATGCAAAGCTGTAGCCATAAGATATGTTTGACAACTTCAAAGATCGCTTTTACACTAGTCAAACTTAAAAGCAATTTAAAGAGTTTGTTTGTAAATTGTGGCGAATTGTGTAATGAAATGGGAGCGAACTATACAATTGCTTTTGAATCATTAATTTTTTTAATTTTTTCAAAATTCCGGGACAAATTGTCCGATAACGGGACACGGGACAAGCCATTCAATAACGGGACAATCCCGACGAATCCCGACCACCTGGCAACCATAGTTACAGCACATGACACGACAGTGGTTGATAAAATGATGGAAAAACTGATATTTATTCTAAAATACAAAATATTATTTTTTATTTTATGATACAAAATATTATTTTTTATTTTATGGTGAGTCGTTTAGATTCTAGATCAATAATACTAGATACGTGCCAAAGAAATAAAACAGCCTGTATCTTGAAAATTTTATGCTATAGAAGCAAACTGATAATGAAATGAAAATGAGCTTACCGAATCCGAAATTTGTAGACTAGTATTATTTATCCAAACATGTCTGAATATAAGAGCACTACTCTTATTTTTCACACAACTGCACATACTTTTCTATTCCTGCCACGCCTCCTTATCAGAGTTACGAACGGAGTGACACAGTTAGTATGCCCCTTAAGCAGAATGTGTGGGGGCTTAAAAATATTAGCACCGGTTTTTAGTGTACCGCTGGGGTCGAGATCTCGACCAGTCATCTTCAACGCTGTCTGGCAATCAGGTGGAATAGCTGTAAGTAGTTTCTTTATAATAAATTTGCTTAAATTTTTGGCTATTTGAATCAATAACCCTTGTTTTTTTGTTTTTGATTTATACAAGTAGTTACAATAACTTTAAAATTAGGCTATTTTTTTGACTATTTTTGTATCCCTTCAGGTGAGACTTGAAAAAGGTGAAAGAGGGTATAAAAATGTACGGTCGGAAAGTTAAAATATCAAACTAAATAAATAAATAAAACAATTTATTAAATTTGGCTACCTAATATTTTTCATTATTTTATTATAAACAACAAAAGCTTGTGGTCGAGTTCTCGACTGGTGCTACAAAATGGGTTAATACCTAACAACAAGTAGAAACAAAAATCCCATAAATTACTAAGTATGCATTCAATGTATACGCACCGATGTATTTAATAATAAATAAGCATTTTATAAGATAATATAATTGGAAGAAATATAAAAATGTAACAATAATTCAACAATCTATAAATCACACTGGAACTTTTTCCTAGGATAGATAAAGGGTCCGCCAAATAACTTCTTTTTTTTTGAAAATTCTATAAAAAAAAACTACTGGATATTTTCTCAAATTTCTTTTTTTATTTGAAAGTACAATCCTTCCGATAAATAACGGAAAATAATTTCATTCAAATGGCTGCCTCGGCTGGCAGTAGCCTACACGATCGGTCCAATTTTTAAGCACATTATCGATTGTGTGCAGCTGTATTTCTCCAATGGCTTCACGAATATTGTCCTTTAAAGCGTCAATTGTCTCTGGCTTGTCGGCATAACACTTATCTTTGAGGGCACTCCACAAATAATAGTCCAACGGTGTCAAATCGCAGCTCCGAGGTGGCCAAACGACATCAGCTCTGCGGCTGATAATGCGATCTTCAAAAACAGGGCGCAAAACATTGAGTGTAGTAGCTTCGGCTGTGTGGCACGTAGCGCCGTCCTGTTGAAACCAAATGTTGCCAATATCCTCCTCTTAAATTTTTGTGCCATTGACTGTAACGGCCACTCCTTGCTCATTTTCGAAGAAAAATGGCCCAATTATGCCTCGACCAAAATCCGCACCAAACAGTGACTCGTTTTGGATGCAGCGGCTTTTCAATGTATGCGTGCGGGCTTTCCGTGCCCCAAATGCGACAATTTTGCTTGTTTACATACCCGCCAAGATCAAAATGAGCTTCATCTGAAAAGATGATTTTTTTTGGCAAAATCGGCATATTCTGTAAGTCGATCGCAGGCACACTTAGCGAAGCGAAAACGCATTGGATGGTCTTATATAATAAGTTGGGGATTTGCCGAAGCAGACCACAGTGGGTCCCTTTTCGGCATTGGATGGTCAGTTGGCTTCAACTCCTGAACCAATTGGACTTTGTATGGCGTCATACCAAGGTCTTTATGCAAAATTCGTCTCAATGATGTCTCCAAAATGTTCAATTGTTGAGAACAACGGTGAATTGATCTCGCACTTTCTGCCACAGCAGCAATATTCTCGGGTGTACGCACTACTTTTGGCTTTTCGCGCTTTGGTTTATCGATGAGGATGCCAGTTTCTTTCACTTTTTTCACAAGATAACGAACATACGGAGCTGACGGTGCTTCTCTTCTTCCAAAATCCATACGCAATTTTCGCACACATTCTGCAACATTACCATGATTTTCAAAGTAGTGTCGCAATATTTCCCAGCGTTGTTCAAACGTATACACAACCATATTCGTTCAGCGGAAGGATAAAACTAATTATCTGTCAAATCAGACATGAGCTATGTGTTACCATTCAAGAAATAAGCACTAGTTAAAAAAAAGGTTAGATGGCGGACCCTGATTAAAATTTGGATTCCACCGTTCGGGGTCTCAAAAGTTAGAGGAACTCATAAAAACGATGTCTGCATACTTTTTTTTCAAATCGGAGAATATTTATCGGAGCGTTTTTGATTCTCCTGAAGGTATTTTTTGTTAAAAAAACATGTTTTTTGCTTGTAACTTTTTATTTTTCAAGAGAGACATATCCAAATCTTCTGAAAATATTAATTCCTAAATATAAATTAATAAATATTAAATTATGTTTTATTATAACGCTTATTGACCTCCAAACATATAATTTTTTGCTATTTTTAAAAACTTATTTTGTTAAAGCATCTGTAAAAAACACATTTTTCATTGGATTTACCTAAAATTGATCTTGTTTGAAAGGAATTAAATTACACTTTTTTTTAATATATCGGTTAAAACAAATCTGTGTGTGAAAAATGACTAAACATCAGTAATCGACTTTAGAAATCAGCTAAAAAGATAAATTTCTTTTAGGCATAAAGTTTAAGTTTTAGTTTATAAAGGTTATTATCTCTTATTAGCTGAAAAACGGCATGTTACACGCCCCTTGTCCAACGCTCATAAAATGATAACTCTTATTGACCCATAAAAATAGATTTTTTATTGTTTAAGAAACACATTTTGTTAAAACTGCTGAAAGAAGTGAAGTGATTCCAAGTTTGTGTACTTTTCAAGAGATTTTAAAGTGGCTTTCTTTTTTTATTTTTTTTTTTCATTGTGACAATGTGTCTTTTACAGAGGTTGTAACAAAATGTGTTTTTAAAAATAGCAAAAAATTATATGTTTGGAGGTCAATAAGAGTTATATTAAAACATAAGTTAAAACATTTCATTTTGCCTAAATGTTGGTATAAGTAAGGAATTTATATTTTTTGTAGATTTGGGTATGTGTTCTTTGAAAAATAAAAAACATTTTTTTTTAACAAAAAGGACCTTCAGGAGAATTAAAAACGCTCCGATAAATTTTCTCCGATTTGAAAAAAGTATGCAGAAATCGTTTTTATGAGTTTCTCTAACTTTTGAGACCCCGAACGCCTGATTATTTTTCCCCCATACAAAAGCGATCCAGTCTAACGCACAGGGCTGAAAATTTCGGACAATCCGGACTAAATCCTGACGTATGGTAAGCCTAACTATAGACATATTTAGTTAGTATTAATTTATTTAACATTAATTTTATTATCAATTCATCGAATTCGCAGCAAGTTCCATGCGTGCGAGACGATTTCAATAAGAGAAAAATTTAATGGAAATTTAGTACGTATGATAAAATGTTAGTTCCTTTTAATATTTGCAATGAAATTGAATCTTTATTAAGTGATTCTCTATACTCTCTTGATATGTTTCAAATTAATTTCATAAGAAACGATATCAACAAAATACCTGCTTTAATTTTTGTCACTAATGATATTAAAATTCAATGATTCTCATTGTTATTTGCCACTCACTAACGAAGCAGTTTATCCCAAAGCTATCTTAATGTCATTAAGTTATTACTTAAATTTTAACACGTCAACTCCAGATTCAGTTGTATTGCACAACTTTAAAAAATCAAATTATGCAAGTCTTATCATTTCTTCTAATCTATTAATTTGAATGTTGTTTTTAGTGATCGAGATCTGTACTTTATTTTTCAAAGACTCTTTACGAAGCGTTTTATTTATATGTACCCTTGAAAAAATTAAAACGAAACTTTTACTTGCCGTGGTATAATCGTCGTTTGCTAAACCTAAAAAATTTGAGAAACAAGGCTCAGAAGAAATTCAAACAATAGCGCAGTTCACGATCTTATTGCATCGTTGCAAATGCAAAATAAACAGCTTTTACAAAAACAAAAAGCATATGTTGCAAAAGCTTTTCAATGTTTTTTGTTTTTGTAAAAGCTGTTTATTTTGCATTTGCAACAATGCAACAAGATCGTGAACTGCCCAAATAAAAATCTGAACATGCTCAAAATCTATTTTATCTCCGTAGAAAAGAGTTTGATTTTCTCTCCAATTTTTTGTATAAAAACTACTTATGCACTATTGAAAGCAACAGTTAATCAAATGCTAAAAAATTTTGGTCGTTCTTTAATTTTATGGGAGGGTATTACAGTAAACAACCATGAAGAAATTTGTAGCTTGTTTGCAGAATTTTTCAGTTCGGTATTTAATTTGCAGAATCTTAAAATTCTCGCAGAGCCCTTTCTGCACTTACTAACTGAAACAGAAGTTCTTGAAACTGTAGCTGGTATTGACTCTAACAAGGAAGCAGGATGTGCCTTAAGTCCTTCGTGTCTTTTCAAGCCTTGCGCTGGCTCCTTATCGAAACCATTTTTACTTACATTTAATAAGCTTTCAATTGAAGTTTTCTTGAGAGACTGGAAATTTTCGTATATTTCGCCCATTTTTACATTTTAGACAAATTGGTAAATAAAAGCTTTTTGATAAAGTGAAAAGCTTTATCATTCCTCAACAGTATGGTTTCTTTTGCTGGTAGGTCAACTACATCCAATTTGTTACTCTTTGCAAATTTCTGTATAAATGAAGTCGAAAAAAGGTAGCAAGTCGATGTTCTTTCTGTACACTGATTTTGTGAAAGCTTTTGACATTCTACCTCATAATGTTCTTTTGCATAAACTTGGAAAAATTGTTTTCCATTTTATTTTTTTTAAATGCTTAGATACATATTAACATAAGAGACTTCTTCACCGATAATAAAAACAACGTAAAATCAAAAATTCCAACTTTAATTAAAAAAAAAAACAGTAACAAAAGTAGGGTAAACTTGGAAATTTTTAAATCAACTACGATGTTTTCATTTTTAAATACGATTCAAATTTTTATTTTCAATCTAAAAATAGAAAATTTTGTTTTAAAGTTGAAAATTTTTGATTTTCAAATACATAATTTTGATTTAAAAATTCTCATTTTTGATATGAAAACACACATTCTTGTTTCGAAAATGTTTTATTTTTATTTCAAAAACCTAAAATTTTGATTTAAAATTGTTCTTTCTTACCTCTTTATAGCCTTTTCCACGATATCACATTGAAATTAGACGAACATTTTTCATTTCATATGACATAGCATTTATTTGCAAAAGTTCTTCCAGCTAAGCGCAAAAATTATTTTACTGTTTTTGTCATCAAAACAACCCCTTTTAATTTTTTTCGCGAAATTTATTTTTTCCAAAATGTTGTTATGTTTGTTTGTTTGTTATGTTTGTTTGTTTCCAATCAAAAGTTATGGGTAAATATATATATTAGTACGTCTATATTTTTGCCACCCAACCCCCTTTCACCTCCTGTTAAATGTGTTTTAAGGTGATGGCATCATTTCTTCTGACTACATTTTCAGCGTTGTCACTCTGTTCTTTATCAATGTTACTTTAGTTTTTGTATATAGTATATCACCACTTCATCAAAAAGTTTACCGTGAATAGAATGCAGTAAAAGTTAATATTTTCGTGTTTAACGTGTTATTTGAACAATAGTGTTGAAAGTCAAATTTCCACGCCAATTAAATGTAACGACATATAAAAGACAGCGAAATTAAGACATTTGAACTCTCCAATCATTGTTGTAAGCTTGGTTGAATTGAACAAATTTTTCGGTTTAACAGCGTACTAACCGAAAGTATTGTGAAAAGTATGCTGGAAAATGTTTAAATTAGAAGTAAGCACTGCATTGCCAACATGGTTCCAATAATTTGGAAAAGTCGGTAACTGTTACTCAATTTAGGCCGTGTGCGAATTGATCTAAATGCGACCTAAACTAAATTGGGTCGCTCACAGCCTTAGTTCTTATCGCACACAGCCTAAATTTGCAGCAAAAAACATAATGCCACTTCTAGCACTATTCTTGCAGTTTTTCAGCTGGATTTATGTCGATCAACTGTTAACGTCGATAATATTCTAACAGGTTGCTGTATATACAATAATTGGAATTTAAAAAGTGACTGCTTTTTTAACCTACACCTTTTTGATAATTTACATTTCGAAACAGCTGTACAATTTTTCGCATAAAAAAGAATTTTGAAGATTTAAGAAATTGCATCAACTATTAGACTCAGTTTATTTAATTTTTTATTTTAGACACAAACCAACTGTTATTTTCCAACTGGAAAAACTACTAGAAAATTAAGGAAGATTGTTGTCCATTTTCCTTTTTTTTACAAATTTGATTTCCATAAGCGAAGTGCAAGTAAAATTTTTACCAGTAACTAGTAAATTCAGTTCGAAACTAAAAAACAGTTTTTGATTGTGAAAAAACAGTGATAAAATTATTCCTTCGTTAAAAAAGCGCGCTAAATTTTTAAATTTAAAAACATATTTAATAGAGAAGTGTATATTAAAATGTTTATATAAATTACTCTCGAGTAACACCGGGTATAAAATAAGTATAAAATAAAAATAGTAAATTAAATGTATTTCAATTTCACATATGTTTTTCACAGAGGTCTCACCGTCTTTTTTTTCACATGAACAGCTTCTCGTGAAATTCCATTCGGAGTCCTAGAGGTGGAACTGCTACCTTCAAATCTTCTTTTTGCATGTATTGCAAGCTCCTTAATATAACATAGAGATGTAGATAATGAAGTGATGTGAGGACTAAAATCAGCCGCCTCACGATCCAAAGCCATATTTAATAAAGACAATTTTATTTTATTTCGCACTAAACGACGCGACGCAATGGATACGAAAAAAACAAAGTGGCGTTGTTATTTTTTCTGTATCTGTTTCAACTTAAAATTAAAAATGCATTTTTGAATTTCCTTCCAAAAGTTAAATTCGTATTTTTTGCTAAGTACGAATTTAATTTTGGGAAGAAATTTCCTCCCAAAATTAAAATCAATCTTTTTGCAAAGTACGAATTTAACTTTTTGGAGGAAATTAAATTCGTTCTTTTTACAAAGTACGAATTTAAATTTTGGGAGGAAATTAAATGCGTTATAAAAATAACAAATATATTGCAAATGCAAAGTACGAGTTTAACTTTTGATTCGAATTAAGCTTTTGGCACAATTTTGAGTGCACAATCAAGGCTTTGGTAATAAACATTTTTTTAAAAGCAGTGAAATTGGCGCTCATAGTTTCAAAGCAAAAATTCTCAAAATCTATGGGTTACATATTGGAATGCTATAAGCTATATATCATTATAAAGGCGGTTTAATAACCTTTTTAATGGTATGCTTAACCAAAATATGTAACGCACAGATTTTGAGAATTTGTTCTTTGAAAATTAGTACCATGAGCGCCAATTTCACTCCTTTAAAAAAATGTTTATGGCTAAAGTCTTAATTGTGCCCCTATAAGCTATATATTGTTATAAAGGTAGTTTAATCACCTTTTTAATGGTATGCTTAGCAAAAATATGTAACGCACAGATTTTGAGAATTTTTGCTTTGAAACTATGAGCGCCAATTTCACTACTTTTAAAAAATGTTTATGACCAAAGTCTGATTGCACACTCAAAATTGTGCCAAAAGCTAAATTCAGATCAAAAGTTAAACTCGTACTTTGGAAAAAGAACGAATTTAATTTCCTCCCAAAAGTTAAATTCGTACTTAGCAAAAAGTACGAATTTAACTTTTTGCGGATCAAAAATTTTGGTTTGAGTCTTTGCTAAGTTAGCGTCGGATTGACGCATCTTCACGCGCATTGATATCGGGCAGGCATTTTGTTTGATCGCTGTGACTGAACTGAATAGCAGTACTCGTATCTTAAAATGTTAATAGTTATTATATGAAATGGTAATTTGACTTGTTTCGTTTACATCTTTTTATTGTTATTTCGTTATTCGATACTGAGACAGTTAATATGCAAAACTGTTTTTCAAAGAGTTCTTAACTAAGGCTATTCACGTTTCAAACTTATTTTCTGACATTCGAAATGACATTCCGCTTACGCATTGCTCCAAAAAAATAGCGGTTAAGAATATTCACGCTGTGTTCAAAATACATACTTAAACATAATAGCTCTCACGCAATCTTACCATTAAAACATTCAAGAAAGTAACAGGCAATAATCGAAATATGATATCCTTAGCTCGAAAATTAATTAACAACTTAATTTAGTTAATAAACTGTGAAACTTGATGGGTTATTTTCTTATGTTCTTTCTGCTAAAAAAAAGAAGAGAACAACTAACAACAAAATCTGCCGATATGCCTGCGTTCAATGCACCGCAAATGTAGCTAGCTGGCACAAGAAAACAAACTCAACATCTTCAAAATCATTTTCTGTCGTTCTTTCAGATATTCTTTGTTTAAAGAATGGTTTTTGAAGCATTTTACGGGTATGCTTTTATTTTTTCTTAATTCTTATATGTTCCTTTTAAACTTTTTTTTTATGCAAGTAAGTGTTGTTGCTTTTTGTTGTTTCTACTGCTGTCGCTGTGAGACTTTGTTTGGAAATGCACAAAATGTGGCAACCGTCAAAAGCAACACACTCACACACACACACACACACACACACACACACACTCGTGAACAGAAAAATACACACATTGTCACAGATCTGAAATGCCGCCAGCTTGGAGAGGAACGGTATGAGCCTGATCTGGCCCTGCTGCCAGGGTCATCGCGCAGGGAATCCAACGAGTGAGTTTCTTTTAGTCTTCGAGCCGACTTTATTAAAGCGTCAGAACGCATCAAGAACAAGAACAGCAACAACCAAAACGAAAACGAAAACAACCACAAAAATTATACAACATTTTATACTTGTACCCTTTTTGTATTTTCTTATTTTTAAGCTTAAACAAAAGCAAAGTCAAGACTTCAAGAATTTCCGACCGGTTTTAATCTTAACTTTTTCGATCACATTTCATTCTCAATTTTGTTCAACAAGGAATTTTTGTTGGTTTTCTTTTACTTCTACGTACTGTTGTTGTCTTTAATAATTTGTTTCTTCTTTGCTCGAGTTGTGCTCTTTTGTGTTAAATATTGTAAAAAGGAAATCTGAATAAAAAAAACCATTCATAAATGCAGAAATATCTTGTTTGTATTCGGTAGATATATTGAATAAAAGTAAGAGAAACGGTATTCCTGCAAGAACTATCGTTTTCAGTTTTTCTAATGAACAAAATTTAATTGCAATATTAAAAAAATGCTAATTTTATTATATCGTGGGAAGTTTCTGTAAATTTTTAACTTTCTATTTAACTTAAATATTTCTTACATTTAAAAATATGTACTTTTAAAATACAACATCCCGCACAAACTGTGGCGGAGTTGACTTTCTAGTATATAATTCAATAAAACACAAACTTATTACATATTCAAAGTAAATATTTTGATGTGTTAACTTGCGAGATCCAGTCACAAAAAATTTAACTTAATACCAGTTTATACTTCACCAAGATATAACTTTAACATCAACAACATTCAGAGTGCCCTTAACCCTTTCAACAATCCGACTTTAGTTACTGGTGGCTTTATCGGTTTGCACAAAACATGAGGCTCGCCAAGATATAACAAAAAAGGTTCATAAATCACAAAGTTCATAGCCAATTCTAACTTTTATTCATCTTTATGATGGCTCAGCCACGCACTTTAGTACCTACAATACCTTCTCCCACATCCATATATCTTGTTGCTCCCCTCGCCTCTGCATAGAAATGGAAAGTCAGCAAGTATTTGCCAGGTAGCGATCATCTCCCAATCATTATAGACCTTTTCTCAAACCAACCACATCCTGCTTATCGACCAAAATTTATAACTGACTACGCCAACTGGCCTTCTTGTATCGAATACTTTCAAAAACATGCTATTCGACCAGTTAGTTTTAACATCAACAAAGAAATATCAAATCTCCAAAAGAATATTCCCCAATCTGCTAACGAGTCCATACCAATATCTTTACAAAACATACCAATATCTTTACAAAAACTCTACTTTCTAACGTGGTGGAACACAAACTTAAGTCAACTCAAAAAAGACAAAAATAAAATAACTCTTGTTAATATGCTTAACTATAAAAAAGCCATATTCTATTTCAAACTTAAAAAAAAAGAAAGAAAGAAAAAAGGCTCAATGACAGATTTTACAGCTGAAATTAACCATCCACAAAATTTCGCAAAATTTTGGGTATCATAAGACGCTTTTGCGGCTAAAAGACCTCACACAGCATTCACTGCATCTCTGATTCCTACTTTCCTTCTTCTTCACCACAATTTACAACCAACAAAAGAATATATCTCCAACTTCTTTAATAAAACATGATCTAATGACTCTGCGAACGAACAATTTCCCCAATTTTTTCAATCAAGCAAAAACACCACTCTAACCCTTTCTCTCTCCATCCAGCCTTTCTGCTTGAATTTCACTTCGGCCTATCCGAACTAAGAGGTTATACCCCCGAAATATACCGAATCAATTATTCTATAATACAAAATGCTTTTGTCGTTCTAAAATGTCGGCCTTTATAGTCTAGCGCTAGACTATCAACCTAAAGGTCCCTGGTTCGAATCCGGGCACTAGCATGGTTCTTTTCACTTTCTTTGTTCTTTTCTTCATTTAAGAATTATGGAAAACTAAAAAATCCACAAATAAATTGTGAAAAATGTGGAATTAAATGACAAGAAGGGCTGGAAATGCTTGCCGAGGTTAAGGCATAACACTAGCCTCGGTTAAAAGCAATTAAAATTGTCTTTCACGGTTGTTTCACCTAATCAATAATTTACGTGTGGTTCCAATCCATTCCTCTAAATAATCTATCCCTTTCTTTTCAGGTCAAAGACCAAACCTTATTTGTATAAGGCGCATGCCTTAGTTCTTTGATCTTTATAAAAAAAAATACAGAATTATAAACTTTTGCAGCAACATTTTTTGCAATAAATTCCACAACAATAAAAATTTAGTCTTGTTGTAGCAATTTTAAAACAGAAAAGCTACAAAAGCCTTTGTGAAATCCTACAGACCCATATCGTTTAACCCTTGTATGTCAAAAATCTTAGATAAAATAATTGCTGCTCAACTATGGTGGTTTGTCACTATCCAATCGATAGTCACCAAATGGAATTTAGATAAGGCAAATCCACAACAGATACACCACTCTATGTAGATAACGTGATTGTGAATTGTCTATCGCAAAAAAAATCTATCAATAGTTTCATTGGATTTCGAAAAAGCTTTTGACAAAATAGGCATACACACTGTTATAGACCAACTATTAGCTTGGGAGCTGGGTCCTAACATAATAAATTATGTAAAGAATTGTAAGTCCAATAGAATATTAATAGTCCGAATTGGTTATTTTACATACAATCCTCAGCCATTACATAAAGACATTCCACAAGGGTCTCCACTCTTAGTGATAATATTTCTAATTGCTTATAATAAACGAAGCAGCATCATATCTTATTCATGCAGATGACTTCAATCTTATAATAAAGTCACATGAAAGCAAAATCATTGCAAAGTTAATTGACCTCAATCAAACATTGCCAGTAATGTGGAAAAAATCCCATTCATGGTAGTTTTTGGGAATTCCTTGGGAATTCCTTGGGAATTTTTTTTGTTGAGAATTCCCATTGTAATCCAGCGTGGTACTTTGTAATTGTCATGGGATTTCAGCGTGGTATTTTTTAATTCCATGGGAATTCGGGAATTTTCTTCTTAAAATTTTTTTTTCTTTTATTAAGCAAAAATTTAATAATGGTATTTGATGAACGACGTATATATACAGAAGTGTAAAACTATAAGTTTACGCTGCACATTCTCCCGAAATAACCCTTAATACAAATGATTAAATTGCATATTTGTTTTAAGAACAAGTTGCCATCATGAAAATTAAGTAGACATTTTTTGACATATGGCAATACTATCATGCACTTTTGATTTTTTCGCAAGAGTAAAGCTTTCAAAAATTATGTTAAAATTCCAAAAATAAGAAAAATATAATTACTACCAAAACAATAATAAAATATATTTGCAAATCTACTTATCGAATCGATTGGTTTTCAAATATCTTTTAAAATGAAAATGAAATCACAGTTGCCATTATACGCTCTACTTGCATCGCATTGTCGTAAGATGAGTATGTAAAATCCCTTACGTTTTTGTTGTTGCAAATGCGCTTATTTTAATATATTGCTCTTACGCACCACACATCAAGAATACGCCGTTCATTGAATACCATTATTATTTCTTTGTGGTATTTCTGTTTTTTTTAAATTTTTTATGCATAATAAAA
The DNA here is from genome assembly GCA_963920525.1 of Dichetophora obliterata. NCBI lineage: Eukaryota > Metazoa > Arthropoda > Insecta > Diptera > Sciomyzidae > Dichetophora > Dichetophora obliterata. The sequence continues at coordinate 111,922,433 of OY986438.1, read as the reverse complement.
AAAAATGTTAAAATTTATATTGTGATCGTACTGAAAGCTGATCTCAATTTGATTTTAAAAAATTGCAGCAAACATAATGAATGGCAACAAAAGTTAAAAAATGGTGACAAAAGTTGAAAAATTTTAACAAAAGTTGAATTTTTATAAGTATAATAAATACTCATATTATACAAAGTTTAATTAAATTTTTTTCAGGATTTGATTGTTATGGTCCTGAATTACACTTTACATGTTTTTCTAGTTCAATTAAATAAAAAAAACTATAAAATATTAGCACTTCTTTGAAGGAAAAAATTTGTCACATAACGTATATCACGTAACGTATCATACTATGGTTTATACAAATATAATTAAAAAAGATTTTTCAACGAAACAATTATGAAAATGTAGCAACATTAGCTGCGTTCCATTCGCTTCAAAATAATCCAGATTATTTTTTTTACATGCAAACCAAAAACAAAAATAATAATCCTATAACAAATAGGATTAATTTTGCTATCCATATAAAATTGTGATATAGCCTTTAAAAAATTTCAAACACAGATGCCGCACCTGTATATTTTTATGAGCTGTCATTTCATTTTTTGAATTATATGTTTGTTTGATACAATGACTATTAGGTAGCCATGACAGCTACCTATTTTCTCACGAGCTGCAACCATCGAATGTTAAAAAAAAAAAACAAAACAAACCGCGTGTGTCACACACATTGGACGCATTCAGCGAAGCCAACAATTGCACTTAAATTCTTTATATAATTGCATAATATTAATAATTAAATTAAATAATTTACATGTTTTCTGACGTTTAGAGTAAAACACATTAAGAGAAAAACATCGTTCACTAAGGTATCGCTACCATAACAGTTCACAACAGTTTTGAACGACACACGTTCTTATGACACTTAATAGTTATTGTATCATGATTGCTTGTTTGAATTTAATTTTGACTGCAACGGTAGTGCTCTAAAAATCATTTTTCTTGCCGTTTCTTTGAGAAAATTTGTTATCGCGATTATATTAAGGCGAAAGGAACGCAGCTATTATTCCAGATAATATTAAAAAACTTTCATAAAAAACTTTCATAAAGAACTCGAAAATTTTTTAGTTTATATTGATGCAGGTAAAAACCACTTCTATTTTATGTCACGTAACGTATTATTTTTGGTGGCTTCTATCTGAGAGCCGAACTTCTGACAACTCTTAGCTTTTACACCTTGTATAGTGCGCTTATTAAACTATTGAGAATTCACAATAAGAAAATTGTAAGTTTATTTTTCTTTGTTGGGATACTATTTAGCAAAAAATACGAATTTTACAGTCACATAGAAAACATGCCTGAAATCCTTCTTATGTAAAAAACTTGGGCCTGGTTTCACCAACTATACTTAAGTTGTACTAAAGTTTAACCAATGAGTTTTTGCTGATTAGTTTAATTATTTTGCAAAATATAATCAGTTGTTGGCTGTCGATGACCTAAGTCTAACTTAAGTTGAACTTTAGTTTAGCCGATGGAACGCATTTTCAGAGCTTATACTTAAGTATTGATTGTGAAACCTTTCAAATCAAATGCCTCTTTAGCCGCAAAAAATAAACTGCAGTACTTATTCATAGATACAAGTAGTGAAATTTTTAGTAGTATCGGAATTCAACTATGGTTTAATCCTGTATGATGTAGCACCGCAGTCTGTTCTTAAAAAAATAAAACCTGCTCTCAATTTCACGATAAGAACTGCCCTCGGAGCTTTCAGGTCAACCCCAATTAACAACATGCCAATCGAAGGAAATATTGTTACTTCAGAAATGCAAAGGGACCTACTTTTAACCAAACAAGTAAAGGCATACTCTTTTGGAAAGATACCTCCCTTTTTAAGGTAATTAAAACTTACCCAAATAATAGTCAAAAACCGAAATTTTCCTCGCAATCTCGAGAATAGTAAGTAGTTGCTGTAATATCAAAATTCTACACGTACGAATAGTCGCAACGAATAATACGAGCATTAACTCACTCACTAAGCTTCTTCAAAAACTAGCAATCAATAAATACATCGCTTCATGCATAAATTAAATCCAATACAAATCCTCAACACTTGCAAGTAATATTTTTAGAAATTTTTAGTAAGAACTTATCACGAAAACCACTCTTTTTTCTACACTGCTCGCTAAAAATCGATCGCTAAAACGTCCTGCAACAAAATTATAAAAATGCTAAAGAGCAGTAGAGAATATCTCTTCTAACAGGGAATTCAAAACTCTATTCACCACACTTACAGAAATTCTGATGTCACTTTCGCTACCAGTAGAGAAATAATCGGTAGCGAAGAGTTACAGAAACAAGCTACAAGCCATGTTAATATTGAAAGCTGCCTACTGTGCAGCTAAATACGGCCTCTCCGCTCCACTAACAACAACTCCAAATTCAATTTTAATGATATAAAGTTATTTTTAAAAACCTACTACTTCACTAAAAACAAATCAATATGAAACTGTACCTCTAGCTGGTACAAAGAGTATACCCCAGATAAACTCTCTATTCATAATTATCTGAAACAAAAATCAATAAAAACATTTGACATTATAAAAATATCGCGTCTACGTCGAGGACATTCTAAGCTCTCACGCGGTTATTTAAAGGGCTTAAACGCCAATCCCATCTACAACTACAACTACAAAATTCGACCTTCCATATACATACTATCCCACTATTTCTCCGAATGCCCCATCTTCTCAATGCAAATAAAAGGTTTATTCTCTAATTCGAAATATATGCAAATGTATTAAGTTTTTAAAAAACTGTAGTTTCTATAATTTAATTTTAAAATAAACAAAATTACATAACTATTCATAATTTACCCTTAAACAGCTGAAGGCCAATGTTGTTATTGCTGCATATTTTCTTGATTATGATGCATTATTATTGTAATTTTGTAATAAATAAATACTAAAATATATTTCTCTTTATTTACAGGTAAACAAAATTTTTGAACCAAGATTTTAATGAATGTTTATAACAACAAGAGTGGGTATGTATATAATGATAAACTTGAAGGATAAAGGTATGGGTCATATTTAATTTTTGATTAACAATGCTAGGCTTTTAAATTTCCGCAGATTGGTCTTAGTTTCTGTCGCCATCTCTCTGCTTACAATGGCAAACTTGAGTGAGCAGAAACTGGTATGTAAAGCTTATTGAGAACATAAGCCGTGCGGAGTCGGCATAAGCAAGGCCCATTTATAAGGTTGTGGTACTTGAGAGCGAGCTCGGTCGAACTGTCAGAATGGATGAGAAGAAATCAATAAAATGAATGCATACGACAAAGAGCAATGTGACAGTTCGAACAAAGGCGGAAAAAGAGTGCAATTCTCTCAAGTGCCACAACCTTATAAATGAGCCTTGGGCATAAGACTCGTAGGCAGTATTGCCAGATTTTGAGAGAGATCATTCCCGTTTTGTTCATGCATTTCAATAACTTTTTTCCGTTCTTCCCTTAATATTTTCCCGTTTTTTCCCTTTTTAAGTACTATATTAAAGAAAAATTACCGACATTTTATTTCCTGCTTCAGGGTTTTATTTTAAATAGAAACCATAACAATACAAACAATACAAGCTTGTTCTCCCGAAAACATACTACTGATTAACAATTTTCTTAAGCAAACAATTTTAATATATCATATTTAAAATAGCTCTTATGAATCACATAATTATATAGATTTATTCCAGTTTTTTATTTTTCATTCTTTCTCTTTATAATATTGTCTACTTTATAAAGCCATAATAGTCCACTCGGAGAGCCGAGAGCCTCTAATTGTATAATAATTTATAATTGTATATTTTATAATAAAAGAAAAAAAAATTCATTAAAAATATGCCTTAAAAATATCACCTTTATTACTTATACATATTACTGGAGTGTAACTTTCTTTCTTGTCAAACTGATTTAAAATTAAAATTTAATTTAATAATTTATTTTAATTTATTTACTTAATTTATTTAAATTTTAATAAAAAATAAGTTTTATTAAAATTTATGGCAGAAAAAAAGCTCTCTCAGTACAGTCGCTATGCACTAACGATATCAGTTTTTTGGAATATATATATATTTTTGGGAATATATCACTTGTATCTGCCAATTTCATATTTAAAACATGATGCCAAAAATTGGGACCATTTTGTGTTGGTATATTTCATAAATTAATATTTCTTAGTGACCTATATTCTATGTCGAGATAAATTAAAAAAAATTTTTTAAATGCGGAAAATAGGAACAGAATGGAATTAATAAAGGATTCCTTTTGTTTTTCAAAACGATGGGATTACCAAATGCCAAAAGTCTAAACGTTCCGCTTTGTTCCCAGAAATTAAATCTTATAAATACTCTCAGTTTTACTTACTTTTTTTTCTATTGTTTGCCAAGCAAATAAATCAAATGGCTATTTATTTTTATAATCCTAAAAAAAACTAATTTTGACGCTGGACAGAGAACAAATTACGTTTTAGTTTACAGCTGATGACAATTCAAATGAATTTAAAGAAAATGCACAGGATAATTTAGATAGTTATAAAATTAAATTAAAACTCAAATAACTCATATAATTTTAAAAAGTCTTTAAATACAAGGAGGGTTTTCACAAGCTGTCGTATTGTTGTATTGTCGTATTTTTTCACAACAGTTGTATAGTTTTTGTTGTTGCCTTCCTCATAAAACTAGTTTACGACAATACAATCGCGTTTGGTATGTATACTGTTTGTCGTATTTCATCAGTGCTGTTCTTTCTTGTTACGAATTTGTTATTACCGTGCACATTTCATAAGTAACATCACTATCATAACAGTTTTTCTTTTTATTTTGCCAGGCAAATAGGTTTGTAGAAGAAATTGAAAGTTTTGACGGGGCTTTCTGATTCATACGAAGATCAAGTCTATACTTTTCACACAAAGCTCTTATTATTTCTTTCTTTTCGTTTTGTTTAGGCATTTAAAAAAATTCATTTTCTCCAGTCATTTGTCTGTTTCTTCAGTCAGCTGTATAAATACGACATACAACAAAATAAACCCTTAGGGTATGTTCACAGTTGTTGTATTTTTTTATTGAAAAAGCAATACGACATACAACAATACGACAGCTTGTGAAAACCCTAAAGATGTTAAAAAAAATTCATGACATAATTTGTTGATTTTGTGACGAAATTAATATTTTTACACAAAAACGTGGTCAACCTAATTTTACCTGTTTTTAAGAGTATTATCCCCGTTTTCCCTTTTGGGCTTAAAATTCTCGCAAAACGGGCATAATTCCATTTTCTGGTAACACTGCTCGTAGGTCCAGTTCTCGATAATTTGTGTTCAAACATTTAATAACACGCACTACACAAATGAGGAATAGAAGCTCGGTTAAGTCCTTTCAAAAGCTGAAATTGCCAATTCGTCTTGTATCTTCCCGCTTGTACAAATTTTTCAATGATGACATTGTAATGCAGAACTGTAAGCGAAATATGGCAAAATCATATTTGTGTTGTTAAGATCAATGCTTTCTTTTTATTGCAAAGATAACCGTTTAATTGTATTTGTCTATGTACTTAGTTACTTCATTGTGTTTTCTAACAGTAAATTTTGCAGTAAAGTGAAAATAACGACTTAAATTTAAAAATTTGGTAAAAATGTTTATGTTTGAACAAAAAAAAAGTTTAAAATATAAAATAACTATGTATTTATTAGTCATTTCTTTTAATACGCTCAAGAAAAAATAATAAATCCGTTAAAATAGTTTTGTTGTCATTTTCTCTTTTTTCGTTTCTTTCTGTTTGATGTGTTCTCTTTCGTTTTCGTTGATTTTTTGGAGTAGAAAGGATTTTTGTTTAATTTGCTATTGTTCTCTCCTATTTTGTGTGTCATATGCAGTACACTTACCCCCATCGTAGCTTACTGTGTAAGCGGCATTAGTGTTTTAGCGGCAGTATCCGATCAAATGTAATAGTAAATTGTATACATACGTTGGAGGCCTTGCAGCTACATAGTATTTAAGAAATAATTGATGACATCATGTGCACATTTACACTGTGGTAATGAAGTTTATAAAAATGTTATTTTTGTTCACTTTTCTTTAGTCAAGAGTTTTCTTGTTTTGTACTGAACAGCTACTAGCCATAGTCGTCAATACCATGATACAATAACTACAAGTTAGGAGTGACCATGGTATAATTAATTATAAGGTAGGTTAAGTGCTGTGACATGATCTATCGGTAATGTAAAAATCATAAAATACAGTGCTGCCATTTTATAAATTAAAATCCAATGAAAAATTCACACTTTGTTTAAGCGTTTCTGATGAAATTCCATACTACAAACACTTCAAAAAGGGGAAGTACAGATTTTTTGTTTAAGACAATCTTGAAACAGGCTTATTCTGTGAAATATTTGTTGATATAATAATTTATTTTTGGTTATGTTTGAATACACAATAAAAAAAAAGAATGAAATTGTCTAATTATATAAAAGGCTTTTTAAAAAATCAATTTAATATATTTTTCTTTTCTTGCCTCAACCATTTTTTCATTATCTTTAGCCAATGCCTTCCAATTTTACTAATACAAAAAGTTTACAAAACATTTATGAAAAAGAAAAACTACATTTGTGAAACAGTGCAGACGATTGATTTGATCATCATGATAAATGAGTTTATGTGCAAATTGCTTAAATTAATAAAATTAAAATGTTTTTCTTAGTTTATATCATAAAATAATAAGTTTTTAATAAGTTTTAAACTTTTGATCACGGTCGACTTTTCTGTGGAAAAAAAAAATAGAAAAGTCAAGCAAAAAAAAAAAAAAAAAATGAGCAATAATAAATTAGTCAAGATGATGCTATAAAATTACTTTAAAGTTTATGGTTTTCATAATTTATACATAAATCCTAATACAATCTCATTTACTCTTCATAAAATTTCTTCTCCAAGTGCTTATCTTACAAATGAAGTTCTTTATGCTGATTTCTCTAAGTCCTTTGATACGGTCCCATATAATATTTTACTATCTAAACTTACCAAAATGGGTATTCATTTAATTTAATTAATTTTTTTTTATTCCATACAGCCTTTTTTTTCAATAAGAAAACGTAGAGATAAATGGCGTGAAATCAAATTACCTCATAGGCTCTTTTACGTTATTTATTAATGATGCCAGTAAATGTTTTCATATCAGCCCAATTTAAACACAATATTATACAACCAAAACCGTGTGAAATAGAGCATTTTCATTAAAGGGTGGGCGGTTAAAGGGGGCGTAGAAACCCATTTTTAGTAAAGCTGCCGAAAGTAACCATACAAATAAAATTAATAAATTTTAGGCTAATACGACTAAAACCATCTGATATATAGCATTTTTAGCATGCTAAGAGGACGTGAAAAGTAGGTGTGGCCTATCAATAGCCTATCACGATCTCAAGTCATTAAAAGCTAGCTTGTAAGGCTGCAAAACATAATTAATGCTTATAACTGAATTCTGGCAACTCGCCTCAAAACATTTGCAAAGAAAATTATTCAACACCAAGGCTCATTTATAAGGTTGTGGCACTTGAGAGCGAGCTCGGTCAAACTGTCAGAATGGATGAAAAGAAATGAAGAAAATGAATGCTTAGAACAAGGAAAAGCACAGTGACAGTTCGAGCAAAGGCGGGAAAAAGAGTGCATTTCTCTCAAGTGCCACAACCTTATAAATGAACCTTGATCGACACTGTATGGGTAATGTTACGGTGGTCGTCATATGATCCCTGGTCATGACACTTTTTACTCTCTTTTTTTCGTTTGATGAGCTGTGTGACGAAAGTATGTTATGCTGGTGGTCATATGATGCCTAAGCACCAGTACACTATTTGCTACTTTTAGTATTTTTTCAACCGATAAGTGTTGCTATTAAGCAGGTTTCATTACTGCTTTCATACTTTTCGTACTAAAAGTGTACTATTTTCGTGCCTAAACACAAATATTGTGAATAATTCCTCAACGCACAACTGTTTTGATCCCATGATTTCATATTTTTGTCGAATCATTTGGTGACCGTGGTGGTGATAATTTACTCTCTTGCTCTCGCTCTCAAATTTTTAATTTACATTGAAACAACAACAATGCATGACCATGATGAGCCCATGACCGCCACCGTAACATGGGACTATGACAGCAAGAATCTCACCGAAATCAACTGCACAACATGGATGCCATGTTATATTGAGATAAGCTCTCGCGACAAAGAGAGGAAACCTTTGTTTGCTGTTGTATAGTGCTGCTTGTTAAATGTGAGCATCAAATAAAATACGTGAATTTTATAATAATTAAGGAATATACTTTTCGAAAAACTTAGTAAGCTATGACACTGGAAATTATCACAGGAATTAAATAAATAAAGAATTATCAAAATTATCAAATTGTAATTAAATAATTCATTTAAAAAAACTGTCAAAAATAATCGGTTCAGCGGTTACCGAGCTTGTCTGGCTTCAAATTTCGTGAGTCTTCGTTTATATAATAGTATAGATATAGATATACTATATTCCGATAATATTTTCCTTCGGGAATCAATATTAATTATAAATAAAAACAAAATTTTCTTTTTGTTTTATTTAACACGAATAAAAAGTTTTTGAAAGATTTATAATGTTCTAAAATCATGTTTTAACTTACGATATGAGATTGTTGTCAATTAATGTAAACAAATATGAAACTAGTCTGTAAGCAGTGCAATAAAATTGTTAATATAATAGACTAGACAAATTTTTCCACCGTTTTTTATTAAAATATGACTAAAGTATTATGAAAGAGTGCTGCGCATATAATTTTCGTGCTAGTTTTTTTAGTTTTTTTTTGGTTTTAAAGCAAGTTGGAATGAAACCAAAAAACACATAATTTTCGCTCCACCTTACTGCAAATTTATATGTCAGTATTTTTCCAGCTTAAAATATTTATTTTTATAAACTATTCGCTTGCATTTTTACATGTCCGTCTGTTTACCTGTATTCCACATGATCCTTCAGTCAGCATGTTTGCTTTTGACAGTCCGTCCACTACACATTTATATATTTTTGCAATATAAATCAGAGATATAATAAATCACCAAATAAAACACAATATAAATCACCTAAAGTCTTACAAGAATTCTGTAAAAAACAGTTTAATCGACAAGGAAGCTGCCATCAGTGGTTTAGCTGCCATGCCCGAACAAATGTAATTCAGAATTGTGTACAGATGTTGGAGGCCTCGCAGCTACATTGTATTTAAGAAATACTTGGCTGCGTCATGTGTCCATTTGCCACTGGGCTGTTTTCAGTGTGCTTTTTAAAGCGCTCCTTAATACATTCTAAATATGGGAGAGCATAAATGTGCAAAGCTACCCGACACCCAAGAACAATATAAAGAAGACGCACGCCTTAAGTGCGCAGAAATGGCAATGTACTGCGCAGGTCTACGTCATAAGTGAAAATACATTCAAACAAAAAAATCACATAAACAACAAACGAAACTAAGCAAATGAATCTGATTGGCTTATTGGGAAACAAACGAAATACACACAAAGAAACAGTCAAACTGCTCTCAAAATAAATCGAACAACATAGGGTGTTGTTACGGTGGTCGTCATATGATCCCTGGTCATGTCACTTTTTACTCTCTTTTTTCGTTTGATGAGCTGTGTGACGAAAGTATGTTATGCTGGTGGTCATATGACTCCTGAACACCAGTACACTTTTTGCTACTTTTAGTATTTTTTTCAACTGATGAGTGGTGCTATTAAGCAGGTTTCCTTTTTGCTTTCATACATTTCGTACTAAAAATGTACTATTTTCATGCCTAAACACTAATGCTGTGAATAATTCCACAACGCAACACTGTTTTGATCCCATGATTTCATATTTTTGTCGAATCATTTGGTGACCGTGGTGGTGAAAATTAACTCTCTTGCTCTCGCTCTCAAATTTTTAATTTGCATTGAAACAACAACAATGCATGACCATCATGAGCCCATGATCGCCACCGTAACAGGGCACGTAGCTATTTTTTTGTGAAGGGGTCAGCACGGAAGTTAACACCCCAATAATATATAAAATTTTTATCAAAGATAGTAATGAAAAATATTGAAATTTTTTCTGTGCAAGCGTTGTTTTTGATTTAAAATTATTTCTTTTAAAAAACCAAGATTTTATAAAAAAATGAGGAGATTTTTAAATCGATAACCCCTATTAAAAATTTTTTACTACGTTTTTTTCAGTCAGTTTGACTCTCTTTTCTCTTGCACTTCTGACGTCACATGCACGTGCTCACAAAGAGAGCGGACATGCGCAAGGCGGAATCTTGAATATATAATTCTTGCCCGACACCGCAATAGAAACAATGAGAAACACTATAGCAGGGGAAAAGAGAGATAAAGCTCTATGCTGCTTGTGTGTCTAAGAATTAAATGAAGCAATAATTTTTATGTTTGGTGTTTTTGGCTACTTTGTAAATTTAAATTCTAATATCTTTTGATTTTTGATTTTAAGTTAAACATGTAGCTATATATTAGTGAAAGAATTACTAAAATCGGTTCAGTAGATCCTAAGTTTTGCGTAGTCGCAGATACGTGAGAAGCCTTTTATATAAAAGTATAGATATATATATTTTTTAATAGTTTTAAGTAGTCTGTAAGGATATTGTATTCAAAGACATTAATGAATAAAAAAATATATAATTAAATACCATTAATAAAGAAAAGTGGCATCTCTAAAACACACTTTCACATTACCGATAGGTTTTGTCAAAGCTACTTTCCCTACCTTATAACTCTGCCATGGGAGTGACAGTTGTTATGGCAACCACCGAATGTAAAAAAAATCAAAATAGAGAGAGCGTGCTATAACAGCTGACGCAGAATATAGATGGCAAAAATGTTTTGAGTCACACCTAAATGTCCGCATTCAGCGATGTTTTTCTCTGAATGTGTTTTTACTCTAATGCTATGTTCATACTGAGAGCTAAATTCGCATCTAGAGCATTCACTTTTTATATTTGTCCCTGTTACTTCTACAACGAGTAAAGTCCCGTTCGTAAATGTGGATTTCGTAAATGCGCATTTAGCTCTTAGTGTGAACATAGCATAAACATCATAAAAGTTTTAAATTATTTAATTGCATTATTTTTTATTATGTAAATAATTTAATTGCAAAGGTTTCTTTCTGTGTTTATTAATTTAATAGCGTTAGTAGCAGCATCTGAGAGCTTCCATTATTATACCATTCAGCGAATTTTAACACAACAGTTGAATCCGCTGAATTCGACCATTCACAATGTTTATACTGTTTGTAAATTTTCACAATTAGTTGCTTTTGCGTGAGCAGCTGTTATTGCGCGCTCTCTATTTGTTTTTCTTGACATTTGGCGGTCTCTGCTCTTGAGAAAATAGGTAGTTTTCAAGGCTACCTTATAATTATTTTATCATGGTTAGTACAAAAGACCATGTAAAATGTTGATACGTTTTATGCAGCTCCCATGTTTTGATTAACAATAGGCTTGGGTAGTTCACGAACGAACTAGTTCAATTGAACTATTCGCACTCAAGAACTATGTGAACTAGTTCGTTGATTCTCGTTCTTTTAGTTCTTTTAGTTCAATCGATTTTGCAGCGAGTCAGGTCGAAATGAACTAGAAAAAATTTTGTTTCACTCAACAATGGTTTGAGTCCGTGCTGATACAGCTTGATACTAATGAACGGTAAAACTTTTTTGCAAAAACCAATTTTTGTGGCAAATATTGTGTGGAATGCCCCATATGTAGTATTTTTATGTAAATTTCTTCTATGTCCGCAGTTAATGATTGATTCGGTCATATAGTTCGTTTCATTTTATAGATCTGATCATGAAAGAACAAACAAAACAAACTAAAAGACCTATTGAACTAAAAAATACAACGAGCTAACATACCTTACGATCTGAAACACCAAACGAACTATAAGACCTAACGAACTAACAACATGAACGAGTGCACGAAACGAACTAAAAGAGCGAACGAACTAACTGAACTAAAAGAACTATATGAACGAACTAGTTCATTAAACTCAACTGAACTAAAAAGAGCGATCTTTTTAGTGAACTAAAATGCCCAAGCCTAATTAACAAAAAGACTATTAACGACTATTGCTGAGCGAAAAAGTGGTTTTGATGTCAAAATTTGTTGTTGTTCTTACTTATATTGACGTTTAACCCGCCGTTAGTGTGGTGAGGTATGACATACCCCAGAGTATTTATTAAGTAGTATATGTAGGTTTCAATAAAACAATTTTTTTGTTTAAATTGCAACGCACTAAAAATATTACTTTTTAATAGTAATTCAATCAAGAAATCTGAAGCGATCTGAACTTTTTGAATAAATTTTTTTTGTAGTATTTATACGACTTTTATTTTGAGGTATATAACCCCACAATAACGGCGTGCTAAGTACTATGCAGCTTGTTGTTCTTGTTGTTGTTTTTACATAATATCTCATATATACAACCATTTCAAATGGTGCCTACCTTATTATTGTATCATATTATGGAGCACTCAGAATAATGTATTTCGTAGCTGTCAGTTGTAAGAATCCATCAAATTGATAAATTTCAATATAATAGACAAACGTCAAACATAACAGCTAGACTAGAACCAACATGCTTCCACAAATCAAGCCAAGTGTGTGGCGATGCCATGTTATATTTGTTTTATTTCTAGACACACAGACGTGTCAGGATATTGATCGCTGAAAGCAATGAATTCGAAAAAAAAATAAATCAAACCAACAACAAGCAAATAAAATAAAAAAATACATATATTACTCACACTTCAAATTTTTCGGGAGCGGGTGGCAATACTTCAGCTCAAACAATATCGACAAATCAAAAACATTGCATACTTTAGAGCTGAAAGCTTTTTAAGTGGAGCCTATTACGGGCGACACGACCAGAATAAACAGCAGCTACGTAAACCCAGCTCAATGCAGTTCCATACGTCAAAGAACAAAAAAAAAAATATCAGGACAAAAGAAGAAAAATACAGTTACACAACAAAAGCAAAAAGTGACAGTTACAAATTGTGTTGAACACAATGTTTAGCTCAAATGTAAAGCTCTCGACAAAGTGTCGATAAAGCGTCACGCACATCAAACACCAGCGTTGCCAATGAAATGTTTACACAAACATTGGACAGACAAATTAAATGCGGTTTTTGTTTTTAATCAAATCTTTGTATTTACAACACGTTATGAATGATTTTGTTAAACTAAAGTTAACAGCCCAAAATATAAAATAAAGAGGTGTCTTCTATTCAAAAACGTTTGAATGTGCTTCCCACTTTATAACCGTTTAGGGTCTGAGAGTCACCGCGTTCGCAGCTTTCCATAAGGAATACAACAAAAAAAAAACATTCTAAATCCCCATAATATTTCCACCATTCGGTGCTGATTGCGACACACTGCACGCTTGTCAGCCTGCCATTCTACTCTCTTGGTATTATCTAGATTTTTGTAGCTTTTAGGTTTTGATGTTTTGTCAATTGTTTTATGTTGGAATTGAAATTCATTGAATCAATGGCAAAATAATCCACTTATTGACTGCCTGATTCGGCTGTCGAGGCATAATAAAACTATTTTCATTGCTTCGAAACAGCATTTTTGGATTTATTTTATCTCAATATTGTTATTGTTGTTATGTTTTTATGTTGTTGATGGGCTCCGTAAACGAAGCCCTTGTTAATGGCTGCAGTGACCACATTTTTACTGTCAAATCTTTTTTATTGTTATCAAATCTTGTCAATCGTTTCTGCTGCTTGTAAATAACGAGGTTCGATTCAATCTTTTTTATTATTTATAAGTTTTGATATTTACAATCAATCAACAGTTGTTGTTTTTTGTTTTTGTTGTACTTCTACACTATATCGAAATTATTTAAAGGCCAACCATAAAATATTGTAACCATCAGCTGTTTGGAAACTTCAATTAAATTTTTGGTTTACCTGCAACCCAATAAAATGAATTTTTTATCTGTTAGTTGATTTTTTTCTTTAACTGTGTTGAGTTACAGCTACTCGTCTTTGTACAGAAGAAGGGGGAAAAAATAAGTAATCGATCCATATTTACTAGGTGTTTTGACTCTTCTTTTCTTTGTTCATACACATGCATATGTCAAGAAATGGTAGACTGTACCCTAGGAACGGCCGCTGATTTATGTGTGTGTATGTGTATATTACCCACAGTGAATGTACGCTTGGCCGCCATAAACTATGCAAATAGAATTTCATATCACAGACAAACATAACTAGTAACTAACAATGACAAAACCAAACCATATCATTCATACCTTCCTTATATTTGCCTTTAGCTTGTCTCTTATCTCATAAAGCTATTTACTTAATATCCACTTTTCATCCTCTTGGTATAAATAAAAAAAATCTTACTTCCGTTAAAGCCTACTGAATTCAAGATGATTGGCACTTTTCTGATCGTCCTTTTCATATACGTATTCATACAGCGAAATTAAATTTAATTTCCGGTTACTCTGTTACGGAATTTTTTAAAATCTCCGCCTACAACAGAAGGGATGGGGCGAAGAACATAAAACGGTAAGTTGAATTCAAACTGGCAGGTTGCCACCCCATAGCTTTTTTGATCAGAACTCGTTAAAAAAATCAACGTATTGCAGATTATAACACATACTAACGTATTATTTTAAAATTTTTAAAATAACAATAATATTGCATACTTAAAAGTATTGCAAATCGACCCATTAAAATTTTGAATTGTAGGTTGCCACCCTTTGAAAATTTTGCTGAAAACGTTGAAAAACTCAAGCAGAAACACCTTATTTTAAAAATTTAAAAAAAGCATGAAAAATCAAGTTTGCAAAATGTTATGGAATCATTCCAAATCATCATCGGAAACACAAGCTGCAAGTGCAAGGATGCCCAATGTTGATGACTCAGAAGCAGCTACATCAGTTGGTATCGGCTTACACACGTCAAGAGTTGACGGTCAAGTCTTGTGTTTGAAGGCGATTTACGCATGTGGAAAGGAGAAAGAACAAACTTGAACATACTGTCAATTCCAAATTGAATCATTTTCTAAAAGCCTGAATTATTTTATTCATAAAATGTTTTTATCGTTTATTATATCGACAATCACTTCCAAAATTAAATTCCTTTTCAACTTAAAGCATAATACTCTGTTCAGTTTCATGTGAACTTCCACTCAAATCTTCATACAAAAAATGACAGCTGCGAAACAAGCGTGGCAATTTTCACATGTTCGTGAGAGCAGTACTTTGTTCCGCTTCGAGAAATTATCGCAACATGTTTCTGAGCAACATTTTTTACGACAATTTAATTGTACTGCCTATTAATTTTGAAGTGAAAAGATATATGAAATTTCCCAACTCACCCTTTGGTTCTCTCTGAAAAACGTTGCAAACGGAACTTTTCGCAACAAAATATGTGTGAGAAATTTCACGCAACAAATAAATGAATGTTGTCAGCAAAATTTCACCCAAGGAAACATAGTACTATGCTTAAGCATAGTTCAGTTTTATATGAAATTCCACTCAAATCTCTATACAAAATATGACAGCTGCAAAACAAGCGTGGAAGTTTTCACAACATGTTCGTCAGAGCAGTACTCTGTTCCGCTGCGTGAAATGATTGTAACAGCCCAGCTAGCACAAATTTCAATTTATAACAAAAAATGTTATAATTCGGTGGTATTCCATGTTTTTTAAACAAATTTAGTCACAAATGGGTTGCATTAAAGTTTCAAATAAGTAATTTGTAACAAATCATTCGTTTTGTTGCAAATAAGTTAAACTACGGTGTTAATTATGTTGCGAATAAATGCACTTGTTGTTAAAATGTTTCATAAAGTTTCGAAAAAAATAAGAAATTTTTACGTTAAATTAATATTATTACAACATTTCTTTTTGTAGCACCTACAGTGTTGCGCATATCAAAAGCAACCATAAAAAGCAACTTTTCCGTTTTTTACTAAAATAATTGTTTAATATTTTTTTATATTTATTAAAAAACACATTGTTAAAAGCTAACTCAACAATTTTTATAACTTCAGAACTTTAAATTTGTTTATAAAAAATAAAGTACAAAGTAGAAATTAAACTGTGCATAACTAAAGCAACTTAAACTAAAGAAATTTAAATCGATTGAAAATTGAGGTAATAGGGTTAATATTTGATAAAATAACCTTTATTTTAAATAACCGCAACATATATGCGTGGCATTGAAGCTATAAGGTTATCTATAATAGCTTGTGGTATGCTTCGCCACTGCGGTGTCAGTGCTTCAACGAGTGCAGCTTTATTAGAAAGTTTTTGTCCACCGACTTGTCGCTTAAGGATTCCGAAAAGATTTTCTATTGGTTTCATATCAAGCGATTGGGCTGGTTCATCCAATACCTGAATTTCTTTAGCACAAATCCATTCCTTAACGACCTTTGCGGTGTGCTTAGGGTCGTTTTCATGCTGAAAAAACCATGTCGTTGGCATTTCTCGCTTAGCAAAGGGCAACATTATTACCTCTAAAATCTCTTTATAAATAAATCGGTCCATTGTTTGGGTAACTTCATGAAGTGGACCTTCTCCAAATCCAGAAAAACAAGCCCATATCATGGCCGAGGCTCATCCATGCTAAACTGTGACCTGACAGTTTTGAGGTTTAAGGTGCGCACCTCTTCTTCCTCACCTCTTCTGCTCACCTCGTACTGTGGCCATGTCATCGCTGTTAAAAAGATGAAGTTTTGACTCATCACTAGTGATGGGACAAGGGTAAATACCCAAATGGTAAATTGGGTATTTAAATGTAAATACCTAGGTATTTACCCAAGCACCTGGGTATTTACCCAAAATGTGGGTATAAATCAGAATAAAGAAAAATTTAAATAAATGAAAAGAATTTAATTTTTTATTATGAATTAGATTTTTTAATAGCAAATGATATAAATTTTAAATTTAATCGTAATCGCTGTCCGTATCCGATAATAACTCATATCGAGTAGAGTGCGTGATTCCTGTTGAAGTTGAAGGGATATCGTCTTGAGTACCTTCTAGTGAAGAATTCATGGCATTTTCAAATTGAGTGGAGTGCGTGTTTTCTGCTGAAGGTGGTAAACTATTTTTAAAAAGTAAGTATTTTTCCTGCTCTTTGTGTTGTTAAACGGTTCCTTTTTGTTGAGTGAATGAAGCTGTGGGTGCTAAGGGAATGTTCAGTCACAGCTGAAGTACAGGGAGCTGTTAAAATTCGAACAGCTATTTTGCTTAATTGCGTGCTTCCACAAATTCCTTTCCACCAAGTTACTGGAAAAAACTTAAATCCAAACAGCTCCAGACAAAAGTTTTTACCCAGAAACTTATTATGTTTAGCACCTGTGACATTGTGTGAATGAATTCCAATGCATCTACCTCCTCAGACGGATCAAGATCACTTCCTTGTACCTTAGGATCTAGCAAATTCGCAGCTAAATGTATCGGCTTTATGGTTTTTTTAAATCGTGTATTGAATATGGTTGATAGCTCAGTTTTTTCGGCATCATCCAGTATCATAGTTGAAGCAAACTCTAATTCAAGCTTACTTTTAATTTCATTAACCGCGAAATATACCCTGTGTATATTAAATTTATTTGATTCGAGCTTACAAATCCATTCTGTAATGCAACCAAATATGTTTGAGCTTATATTTAATTGCTCCCGAAAGATTTCGCTAAGTAACTGTGATTTTATATCGGCTTGCAGATTAATTTGTTCATGAACTGCTAAGACCTGAAGGGATGCTTTAGTTTTTATTAGACTCTGCATTGAATAAAAGTAACTTCCCCACATATTTTTGGCTGTCAGCTTTAACTGTTCGCCGAGCAAAATTGTTATCTGAGCAAAACGCATCAAGAAATGTATAAACAAAATACACTTAAACAAAATTTGCTCAAAATAAATTCGAAAATGTTCAGATTTCTCTTACTCTACGTAACAACGAGTATTTGTTATTCAAATGAGTTTTTACCCGAAATTAGATAAATACCCGGGTATGAAAGTGGGTATAAATGGGTAAATACCCAGCGTTGGGTAAATACCCAGGTCTAACCCATCTCTACTCATCACTAAAAAGCATTGGCGTCGGAAGCGGGGGGAAAGGTGGGCAGTTGCCCCCCCACTTTTTTAGCTAGATAAACAATTTAAAAGGAAAAGTTATTCAAAATATCAGTTTTTTTTGCAACGATAATATTTTTGTATTATATATTTTCCTCTTCTTTCTCTCTTCTTCATGTTTCATATGAACAAAATTTTGGTGAACTTTTTTTGCACCACTATTTGTACTGCCCCCCCCAGATGAAATTCGCTTCCGACGCGCTTGCTAAAAAGGACTGTCTTCCATTGGTCAACAGACCAATTCAAGTGAGTTCTTGCAAAATTTAGTCTGGAATATAAAAATTATATTGATTTAAGCCAAAGAGATTATGTCTAAAAAGCAAACCATCGTTCTATGCGTTTTTTTGTAAGTAATGGCTTTTTCGCTGGTCTGTACTTCTTAAGTCAGCTTCCATAGCATATCGACGAAAAGCACTCGAATCCAAGTTTAAATTAAGTTGATTAACAACAGACTGAGATGATAAAAAATATCTTTTTTAAAAGCTAGGATTATTTGTCGGTCCTCTCTCTGTGTTGTTTTACGCTTCGAGCCACCCAAGTGAAGGTTTTTACAGTTTTTTCAGTCTCAAACTTTTTTATAAGACATGAAATTATTAATTTGTTTATATTGTAATTTTTTGATATAGAAATTTGTGATGCTCCTGCTTTATACTCATCAATTATTTTATGTTTAAAAAACTCTGGGTATTTATTACGCTTGGTTTTCACTATGTCATTTTCAGTGGTAAGTTGTTGGCAATCAAATTGAAAATGGCAACATGTTGACATTTTTTCTGCATTTGGCAATCTTGGAAAATTAAAAACAAATAAGTTATTAAATGGAGCTATGCAAAAAATGTTCTAGAGTTTTATTAAGATGATATTTCAGGTGATAAAATTTTGTGTCGTCATAAAAATGACATAGTGAAAACCAAGCATTACGCGTCACGTTTTGGTAATTTAAAATGTCTTCATCACACAAAGAATTATTTGCAAATTGCTCTTTTTAGTCTAACTCAGTATTAACTAAGCAAAAAATTTAAAATATAACCGACACTTACCGTTAATTGGAGCACAAACTATTTGGCTCAAGTAAGTTGCTTTTGTTATGCACAGTCAAAAATTGCTCTTTCCATATACTACTCTCATTGCTAAAGTACCGTTATTTTTTACTTTTTTTCTTTTGATGCTATATTTAGTGTAATATATGATTGAGTAAAACTAACTATTCAAATTTTAAGGAAAGAAGTAAGACGATAAAAAAATATGAAGAAGGTTGTTTCTCCAATTTTGGTTGCTTTTGATATGCACAACACTGTATAAAAAAATGTTTGTGTATTGTAATTGTAAAAAATACAGTAACGAGCTAGCAACCTAGATGCGACTAAATTGCTGTATGTTTATATTAAGTTATATCAATGTCGCAACAACTAAATGTTCAAAACTTCGGTTTAAAAATGTTTTTATTAAGTTAAAGGGAAGTCACTGCAACTAAATGTTTCCAATTTGGCTGTGACGCACTAAAATGCCATAAGCAAAATATAAATTTTAATGTTCACAAAAAATTCTGCTTTCTTGTCAATTTCTTTGTGTAGGCTTCTACTACCATTGTTATCCATTTTTTTTTTCAACAAGACTAATAAATTGAACAAATTTTTCGTTGAATGACAATGAAATGAATCATTATGAAATTATGAGAATTTGTTTTGTTGCAAGAAGGTTGAAATGAGGTTTTTATTCAGTTACAAGAACAATGGAAATAGTCATTGCAACCTTATGCTGTATTGAGCTTATTATTCAGTTGCTACAACTTTAGGAAACATTATTATAACTAAAAAAATGTAGTTAGGAAAAATAACGTTGAATTGAAGATTTTATTAAGTTGCAAGAACATTGAAAATAATCATTGCAAACTTGTGCTGTATTAAGGTTATTATTCAAATGATGCAAGTTTAAAAAAACATAATTGTGACTTATAAAATTTTGCTTGATGTAAGAACGATGTATTGAGGTTATTATTCTGTTGCAAGAACTATAGAAAAAACCATTGCAAATTATGTAATGTAATTATTTACATGAACGTTGTATTGGAGTTATAATTCAGTTCCAAGAAGTTTTGAATAAAATTGTTGTAAGTAAATGCTGCATTAAGGTATTTGTAACTTTTGATATTTAGTAAGTTGCAAGAACTATGTATTGATGTTATTATTCAATTGCAAGAGCTTTGGAAAAACGTGTTTAAGAACTGCATACTCACCATATTTGTATTTTTTCTACACTATGAATTTTGATTGGAATAAATTTAAATATGATTTTCTTTAGTACTTATTATTTTCTTTTAGAATTTTCAGTGCACTAAGACACTAGGTACTTAAAAAATGTATTTAGCTATATATTAAAGATTATTACGTGGAAATATTTCGGAAACTCGAAATGTTTCTTAGTTCCAAATTATTTTAAAAATTGTGTATATTTTGGGTGGCGCGTGAGTTTTCTAGAGGTAAAACACAAACATTCATCGAAAAATGGCCTTTGTTGTAAAATTTTAGTGTATAAGTATTCATATATTAAATTTATTTTCACATATTTTTATTTTATTCCAATTTGTCTTTGAATTTTAAAATACACTGCAAAAAATTATCACTGGTTTAATGAAAATTATATTAAGGAATTGTGTATGCAAAACATTTTAAAACTTTTTAAGAAATTTCAATCAGGAATATTTATGTCATCAGTACTCCTTGTTAAGAAATCTGTCATTTTAACAAAAACTAACTTCAATTAAACAAAATATTTGTTACATTCACGTTATTTTACCTGAACTGTAACGTAAAAATAACACAATAAAAACTTTTTTTTTATGTTTTAAGTATGTTTCATCTAGTGGCGTGCAACTTAAGTTTGTACCAACAACACATTTATAACATTATTATAACACATTTTTCGCCTAATTTCAACTACGTTACAAAATAAGCGTAAAATATCTGCTTTATCAGTTGTAATTACGTTACAATTACGATTTATATCTGTATTGGTGACTCTTTTGCGACACTTTTACAACCTTTTTGTGCTGGCTGGGATGTTTCTGAGCAACATTTTTTTCACGACAATTTAACTGTACTGCCCAGCGTTGCTATATGGTCTGATATTTCGGATATGTTACGATTTTAATACTTGAATCCGACATTCCGATATTTGACCAAAATTCTTCAAAATGTTACGATTTCAGAAAAAGTAGATCCGGAGTCCGATTTTGCATATATTTTTATGTGCATATATATATGAAAAGAAAAAATTAGTATAATAAAATTGGTAGCAACTTTAAAATAAAAAGATGCGATGGTACTTCTGCATTTCCAATAATGGAAAAATTTATTTTTGAATTGTTGAGCTTACCGAATTCCTCAGCTAACGTTGAGCGAACTTTTAGTTAAATAAATATTAATAAAACTAAAGTTCGTAATAGATTAGAGTTAGCTACAATGGGAGGAATTCTGCATACAAAAGATTATCTGCGTATGAAATCTTTCAACTGTTTTGGTCTTGAAATTGATAAAAAATTGATAAACAAATTTAATAAATCAATGTATATATGACTTCGAAAAAATTATATATTTTTTTTTCCACTAAAATCTAATTTTTTTGTAGTTTTTTTCTGGCTTAAAACAGCAACATTTTTTTGTTAATTTACTTGAAGCAAAAGCCTATACATTTAAAGAGTTAAAAATTAAAAATTATGTATTATGGCTCTATGTATATGAAATACCGATTTATAGCTCTACATTAAACCAAACTGTGTTGCAAACGTATTTAATTTGATTTTTACTCTTCGTTTGCATGTTCAAAAATATTTTCAAAATGTAATTTATTACAATATATTTTCTATATTTATAATGATTATTGAATTGACTTTTGAAAAAAATGTGATTTATTTAAATAAATAAACCTTAAATATACGTCATACGTCTAATAAAATGCAATATTTTTTGTCTTCTTTGTTGTAAAATGCGACTGAATATTTCTTAGTTCTTGTTTTCAGAGTTTCACAATTCCGACGAGAAATCCGACGACCAGAGTGCAAAAGTTACGGTATAAAATTTTTTTTCATGGCAACACTGGTACTGCCTATTGATTTTGAAGTGAAAAGAGAGAGATCATATAAAATTTCCCCACTCACTCTTCGAGTCTCTCTGAGAAACGTTGCAAACGGAACTAATCGCAACAAAATATATGTCAGAATTTTCACGCAACAAATAAATGAATGTTGCCAGCGAAATTTCACGCAAACATACATAGTACTATGCTTTAGGGGCTAAACGTAAGTTTATATCATTTTAGTATGCTATAAAATTTCAAATCGGATGTACATTTGTTAGTTGGGATATTCTTCTCTAAACCGTTGAGAAAAGTGCAAAGTCGGAACACAAGTTACTTTATATATACTTATATATACTACTTATATAGTTCTTTACTATATATTTACTACTAGTATTCCCAGGCAGATATTGTTCTGCCACAGACCGCCTTGCTGCCGTATGCGAAAATGCCAAGGAATACCCAATATATTCACTATTTTTAGTATAGTTGCCGAAATGAACTAATTACAAAATTTTAACCCAATACGACCCAAACCGTCTGAAATAAAGCATTTTCTGAGCGGTTAAAGGGGGCGTGGAAATAGCGGCGGATCTGGAAAAAATCTTGAGGGGGTAAAATATGATGAACAAACTTTTGATTTTTGGAAATTTTGTCTTTTTACAAATCGTCTTATTAAAATTCATTTAAAGGAACTCGTCATTAAGAATTCTTCTAGAACCTTCTCGCAAAAGACAAATTGTATTTAGATTAATTGTAACTCAACGCATTGTAATTATACGAATTGTTTTAAATAAAATTTCACAGACGCACATTTGCATATATATTTATTTCTCCCTTTCTTTGAAATAAACACAAAGCGAAAAAATAAAAATAACTGATTGTTTGAAACTAATGTTGATTTATTCAAGTATATAAAATTAATCCCTTTGAAAAAAAAACTTATATTATATTCTTAATTTAGTGTTAGTTAAAGGTTAGGTTAGGTTAGACCGGACGCCTTCGTGAGGCTCACATAGACCAATTCAGGTCCTGAGTGGTACCGGTAGCGAACAAAAGGAACCTTTGTGTTTGTTTTAAAAGTCTTTAAAGATTTGCGTTGAGTTCGCAAACCTTAGGAGGGATTCTAGAGACACCCTGGCTACATCTTTAAGTGACGGGAATGTCGTTGAGCCTAGGTATTTTAGTCTCGATCTAAGTAGGGCGGGGCATGTGCATAGTAGGTGCTCCAGGGTCTCCACTGTGCCCAGTTCTTTGCACTTCCTGCAGTTGTCATCCGTGGTGATGCCAAGCTTCCTCGCGTGGGCTGCCGTCATGCAGTGACCAGTCAGCATGCCCACTAGTGTCCTGCAATCTTTGCGCGGGCGTGCCAAGATGTACCGAGTTCGTTTTTCGCATTGTGCATTGCACATGATTTTCGAGATTTTGCACGTTGTCGTATCTCTCCATCTACGATTCACTGCTAGTGTGGCTCTTCTTTCGAGGTTCCTGTACAACTCTTGTAGCGGAGTAAGTACATGTTCTGCGAGTTCTGATTCCAGCCCGGCGCCTTCCTTTGCTAAACCGTCTGCCATCTCGTTTCCCTCAATGCCCTGGTGGCTAGGGACCCAGTAGATGCGCACTCTTTTCGAAGCGCATAGTGCATCTAGTGCATCTCTGCCAGCCAAGACACTTTTGGACTTGATGCTAGCGGAGCGCATGGATTTGATCGCCGCTTGACTGTCAACAAAAATGTTGATGTTAGAGTGTTGTGTGTCCATGCTAAGGGCTATCTCAGCAGCCTTCCTTATGGCAAATATTTCCGCCTGGAAGATACTGCAGTGGTTTGGCAGTTTATATGGCTGCCTTATATTAGGCTCTGCGCAATACACCGCCGCACCTACCCCCGTAGGCATTTTGGAGCCGTCGGTAAATATGTTGACCGCTTGCTGTGCTTGTTCTATACCTTTGCACCAGTCGTTTGGTCCCAGAAGAGTTCGTACTTTGGAATTGACTATCGTGCGAGGTGCCATGTAGTCCGTGCTACTAAGTAGATCCCTTCCGATTGTACAATGTCCAAAATTTTGAATGTGCATGTTACCTGCTGCCGTAAGGCGTTGTGCCGTTTTTCCAGCTAATAGTTTTGCATGTATGTCCAGGGGGTCCATACTTAGAATCGTTTCAAGCGCTTTAGTTGGAGTTGGCTTCAGTGCCCCCGTGATGCATAGCGCTGCCTGCCGCTGAGTTTTCTCCAAGTGCCTGAGGAATGTTGATTTGTTCACAGCCGGCCACCACACAATAATCCCATAGAGTAGAATAGGACGCACTACCGTTACATAGATCCAGTGCATCAGAAAGGGTGAGAGACCCCAAGTACTGCCTAGCATCTTTTTGGATGTGTATAGTGCAATGGTGGATTTCTTCACCCTTTCTTCCACGTTGGTTTTCCATGACAGCTTGCTGTCCAGGACGACTCCTAGATATTTTGTGTGAGTTTTCGGTATGAGACGTATATCGTTCAATCTCGGTGGTATCCACTGTGGTATCTTGTACCTTTTCGTGAACAGAACCAGATCCGTTTTCTCTGCGTTAATACTAAGACCGACTGAATTTGCCCATCTAAGTACATCTTTGAGTGTGCTCTCCATTATGGAGCTTACTGTTGATAGACATTTCCCTACTATAATAATGCTTATGTCGTCTGCATAGGCAGTTATCCTCGGGGCTCTACCTGCGAACTTTTCGAGTAGTTCATTAACTACAAGATTCCATAGTAGTGGCGAGAGGACCCCTCCCTGGGGTGTCCCACTGTGAGCTTTCCTTACCATGGATTTAGTGCCCCACTCAGCCCGCACCTTTCTGCAGCTTAGCAACTTGTCTAACCAAAGGTTTATTGCCGGTGGTGCCTCTATTGCACGTAATCCACTGAGGATTGCGGTGGTTGATACATTGTTGAATGCACCTGAGATATCTAGAAACGCCCCGAGTGCGTATTCCTTGTGGTGGAGGGCTTTTTCTATGGTTACTACTAGGGAATGTAGTGCCGTTTCAACCGATTTCCCTTTCGTGTATGCGTGCTGGTTGGTTGATAACTAGATTGAATTGTTTCTTAGGTGCAAGTCAATCAGTTTCTCGAGCGTTTTGAGTACGAAGGAGGTCAGACTTATTGGCCTGTAGTCTTTCGGACATGGATGGCTGCTCTTACCTGCCTTCGGTAAGAATACAACCCTCGCTGTCCTCCAAGCCACAGGTACATAGTTTAGCCTGATGCATCCGTTAAATATATTCTTCAGCCATGGGACGACTCGCGATTCAGCCGTTTGCAACATGGCAGGAATTATACCGTTTGGTCCCGGAGATTTGTATCCCGAGAACGAGTTTATAGCCCATACGATTCCATCCGACGTTATTAAGTCGTGTGGAACCTGTAGCGGGGTTGTCCTGTGCCCTCGTATTGTAGCAGTGCTAGGAGCTTCGGTACAGCCAGGAAAATGCGCCTTTAACAGCACCTCGAGGGATTCCAGACTGCTCTCCGTCCACTGGCCATTGTCTTTGCGTAGCTGGCTCTGAATGGTGGGCTGCTTTGAGAGTAGCTTCCTGAGCCTTGCTGTGTCCGCAGTTTTTTCTATGTTTGAGCAGAAGTTCTTCCACGAGTGTCTTTTTGCTCTGCGTACGTTTGTTTTAAAAAGTTTGAGCCTACATTTGTATTCCCCCCAAATTTCCTCTTGGTCAGCTATTTTAGCTAGTTTAAAGAAATCTTTTAGGTCGCGTCTTTGCTCTGTAAGATTCGGACTCCACCATGGTGGTCTGATCTTACGCTTTGTTCGCGTGGGCTTACAAGAGGCATGATAGGCCTTGAGAAGATGGGCAGAGAGAATCTTCAGTGACCTTTCAATGCCCTCTTCTGTATTAATTTGTTTAGTAGCTGGTAATTTGGTCTCAATGATACTTCTGAAGCGGTTCCAGTTCGTGTTTCTGGGGCTTCTAAAGATCTTTTGAGCTGGAGTGTAGTTAAAGCTTATACAAAAGCTAATATAATTGTGGTCCGAGAAGGAGGGCTGTGCTAGCACCCTCCAATTTGTGACCAGAGTGTTGTTGTCTGAGGATATTTTTAGGTCTAACACGTTCGACGAGGTGGGGCCTACATACGTGGGTTGCTCGCCGATGTTAGCTACGCTAAGGTTATATTGTAGAATAAAGTTAAGTAGGGACTCACCTCGATCGTTGATGTCTGGGCTGCCCCATACTGGGTGGTGTGCATTGGCATCTGCTCCGATGACCACTGCTTGGTTCTTCCCGCCGGCGACTGCTACCATTCTTTGTAGCTCGTCTGGTGGTGCGTCGACGTCATGCGCCATGTAGCATGAGGCGACCAGGATCGGCTCGTTCGCGTCGCCCTCTAGCGCCACAACGGTGAGATCGTCAGTGCTGTAATGAGACATTAGATAAGTATAGATGCCTTTCCTTATAAGGATGGCTGTTCTTGTTCTACTTACTGTTGTTGCAAAAAACGTATCAAAGTTTTGTGACTTTAGGCCAGATACCGCGTTGCCCGAGGCAATCCACGACTCCTGTACTAAAGCCACATCGTAGCCTCCTTCCTCCAATACGAGAAGGAGTTCTGCGCTGGCGGTTTTGCATTTATGCAGGTTTATTTGAAGGACCTTCAACTCCATTAGGCTGAAGGTACCTTTACGGGATCAACTTTTGTTGGTGTGCCTCCGTCACCCGCATCTACCAGACTGAGTCAGACTTGGGCAGCGTCGGTCACGGCTTCTAGGCCGAGGTCCTTTTCCACCTCTCCGGACTCTAGTGTGTTGCTGTTGTTGTCCTTGGGGTGGCGCTTTTTGAGGCGCAGATAAACACTACCAACGCCCCACGCCATCTTCCCGTAACGCGCGTAGAGGATATCCTCTGCCTCCTTGTTGATTTGGAGGATGTAGTGCTGCCCCCCGCTACTATCAGGTAGCGGATCAGCAACCTTCAACACCCTCCAATCAGCTGTTGGCACGTCCGGATTTTGCTTCTGTAGAAGCTTCAGCGCGGACTCCTGCGGCACTACTCTTGGGAAGAGTACCTTCGCTTTTGGCAGGGACGGGATACTAGTCCTGTCCACTACCCATAGGCCTTGGAGTGTTGGGGTTACTGCTTTCACCCAGTGCAGAGTTGGATCGTCGTTGCACTTTAGGATCTTAACCCCATTGAGCCAGCCTGCTCCATCGAATGTGGGCATGGGAGCGTCAGGTTGGGCTTCCAACCTCGCGAACATCACCTCGAGAAGCTTCATCTCTACGGATTTCCATCTCTCAAGGGTCATTTTGCCTTGGGGATCACTCCGGTCGATCAATGCCACGATCAGGTGTCGTGTAGTCACGTCACTGGCCTTGGTTCTTACCTCCTGTTTAGGCTGCGGGATTGTGTTTGTGGTCGGTTTCTGCTTCTGTCGTTTGCTTGCTGGAGCTCCGACTTTCGCACTTTCCACCGATCTTTGGCGTTTTTGAGCAGCCTGCTCTTCTACTTTGCGAACTGCGAAGTCGTAGGTGCAAAGCTTGGTCTGCTCGCGAAGTGTAAGCGACCCTCTTCCACCTTTAGCTTAGCCCAGGCGAGCGACTCCTTCTCTTTGGAAGAGAGATCAATCTTGCCTGACAGCCGGCTGCAGATTTTAAGGGCCGCTTTGTAGTTGGCCTTGGCCTTCAACCCCTCCTTTGACTTGGTCTTGGGCCCTTCCTTGCGAGAGGAGCTGGAACCCGCTGACTTGTCCGGAGAGAGGAGAAGCCTGTCCTCAACTGAGTTTGCGCTATCGTGGTCCGAGTCTGCATCGACTATGGCACCCCTGCGCAGTAGTGTGGATTTTTTGGCGTGTTAGTTAAAAAGTGTTAGTTAAAAAAGCATAGTCTTTTTGTTACAAAAAATTAAAGCAACTTGACATTTGTATTTCTGGTGGTACATTATATAGTATTATATGAAAAGGTATACTTGTAAATAGAAGAAAATCTTATGGGACAAAATCATCATAGCGATTCTTTTTTAGCGGCAAAGTTATCAATAACTTCACTAGTATATAGTTTAATCTCCATATGAATATGCGATAATGCCAGTCCTTTCAACCGTTCTTGCTGCATAGTTGAACGTTACCTTGTTTTTAATCATCGCAGTGTAGAAAAACTTCGCTTACAGTCCACCCTAAACAAGTGCGCGTGCGTGGTTTACTGCCAAAATCGGCTCATGCACATACATATTGTATGAAGCCTACCGAAACACGCACCGGACTATCGCAACATGAATCGAATTTCCAATTTTGACAGTGCGTGCACATGTGAAGTTGGCTGCATAAAACCAAAGTATTAGAACAAAGAGCAATCAGCTGCTATTAATTAATTAATCTCAATTGCAAATGGAAGTATTTGCAATATTAATAGATTTTTATACAATACTAAAAGTTTCTTTAAGATTTTTAAACCATCAAACTGAGCTGGTTCGATAGCAGCAGTTTTTTCCGCAATGCACTTGTTTAGGTTAAGCGTAAAATAAAATTGCGTGGCGCTTGGGTACGCAGCGCAACGCGCACTTGCTTAGGGTGCACTGTAAGAAAAACTAAAGGGAAAAGCAGCGAAGATAGCAAACGTTATGGAAATAAGTGAAAATCATTTATTTGAGCTTAGCTCTCCAATTTGTTAAGGATCTACATTTTCCAAAGCTCTCAATTTTCCTATGCAAGTAAAAAATCGTGTTATCGACAATGAAGTTTATTTCAGAATGTAAAAGAATTTTTCTTTCAATGACATGAACTAAATTTAAAAACAGAATGAAAATATTTTTTCATAACAAGTGTTTTTAGCAAAGTAGAAAATGTTATTGTGTTGCTTAAATATTTTCAACACTCCTTCTCAACACAATATTTTAATATATACAAGTATTTATTTTAAGCCCAAACATGTAGTAAACTTTGAGTGTTTTAATTTTGACAAGTTTTTAGTTAAAATATCTGCTACCATATCGTTGGTACAAACATAACCTTAATCTATTTTTCTATCTTGATATGATTCTCGAACATGATGATATTTAATGTCAATGTGCTTACTACGAGCATGGTAAACTGGATTCTTGACTAAATGTTGTGTGCTCAAATTGTCACTAAACAGCATCATTGGATGTATGAAAGTATTGAATGCCAATTTCTTCGAGTATTTTCTCTAAGTATACTGCTTCTAGTAGTATACTTCTAGTATACTAAGTATACTTCTTCTAAGAACTAGTGGCGAATGCAGAGTAGATACAAATTTCAAATTTAAACGATACATAAGATCATACATGGGGTCTTATATATGAAAAACATTAAATGCAATTTGTTATTAATTGATAAGATTGAGAAATAAATTGCATAAATATATAAAGATTAAATAAATAATTAATTAAAAATAAGAAGCAGGTGAACAATTCCCGAATTCTAATTGTGTATGAAGAATTTGGCTTAAGTCGTTATGGTTTAGTTTAAATAGCCTCGATTTAACCTCCATAAGGAAAGCTTTCTTATAGTGAATGTAGCGAATAATGTCTGGTAAGCAGTTATACAATCTTGGGGCTATCGCAGAATATGCATGAAGGAAATGTTGTAAATTGTGCGGTGGAACTACGATTTTGTTATGACTATTAATTCTCAGATTCTAGTTTGGATTGTTTCTGTTAGTCAAATGACCATTGTTGTCAAAAAAAATCTTTAATGTTATATAGAAATGTAAATGCTTGAGTGGAAGTATTTCCAGACTCTTGAAAAGTGCAAAGCTGGGTACAATTCTACTTTTACTGCAAATAATGCGAATGATATGCTTTTGAGTGATGAGCATTGGGTTAATCATGTTTGAATGTGTACCACCCCAACAAGCTAGTCCATATTCCAGTTTTGAATGTAAAATTCCATAATAAATACAAGTTAAGAACTTTTGAGAGCAGAAGGTTTTTAAAAGATAAATTTGTCTTAAAGTTGACATGCATATCATTTCAGTGCGGTGGTGTGTTCTGACCAAGTCATCTTCGAGTCTACCAAAATACCTAAGTATTTAAAAGATGTAACGCATTCAATCTTAAAACAACCAGACCAAGATATACGATCGTTATAAGTTAACACGTTGACGGACAGTTGCGTCTATAGCCGTCAAGTTCAAGTTCACTATGTGACATGACGGCAATAGCCGTCCAATACGAAACGGTCGTTTTTAGACACTGCGGCTGTAGCAGCACAAATGTGCATTTACCAGCGTACAAGTAGAAGCCTAGTGTCATGTTTTCGACATATTTTCAGCGTTGTAAACAATGTTATAAACAGGGAGTAAGGAAGGAAACATCATATTGCTGCAAGAATTGCATATCAAAACCTGCACTGTGTCCTGCACCATGCTTTGAAACATGGCATACCGAAAATAATGTATAATAATTATAAAATTATAATAAATTTATTTGTCATTTATTTATTTTTGTTTGATCATGAACTAACATTTCGTGTAAAACTCCCAAAAATACTTTGTTGCTCACAAAAAATTGCTTATTTCAGTCATTAAACCTGTCATTTACGTTTTTAAATTTTTGCTGTTATAGCCGCCATCGTCCCATTACATAGTGTCTAGAGTCCGCTGGCGCCATGACGGTTGTAGCCGCAACCTAATTAAAGGTGCTGAATTAATCAAAATTAAGTGTATTTAAGCAGAAAGAGTAAAACTATACTTCTAATATTCTAAAAATTACAAAAACATATAGTGTCAATTTTCGAATTTCACTTGTTTCTACTGTCCGTCAACGTGTTAACAAATTATATGAAGTGTAACATGTGTAATTATCGAACAAGAACTTGTTGCAGTTGGAGTGATGAAATAAAAATTGATCGCACTGAATTTCTCTACCAGCAACATTGAAAAACATAATTTTGGTTTTATCACTAAGAACTTGCTAATGTATTGCAAACCAATGTCTCAAAAGATCAAGATCATGATTAAAGTTCGCTGTTAGATCAAGATGAGTACATGCAAGCCATATCATCAGCAAAGTCGATTGTTTCACTCGAAAACTCTAAACTAAAAATTGAGTTAATATATATTAGAAAAAGGACAGGTCCTAAAACCGAACCTTGTGGTACGCCTGCATCAATTTTTGAAAAAAAGCTGAATTTTGCATTTATCTTTACTCGCTGCATACTGTTTTGTAAATAAGAGCATAGCCATTTATAAATAAAACCTCTAAGTCCACATTTGTAAAGCTTCTGTAAAAGAATATTGTGATTAACTGTATCGAAAGCTTAAGTAATATCTATTAAAAGCGCGGCTGATTATTTTTTATTATTTAAGGCACTATATACATTGTTACAAAAATGTAGGAGGGCATCTTCAGTTAAAAGACTTGCTCTGAAACCAAATTGGTGCTTAGAAATAGGAATAGGTCGATATATATTCGGTATTCGGTAAGTGATTATATCTCTTTTTAAATAATAGAATAACTTGCGCTTTTTTTAGTTCCTCTGAAGAAACTCCCGCATCAATGCTTTTATTAACTAGATGACACATTATGTCAAAAATATTGTGTACGATCTGTTCTACAAATGTATTCGAAAAATTACTTTCAGTTTTGGTATTTGAGTTTTTTAGAGACATTATATTTTTATACATTTCCGAAGGAGATACTGGTTCAACAAAAATACTCAGTTGTTGGGATGGTTCCTTGTCTAAACAACGACAAATTTTATGTCCGATTTTTTAAAATGATATACCGTTAAAAAGGAGTTAACTTGTACTAAATTTACCTTTCATTGCCTTTGGACTTCTGAAGTTTTATTCAACTGGTAAACCCTGTTACCTCGATTTACCCCCCCAAACTCATTTTTTTTATCATAAAATTAAACTACTTATAAATTTGTTTACATCTTGTCAAAAAAGTTCTTTATTCGGACATAAAATACATAAGTTATGGAAAAAATACCATTTTGGCGGTTTTTCCGGGAGTGCAAAAATTTTTTTTTGTTTTTGGAGTTGTCTCGAAGTCATCTTTAAAATAAGGGGTGCACTTTTCAAACTTTTTTTTTTGTATGGAGAGCGACCCACTCTAGGACCACTCCTAACACCGTTCGAAAAAATAAACTAATAATAATGTTGCATATGTTTATACCCCCCCACGTTTAAAAAACTTTATGGGGGTATATTAATTTTGTCACTCCGTTTGTAACGCCGATAAGGAGGCGTGGCTGGTATAGAAAAGTATATATATTCCTGTTCAGCATCACCTCCTGAGTCGATTTAGTTATGTCCGTCTGTCCGTCTGTCCGTCTGTCCGTCTGTGTCCACGATAGCAGCCGTAATTTTTGAGCTATCATAACGAAATTCAAAACATAAGCTTTTAATACAAAAATGGAGGTCAAGTTCGAATCTGACCAAAATCGGATGAAAACCACGCCTACCTCCTATACAAAGTGACTTAACCAAAACGGTAAAATCTCTTTAAATCCCACAAAAATCAATTTAATGACTTCAAACTTCGCACAGTGTCTTAAATATTTATTTTGAGTATTAATTTTGTAAAAATCAGATGAAAACCACACCTACCTCCCATACAAAGTGACTTAACCAAAACGGGAAAATCTCTTTAAATATATTTAACAGTTTGCTTAAGACTTTATATATACTCTAATTCGGCCGTGGAGGTATTTTAACTTCGGCTCAGTCGAAGATAATTCCTTACTAGTTTTCACCTAATTTATGGTAGCAGAGCTCGAGTCTTGCTCTAGTTTTTTTCAGAAACGTCTAAAATTTTAAAATATAAGTTCCGTTTTCAAGAAAATATGACCATTTTCCATATTATTAATATGCATATATTTAAAAACCATGTAATATTTTATTTTTATAGTTTCCTATTTTAAGCTGAATAATTTTTATTTTCTAATGCCAAGTAGCTAAAACTGAAAACGACATATTTTAGTATAAGCATTATAGAATACTAAAATTGCAATTATTTTAGGTAGTTCGGTGATACATTTGAGAAACTGATAGTTATATATTACATCTGAAAAAAAAGGTTGTTCTTAACCATGTAACCAAGGAACACAACATTTTTTTCACCTTTATTTTTTTAACTATGACAGCAACATTTCTGGTAAAAGTTTTTGGTTTTAGTAAAGATTTTGTTATAAAAACATAAAACTGGATAAGTACTAAATTTTTTCCTCTTTGATTTTTTTTTTTTATGAATAAAAGAGTCATCGCGGCTCTATGTTTTTTTTTTTTACATTATCTTATTCTTATTTTTATTTTTTGACCACCCTCGTTTTTTTTCAATTTGGCCAGCTTTTTTTATTTTATACCTGTGTGCAGCGTTGGTATAAATATATCAATGAGTAAGAACTATTCTCAGTTCTTGACATTAATGGCATTTTGTTAAATACTTTTAATTATTCGATAAAAGTTATTAATATTATTGATGATTTCCTGGTAATTTGTCTTCAAACTTTGAAAGGGTCTCAAACCAAATCATATGACAATAAAAAGATCAATCAATAAATATACATATACGAAGTAGCATGTCTAACACTTAATTGGCTTTAATTTAGACAACAATATGAGAATGAATAATCACAAAAAAGTACGACAACTAATCCAATAACAGGCTGAAAGGTTAACGAGACACCACCAGCCGATAATAGAAATGCTTAACCTTTTGACAGAAAATAATTAAAATGACACATAAATCACGCAAACAAGCTAAAAACCACAGAAACCATCACACACACAGACGCCTGAGGAAAACCAGAAACTTTTCACTTTCCACAGCAGTGCGCTAAACTTTTACGAGCTGAACACATGAACAACAACATAGGAGGATATCCTTAAATAATTACCACAATCAAAGAATATCCGCGCTTTAGCTTTATTGTCGCTAATGTGTGTGGGCCGTAAATGTGCATTGGTACGTGTGTGAGTATTTGAGAATATGTGTGCGGACGAAAGTTCAACGGAAGTTTGCCTAAAACGTGCAGGGATATAATTTTATTTCTTTACTACAGCTACTTTTTTATGTGTTTTTAATTTCAACAACGACAAACATTTCCGTATTTCATTTATAACACGGCAACTACGACGAAGATAGCGACACAAAACCCCGACACTGGCTGACACCGCCAGCCAAACACACACACATACACATGTACCTAGTTTTAGTCTTACTAGACATGCATTAATTGCCGCCACTTTGGAATGTGTTGCCAACTTTGCATAAAGATTTCAGTCACGCAGCACTTAAGTGTTGCACGGTGTGAAAATTGACACACACGAAAAAGAAACTAAGATGAGCAAGTTCACAAGACAAGCAAACAAAGTTGGAAAACTCCAAGAGAGCAATTAAAATAGGAAAGAATATTTAGAGGAATGTAGGCAAGTGGGAAAAATTAGAATTAATCGAAGAAGAGTTGGAGGAAGAAAGACATTGTTGGTTGCAACGACGTTGTTGGTAGCGTCATGTGCATTCCCCAAGCGGAACTGTCAATTGCCAAGTTAAACACACAAATGGTCCCAAACATGCCAGTTGCTTGGTGTACAGTATCCGCCTTCATCATTACGGTGGCACGCAGAACCTAGGCCAACAGACACAAAAACAGCATCTGAAGAATTGAATGGAATAAAAAAATGCGATGAAATTCTAACTGCAAAGCAATATTGAAGGAATGCGGGAGGATGGAAAAAACAATGGCAACCACAAAAAGGCTGGTCGTTTAAGACAACCACAACAAATGTAATAACTATTAGCAACAAAAACAAAAATCAAAAAACTAAAAAAACCTAATCCCAAGAAAAGTTATTTCCTTGATAGCCTTACCATGGATGTAGAAGTCTGATAAAAAAAAAATAATATTGTATAAGGAAAATTAAAAACTTTCAGACGAGCAAAGAAAAACCAATGCAACATGGTTACCTTCCTATTTCTCAGAGCGTCCCCAACTTTATATAAAGTTCTAATTAAAAAGCAGCTGTTTTCAACTTGAGCGTCACACCCCCAACTTCCAAGCACAGTAATCTTTTTAATTCCCATCTT
Organism: Dichetophora obliterata; assembly: GCA_963920525.1. Taxonomy (NCBI): domain Eukaryota; kingdom Metazoa; phylum Arthropoda; class Insecta; order Diptera; family Sciomyzidae; genus Dichetophora; species Dichetophora obliterata. The sequence goes on along the minus strand of OY986438.1, from coordinate 111,887,137 downwards.
CAACTTCACAAACTTTTCGTTCTCGTTCACAATTCACTTCATTCAGTTGTACGAATACAACTCAATTTCTTCAACTCAAGACACCAAAGTTTTTCCTTTATTCTTTACTTCAGCTTGATGATGATTTCTCAAGTAGGTTCGAGAGTTCATGTTCGAGTTCAGTAGCACCTCGTTCAGAAAAGCCAAAACTTTTTGTTCAACTCGAATGCGTTTCCTTAGTCTCTGACCATTTATTAACATTAATAATAATAAAGTTGAAATTGTTTGTGTTCGGCACAGCGTATCCAACAAGTTGATAGCTATTATAGATTTCTTGGCCTTCATGTTGCAGAACCTGGAATTTAATTAAGTTTGTCTAGAAAAATGTAGTGGGGCGGTTTCTTTGCTTTTCTTTCTTGCGGTTGTCAATCTAGTAAATTTAATTGCATAGCTTAGTAGAAAAATGCATTTCAGTGAATAATAACAACAAAAAACAAAAGAATGTATAACAGTTGAAAGGGCTTATGGGCTGAATGGGGGGCGGTGAAAAATTCTTGTCTTAATCATGGTTATTTCTTAATTTAAGTGCAAAGCTGGCAACGTAGTTAATATCGGAAGTTTATATATGATTGAAACTCGTGCTTGTGTTGGGAATGAAATGACGTATTTTTACTATAACACCGTACAATAATTATGAGAAAAACTTTTCACACACGCATTTAACCGTATACACGTGAAACATGAGGCAAAGGATAGTAAAACTGCGTTCTCAATTTTTTTAACTTTTTTTCAGATCGTCAGGATTTTTTTTTAAAATGGACTTTTTAGTTACAAAACAGATAAACATAGCTTTGCTTCAGAAGAAACACATTTTCCACAAATGTTATTTTTACATTCTTCGCAGATATATGGTGTCTTATTTTTGCATTTTATTGTTGCACACATTTTTCGTTTTCTTGACGAAGATGGCAAAGCCTGTAACTCATCTCGATTTTCACTAGATTCGCTTTGATCTACATTTGAATCTGGATAAAAAAGCTATTAATTTGAATAAAATTAAACACGAAAGTGTTTTATAAGAAAAAATTTCTAACCAAAATGATTTTTTAATATTGTTTCAGAATATTTTTTAACCTTGAACTGGTACACCTAAAAAAATACACTAGCAGTACATCTGGGGCCCTACTCTGTATTGCGATGCGAAGAAAAATATCTCAGAATAGTGTAATTGTTACTCTGTAATGCGATAATCACGTGCGATTTGATTTGCTATTTGAATACGCATCGCATTTTATTTTCGAAACGAATTGATTAACGAATCGCAATATGGAGTAGAGCCCCTGGTCCAAGGGACCACACCAACTTAAATTCTAAAAACCACAAATTTTGTTAAAAATGCATATTGCTTTTTAAGAACGTGTTAAATAAAGCTTTTTCTTCCTATTTAAAAATAATTCTGTAAGTTATTTTGAATTGAATTGAGTTTAATTGAATTTTGAATTGAATTTTTAGATAAATCTACTCGTTTGTTTTTTTGGTACAGTCCCACAGACCAGGTGTACCAGTTAAGGGTAAATTTTTATGCTTGAAATGAATATTTTTTATATAGATTTGATGCAGAAGTTGGGTTTAAACAATTTTTAGGCACGAAATTTCAATTTTAGGGCAAACGTAGTTCTTTTTATAGTGTGATTGCTTTAAACGTGTTTTCATTTGCAACAAAAACAAAAAAAAAATTCGCTGCTAACGTTTTTCGTTTGATATAAAAATATTTTTGCTCACAACAAGCTAAATTTTATTATTTCTGTGACCGTTACTCGTTTGTAGAAAACATTTTGGTCAATTTGGGGTAAATATATACTCGTTTGATATAAACAAAAAACGTTTTACAAGAAATATATCATCTGTTTGCAGGTAATATAGTTTTGTTTATAGCAAACAAAACCCGCAGTTTCTGGCAAACCTTTATCGTTTGGAGAAAACTTTTTGGTAAATTTGGGGTAAATGTACACTCTTTTGGTACAAACAAAAAAGTTTCACAAAAATTATAGAATCTGTTTGGAGGTATTATATTTTTGCTTATAGCTAACAAAACTCAGTTTTTGGCAAAAGTTTTTCGTTTAACATAAACAATCTACCTTGTTTGTCGATTGTGAGCTTCCAAACGTTTTTCTTTTGCCACAAACATATGCCACAAACGAAGTTACCTCTTTGTATAAGATCCATGAGTTTATTCCTGAAAAATACTTTACAAAGTTAATTTATATGAAAGGAACAATTATATTTACAGCTAAGATACCCGCTAAATCCAATATATTGAAAAAAACTTGAAGTGGCCAGCGTCTCGAACCTCATTTCACTAAGTATTGCTTAGCCATACTATCTAACATGTCCACACCATATTTGGTTTGGTTGTAATAAAGAATAGTTTCAGGCTTTTCTTTTGTTGTTGAAATTGCAACTGTCTTATGTAGTGAGCTAAGAAGTAAAACACTTCTGTTTTTTTGCATTGATAGACAGTGAGAGTTGAAAGTCTTGACTTGTAAATCACTGATTCATGCAATTTCAAACAGGTGTTTTTCGCTTATGCAATTTTGGGTAAGCCTACTCTTCTTTTATTTACTGTTCCAACCAACGTCGTTTTTTTCTCAGTCAGAAGCGACAGTAAATTATTACTTGTAAAATAATTATCACACGTAACGTTATAACCTTTACCCAAATATGGTTCCATCAACCTAATTACTACATATTCACTAGTAGCTATGTTATTTGGTTTTGTTTCATCTGTTCCAGTGTAAGGATAACCATTTAGGAAGTATTTTGATTCTGCGTCTGCTGCTATCCAGAATTTGATGCGAAACTTATCGGGTTTGTTTGCTATATATTGCGTAAATGTGCATCTAGCTTTTGTCGGAAATAACTGTTCGTCGACAGTAATATTGCAACCTGGATTGAAGCACGTAGTACAATTGTTAACAAATCTATTCCACGTATGAGAAATCAGAGCAAATTTATCACTTCGAAATCGTGCACTTCTGGTTGCTCTAATGTCAAAACGTAAGAATTTAATTATTTCAAGAAATCTGTTCCGTGGCATGCATCCTTGTATAAATCGAATGCCCCATTTCGTATTCCAAAGGTTCGATATGGGAGTATTTTTACTTCCTTGGAATCCTCTGACACATAATATTGCAATAAAAGCGCGCAACTCCTGGATGGAAATACTCCAAGATTCGTCATTCAATTTGATTTCAGCCTCTGTTTCGGTACAAAGCTTGATATGAGACAAAATATTTTTATCCATCAATAGGTCGAAGGCACTTGCCGCAAATGATGTAATATTGCGCTTTGCGTAAAAAGTAGGTCCAGGAGAATCCTTTATAATATTTTGTGATGAATTTCTTCCTACTGATATGTTTTCAGATGCTGCTACCTTCTGCCAAATCGTGCCATCATTAGATATCTCTTGTAGGCTTGATGAAGCTTCACATGAAACGTCACTGTCACTAATTTCTTCTTGTTCTTATGCTGGAAGTATAACTTCGTCATCGTCATCAACGATTACCGCATCTGAATATTCGATGTGGCTGACATCTGAATCTTCGTCATCAATTTCTTGCAATCTCGCAAGAATTTCTTCATTAGTCAATCTGCTATGTAAAGACATTGAAAAAGCATTACCTTGAATGAAATCTAGTTTGAAAACTAGTCAAATTATATATTATTTATATAATACTAATGTCACCTACTTCATTCCGTGTGTACAGGAAACAAAAAAAAAATCACTGACTAATGACTTTCACTAAACCAGACACATGCGAAAATATAATGCAGCAAACTAATAACATTGCTAAAAATCAACAACGAATGATTGGATGATGCAATACAATGTATTCCATAACGTTGTCCATCCAATAGCGCATACATATTTTTTTATCATAGCAACAATGTAACTTTTTTAAATTATGTGTGTTTATGTCTATAAATCGAGAGTAATTTCTAAGCAATTCGCATGGCGTCATTTTGACCGCTCTTGGTAGTTCTAGGTATGTAAGTTTTCTGGTAGTTCTAGTGTTAATATATTATTGTACACATATAAGTCTATAGATTGAACTACGAATAGAAAGATCGGTAAAGTATTTTTGGTTTTCAAGGAATTTTTTGGTCTAAAAAATCGGCTAATTTTTGGAGAAAACGCCGCCATTTTGTTAATTTTTTGCAAAATCTTTTATTCAATCTATTGCGGCTTTGATGCTGATTAAGACCCCGCTTATTTTTTTTACAGACGCTCCAGTGAGCCAAAATCACGCCCGCCGTGATTTTTTATGGTATTTTCAATAACCTGCAGCAGCCAAAAAACACGCTGGAAAAATATACAAAATTTGTTTTGTATACTATTTTTACATTAAAATAAATATGCAAAGTTACAATAAGATATTTAGCTGCTAGAGCTAATCTTTATTATTTAAAATTATATTAAATCCAAAATATAAAAACTTAAAGTTAAATTTATGTTGGAGCACTTGAAAAATGCATGTGCACAGAACGAGATTTTGTGAGAAAAGGGAAGAATAAAGAAAATGTCAAATTCAAAGAAACATGATTGCAATTCAAAGTAAAGTAAAAACAGTGTTGTAAAACTGGTAATTAAATTCAAAAATAGTAGTAAGACAAAATTATAAAGGTAATCAGCTACAGTACTCCCCTGCTAGAAAAGGCGTGGCTCATTGAAAGCGAACTGGCAGATGTAATCGTCGCCCCGACCGAGTGACCTTTGTTGTTATAGGCAGTGATGTTGTAGATGATGTGTTGGTGTGTTGACCAATTTGATTTTCTTCGCTTAAGTAAAATGCTGGCTTAAGACGGTCGATAGATATTTTTACCTCCTTCCCATTGATGAGCACCGTGAAAAATTTATTTTTGGTTCTGCCTCGAACTTCATAAGGACCATCGTATGGTTGCGACAAGGATGGACAAATCGAGTCATTGCGCACAAATACGTGCTTGCAAACGCTGAGCTCCGGGTGAATGCATATTGTTTCTTTACAATGCCAGGCGGTGTCATTTGGACGCAACTTACGCATAGCTTCTCGTAACTCCACTACCACTTCCGATTCTGTTTTGTTGCTGGTGTTTTCCACAAAAAATTCAGAAGGAATGCGAAGCGTCGTGCCATACACAAGCTCTGCAGGCGATGCCTTTATGTCATCCTTAAAGGTTGTGCGAAGTCCGAGCAAGATTGCTGGTAGAAAGTCTACCCACCGATTGTGGTTGTGGCACAAAATGGCAGCTTTAAATGTTCGATGCCAGCGTTCAATTAATCCATTCGCCTGCGGGTGGTATGAAGTAGTTCTAAGATGGTGTATTCCGAGCGTGTGCATCAACTCAGCAAAAAGCGTAGACTCAAACTGTCTACCTTGGTCTGACGTTATGTAAAGCGGCACGCCAAAACGAGCTATCCAGCCCTGCAGTAAAGCTTGAGCTACTGATTGCGCTGTCATATCAGGAATCGGTAGAGCCTCTGGCCACCGCGTAAACCTATCGATGATTGTCAGACAATACCGCTGTCCATTGCTCGGCGGAAATGGCCCGACAATATCGATGTTGATATGCGAGAATCGACTGTTCGGTGCTGGGAAACGTACCAGCGGTGCACGTGTGTGCCGATGTAACTTTGCACGTTGACATTGAATACACGATTTAGCAAAAGCTCTGCTGTCAGCTTGAATACCTGGCCACACGAAGCGTTGAGACATCAGTTTAGCGGTTGCACGAGCACCAGGGTGGGACAGATTATGCGTTGCTCCTAGGAATATTCTTTGAAACTTCTTTGTGATGAATGGCCGTATCAAATCTGTTGAGGCATCGCAGTATAACTTCTTTGTACTGGCTGGAATTGAAAAAGATTTTAATACAATTGAATGATTTAAACTATTCTGTTGCAAAATTTCTTGCAGTTCGCTATCCATCAGCTGGTCGTCCGCCAGGTCATCAAAATTTAGTTGAGGGACTGCTTCTAGAGTAGATATTCTCGAAAACAAATCTGCAGTCAAGTTTTCTTTTCCTAGCACGTGCCTTATGTCCGTTGTAATTTGGCCGATGTAGTCTAACTGGCGCGCTTGACGATTCGTTGCCTTGTCAAGCTGTTGTAAAAATGCGTATGACAAGGGCTTATGGTCGGTATAGATGTGGCAATTCTGACCCTCAAGCATAAACTTAAAATGACGAACTGCCAGGTACATGGCAGTTAACTCCCGGTCATAAGTGCTATAACGGAGTTGCGCCTTGTCAAATCGCTTTGAGAAGAATCCAAGTGGTTCAAGGATACCATCACGGATTTGGTGTAATACTGCACCAGCTGCAATGTCAGAAGCGTCAACCCAGAGTGACAACTCGGCATTCTTTTGCGGATATGCTAGCAAAGTCGCGCTCGCTAGTTGCTGTTTGCATTGCTCAACTGCTTCAGAAGTTTTTTCTGTCCATTGTAGAGGTGTGCGATCATTGCGCTTATTCCCTGGGCACATGTCTAGCAGCTGCGCTTGCGCTTCAATAGCATGAGGAATAAACCGTCTGTAAAAGTTTATCATGGCCAAAAAACGCTTCAGGTCCATGACAGTAGTTGGTTTTTTGTAGCTTGTAAGCGCTTCTACCTTCTCTGGTAGCGGTCGAATGCCCTCTGGAGTGATGAGGTGGCCAAGAAAAACTATTTCACGGCTTGCAAACACACATTTGGCGACATTAATTGTTAATCTGTGCTGCTGAAGACGCTGAAAAAGCAGTCGAAGGTGGAAGAAGTGCTTCTCGATTGATGTTGACGCAACACATAAATCATCCATATAGGGAAAAACGAAATCCAGACCGCGCACAACCTCATGCGCCAGTCGCTGAAAAGTCTGCGCGGCATTGCGAAGGCCAAAGGTCATGAATTTAAATTCAAATAGACCGAATGGTGTGGTGATGGCTGTTTTTGACACGTCATCAGGGTGTACGGGAACCTGATGGAAGGCCTTTTGTAAATCAATTTTGGAAAATATTGTTTTACCTTGTAAAATTGTTACAAAATCCTGTAGGAAGGGCAACGGATACCTGTCAGGAACTGTGATTGCATTTAGGGCGCGGTAATCGCCACATGGCCGCCATGTACCATCAGCCTTCCTGACCATGTGCAGCGGGCTAGCCCAACTACTACTTGAGGGCGCGCAAATGCCCAGTTTCATTAAATGTTCAAACTCGTCGCGCGCTGCCATGAGCTTTTCAGGCGAAAGACGCCTGGGGCGCGAAAAAACAGGGTGGCCCTGTGTCAATATGCGATGCACGACAGTGGACGAGCAGACGGTTGCGGGTTGTGCCGGCCGTGTTATGTCAGCGAACTCCGTAAGCAACTCAGCATATGAAGCTGAAACATCATATGTTTTTATAGCAAAAGTTTTTGAAATCAATTTACCTGCTGTTTCCAAAGTTGTGGTGTTGTCAATAAGACGATTGCGTTTTAGGTCGATGAGCAGGTCAAAGTGAGCGATGAAATCTGCTCCGATGATGTTTGCTGTGACGTCGGCTATCAAAAACTTCCATAAAAATGAACGGCGCAAGCCGAGGTTGACTTCGAGTAAGACCTCACCATATACTTTAATGGGTGCTCCATTTGCGGCGAAGAGTTGCATTTTAGTTGCTGTTGCTTTGACTGATCGTGAGCCTTTAGGTATAACAGACACATCATCGCCTGTGTCGATGAGAAACTGCCTATTTGTCGCAGTGTCCGATACCTTAAGGCGAAAAAGTTTTGCTGCAGCAGAGCATTCGCTCAACTCTGATGCAGACTTAGTTAAGCGGGGTCATTGTTGCATGGCACCACCTTGCGTCTGTGTAAAGGAGCACGGTTGTGTGCATTTGCGCGCGTTGCTTCCAAAAATACGGTGATACCAACACAACCGACCTGTTTCGCTACTACGGCTTCGTGAGGCTCTGCCTGCTTGAAGTCTTGACTGAGATCGACTACGGGTACCCCTACGCTGTAACATAACTTTTCGAGTTTTTTAGAGAGCTGGGCTACTTCGTGCTGTAGACTTTCTATATTGCAGTCGTAAGATGTACTGCGTGGTTGCGCAGATGGTGGTGATGATGACACGGTGTATGCTGAATTAGCCGGATTGATGTTTCGGAGGCTCATCGACTCGATGATGGCATCCGCGATGGCTGTTTTGTTAGCAGCATCTCCTTTGGAGGCAATTACAGCCGCCTGTACGTGCGGTGGCAGCCACGATGACCACAAGTCCAGTAAGACTGTCTCACCCAATGTGTTGCCAGCGACTCGACGCATCTCGTTGAGAAGCAGACTAGGCTTCATGTCCCCGAGTGGTATGTCGGAGAGAACATGCTGAAGACGCCTTCGCTGACTGTCGGAAAAATGTTCAATCAGCTTCTCTTTGATGTACTGATAGCGATTTTGCTGCGGTGCCGATTCAATTATGTCACGTAGCTCACATAATTTACTTGGCGGAACCTGAGCCATCACGATATTGTATTTCCTCATATCCAGTCCAACGCCTGAAGCAGCGAACCAAAATTCCAATGACAAGAAATATGATTCGATGTTAGTGCCCGTCATGCTAGGAGGATTGAGGCGAGGAGCTGCTACAGCATCTATATGGGCACCGTCAGCGGCCGCGTTCTGTGCGATCCCTTGATTATTTTGGTCTTGCATGATTTATGCGTGAGTCGGGGTCACCAATTTAGCTGCTAGAGCTAATCTTTATTATTTAAAATTATATTAAATCCAAAATATAAAAACTTAAAGTTAAATTTATGTTGGAGCACTTGAAAAATGCATGTGCACAGAACGAGATTTTGTGAGAAAAGGGAAGAATAAAGAAAATGTCAAATTCAAAGAAACATGATTGCAATTCAAAGTAAAGTAAAAACAGTGTTGTAAAACTGGTAATTAAATTCAAAAATAGTAGTAAGACAAAATTATAAAGGTAATCAGCTACAGATATCTTGTTCCTTTCTTAAAAAATTTGCATTTTAAAAGTTCCATTTTTGAAAAATACAGGTGTGCACTGTTCCTTTAAAAACGTAAAACATTCAAAACATAGCTGTATATGGAAAGAATCAGATTGCGGAATGTTGTACTCTTATTCAACTTTCAAGAAAGTATATATTTATTTATTTTTTTATTGGCCAAGCAAGGCAATTTACTTATTCTAACAGGTTTGTTTATTTTTTTCTTTTTTTTTCTTTCTCCCATTTCCTTGTTTTGGTGTTCGAAGATATGCAAATCAATGTGGGCGTAATCCGCCCACCTGATCGACATGAATTCAATAACACGTTAAAAAGAAAAGGAGAGAAGAAAAGAAAAAAGAAAAGGAACTTACATGCTAACATATTTTATACATAGTAGTATAGCTAAGATTCTTAATGTCTAACAGGACAATAAATGAAGAGCGCAGGATTATTGGGCTTTTAGTAGGGAATAAAGATTTGGAGAGGGAATGCTTAATTATAAATTAAGATTTCAAACCTAGTTGCTTGAAGGAAGGTATTATGACGGAAATAGGGACTTAGGAAGATTTTTCTTAAAAGTTAATTTAGACATAGGGGGTGAATAGTACTCGCTGATATTATTGAATTCTCTACAGCACCTATTTATCGGCTCATTTCTTGCGTAGACAGTGTGATGTTGATATTCATTTAATAGTCGTGTATGCCGTGTACGTCTGATCGGGTCATTAAATTGTATCTTGTTGGATATATACTCGCTATCAACAACACCGTTAATGATATCGAAGGTAAAACATGAACTAAGTAAAGTCCTTCTTGTGTAAAGGGGCATTAAATTCAGAAGGCTAAGCCTAAAATCATAAGGTGGCAATATATTGTACTCACGGGGGTTATATGTACGTGTCCCTAAGCGCAAAAAGCAGAAATTGCTTTTGAATAGATCCAAATCTTTCACTGTGTTCGAAAGCAGGATTCCAAATAATGCATCCATATTCAAGAATAGGGCGCACTAACGCACAGTATAAAGCTTTCGTGACCCAAACATTTTTGAACTCTTTTGCACGCCGTTTTATAAAACCGAGTAGTTTGCTGGCTCCAATGATTGACTCTTTTAAATTCAATGCTATTGAGGAAGTAACTGTTATTTGTTACCAAATTTTTACGGGAGAAGGTTATTACGCAGCATTTCTTAACATTAAGATAAAGTTTATTTTGATTGCACCAGTGCTCAAGAGATGACAGTTTCGACTGTAAGTAAATTACATCTGTTTCCGATTTAATAACATGGTACATTTTTAGGTCGTCTGCATACATTAGATGTATGCAATCGCAAAGAATATCAGATAGGTCTGAGATAAAAATATTAAAGAGAAGTGGACCAAGGTGACTACCTTGTGGTACGTCGGATGTAACTAAAATCTGTTTGGATCAGGTACCTTGAAATTTTACGAACTGAGACCTGTCGTGGAGATAGGACTAATTCAAGAAATATGAGTAAATTGGTAATGAGTAATAAAGGACTAATATTGGCACTAATTCAAGAAATATGAGTTAATGCTATCAGATATTATAACTGAATCAAATGTGTTTGGGATTTTTTTCACTATACGAGTACAAACATAAATGCAAAACAGGATTGAAGCGGTGTCGGAAACATTTCAGCAAGTTTTATTTTGTTGTTAACATTTCATGCTTTCATTAATGTTTTCATGGGGAAGTAAATTTTTTGAATGTTTTATTGTAGTACATATATCGTTATATTTATCGTTCATAGTGGTTCATAGTTTGATAGCTAAGCTGTTGCTTATATACTATTTTCTTTCTCTTTTTTTTTGCGTTCCTCTTTGTGCGTTATTTGTTTATTTGCATAAACTAAGCACAGATAATATGTTGCAGTTGCTTTGAAACTGCAACATATTATATTAACCCATTAGCACTTAGTGGACATTATTTTTGCTCACATAAAATCTTTAACTTTCTTTTTTTGCTATGGAATATTTTTCCGTAGAAAATTTTGCTGCTTCTTCTTTAGACGAGCTTTGCAAAAGTCAAAACATTCTGAACCGTATGTTCAGTTGTTCCGGCCCATCTGGGCATTTGTTCCATACTTCATGTGCTGGGATCTAAGTCGTGTCCTGATGATTTAATCTCATCACGATCAGGTCTTCGCTGGTATTGTGCTTCGTGTAGGGTTCTTTCACCAGATGATTTTTTCTCAAAAATTAAGCTTTTCGGTGATAGTCTTAACGCTTTAAATAACATTTTTTTATGAAGTAAGCACCTCACCTTGTACTAGTATTTGTGATGAAAAGTCTTCATCGGTAAATATTTCGACCACATTGTCTCGGACTCTTCCAGCCTCTTCTTCTGAGACTCAAATAATTTCATCAAAAATAGTTCTAAATATTTCGCAAAAAAAGAGACTTAATTCCAAAAATAAAAATAATAAGCGACGCATGACGCTTCCAGCCACTTTAGAAACGAAGCATATTTCGGCTAAACCAGTGTTTACGCCAGTGAGAACAGATAATATAGTTATTACTCCATCTCCTCCATCTGTTTCTTCCGCGGCTAGAAATGACATAACTAATTAGCGCAATAGTTCATTAAATTTAAGAGCGTTGTCGAGAAAAAAAGCTTTTCATTTCACGCCTTCAGTCCGACACAACAAGTGAAAATGTAATGAAGTTTGTCAAACATAACCGTTTAGTAAATCAGACTGCTTTCTGCTCATGCAAAAAAATTGTCAATAAACCGTCAAACGCATAATTTATTCTCACAGTATCTGCTGAAGAGTTTGCCACTGTTCGTTCTGAGCTCTAATATGTGAGCTCATAATATCTTCATGTCTGAGTTTAAGCCTAAACACAGGTCTAGAAGGACGAATAATATTCCTAATCAGACCCAAAAAAACTAAATAGGCTTTCCCTTTACCATCAAAATGTAAGGGGATTGCGTTCAAAAGACGCGAGACATTTTTTTGTCAACTCAGAATTTTTCTGAAGATATTATCGCGTTAACTGAAACTTGGTTGAACGGAAGAATTACTGACTTAGAACTGTTTGACAATAGTTTTCAAGTATATAGGAAGGGCAGACACGCTGACAATAATTCTGCAGTTGGTGGTGGTGTCCTATTAGCTGTAAGGAACTCCTGTGTTAGTTCCTTTATTGATATTCCCTGCTCTGCTAATATCGAACTTATATGCGTTAAGGTTGTACATTGCAATTCTAATTTATATGTTATTAATGCATATGTTCCTCCTAAGAGCAGTGCAAAGGTCTATGCAAGCCTTGCGAATTGCATAGAATTTATCTTAAATTTACTTGACGTTAATGACGACATTTTATTGTTGGGCGATTTTAATTTGCCTGACTTAAAATGGCATTCTTCTGACGATGAAACACATTTTTGTGCATCTAATTCGAAGACACGCCAAGAACATATATTTGTTGACAATATATGTTCTGACTTACAACAAGTTAGTTGTATTTATAATAGTATGGAAAGGCTGCTTGACCTAGTCTTAACTACAGACAGTAACAATGTTATTGTTCAGAAGACACTTAATGCTTTGAAAACTATTGATAATTACCATCCACCCTTGAGTATTTGGTATACATCCGATGGGGAGAATATGATAAATTCAAGCTCTGTTGACACAGTTTACGAATTCAATTTCAAAAAAGCTGACTTTTTGAGGTTGAATCATTTATTTTATAGTAAATTAAATATAATTACAGAATACATAAATAATAATAATCTAAAAAGTTCAATAAATTTTTTCTATACGAAGCTCTTTGCCATGTTTTCTTAGTCTGTACCATATAGTCTCAAATTTGCGAAAAATTCTGCGTACCCTTGGTACACAAAGGATTTAAAGACTCTTCGCAACAATAGAATTAGAATTTGTTTTGACTCAAATGACCTAGAAACATACAAACGTTTGTTTCTGGAATTTAAGAATCGTTCAGCTGCATTTCATAATGAGTATTTGGATAACATGAAGCTGAGTATTTTGTCTGATCCAAAAAAATTTTGGGAATTTAGTAATGTTAAGAAGAACACTGATGGATTTCTTTCTTCTTTCAATTTTCATGATGGATTTACTGACGATTCCACAATTATTTGTGGCCTATTTGCCAATTTTTTTTAAAGAATCATTTTGTTCGGATTCTTTTAATCCTGATTTAGCGTATTTTGATTTTATGAACAACGCATCCAGAGTTTCTTTGGAGCATATATCTTTTACCTCAGAGAATATTTTAAAGTACATTGTATCAATCGATGAAGATTGGACCAGATGGGATTTCTGCCGCAGTATTAAAACAATGCGGCATCATTTTGTGTCAACCACTCTCGTTACTTTTTAATAAGTCAATTAATTTTCCTCTTTTCTGGAAAAAATCTTATATCAGTCCTATAAACAAAAAAGGTTGCAGGAATGACGTCACTAATTATAGGCCTATCGCTAAGTTGTCTTCGATTCCTAAACTTTTTGAGCGAATAGTGTACCATCGAGTGAAAATTCAGTATGGGTAAATCATTGTCATTGTTACTGGCAGATCCACTGTGTCTAATCTCCTTAATTTCACTACATTCTGCTTAAAATCTATTGATTCTAGTAGCCAGGTCGATTGTGTTTACACTGACTTTAGCAAAACTTTTGACCACAATATCTAATTTTATTTAAACTTAAATTATTGGGATTTCCACAATATTTTGTAAACTGGATCAAATCGTATTTGATGGAGAGATCTTATCAAATACGGTACCGAGGCGTGTTGTCTTCTGAATTTTTTGCAGAATCGGGTGTTCCTCAAGGAAGCCATCTGGGTTCACTTCTGTTTATTTTGGCAATTAATGATGTTACTCACATCATCAAACACTATCATTTGCTTATTTATGCAGATGATATGAACATATACACCCAGTAGTTCAAGTCTTGAAGACATCTCAAATGAATCATGTACGATTTTTCTTGATCCTTGACGAAACATGCTGATTTGGCCTTACATTTCATTGACGAAATTTTCATATAAATGTTCCAAATTCGTGCAAGACGCAATGCAGAAACGTCGGGATTTATTATGCACGAACCCAATATCGAAATATTGAGGAAGTTTCGTTAACGAAAACTAGACAGGAATATAAAGAAAATTCGTCAAGGAATTAAAATCGAAACGTGCTTCTGGTCCGAATTCAACGTTGTGCGATATATTTGATAGGGGATAAAAATATTTCAACTCTACTGGAAATCGACATAGTGTTGGTTTCGTAATGGCCTGACGCCACTACATCGTATGTTTTACAGGTCCACTCGGGCGTCCAAGCCCATTCCTTTACCATTCCCTGCGAGCATGTTTCCCGTCATTTTTGAGCTGTGCAAATTTAAAAGAAATCTTCACCGAATCTACTCCATCTTTTCAACCTCTAACTAACTATCACCCATCTTTCAAATCAACACAATACTCATACATTTATAAGAAACATCACTTGAGCTTTCACTCCACGAAACAGAAAAAAATTATTCCAAATTGTCCAATTCAAACTAATTCGACAGCAATGGCAACGACACCTAAACGGTGGTGTCAATGAATATTTAAATACTATCGAAAACCATCGATAGTCAGTCCAAAAATATCGATAATTACGATAGTGTGAAATTATTGATAGTTTGCGAACTCTACAGTTTAGCCTCTGAACGATTCGGCGAATTACAACAATCATGAATATCTTCAAGTTGTTGTAATAGAGTGGAATAAGTTAGGCGCTGACAACCGCTACTTCGCATTATATTTTGTATGAATTTTTTTAAGTCCAGCAACTCATGCAGAAACTTCCTTCAAGAAATCATCACGAAAAAATCGTCAATGATGCCGCGAACTACTGGGCAAAACAATTGATTCTAATGACAATTCAGACCTGCTCCAGTCAGACTTGAAATCCTTTGAGGTTTGGTGTACTAAAAATAAGATGTTTTTAGATTCAGATAAATGTCAAACTATGACCTTTTTGCGTAAAAGAACAATTTTATTTTTGATTACAAAATTAAAGATACTGCTTTAAATCTTGTAACTACCGTCACAGACCTTGGTATATGCATGGATTCTAAGTTATCCTTTAAAATGCATATTGATAGAATTTGTAAAAAAGCTCCTTCTATGCTTGGTTTTATAAAACGGTGGGCCAAAGAGTTTGTTAGCTTAATAACAACTACAACTCTGTATTATTCAATCGTGCGTCCTCACTTGGAGTACGCAAGTTAAGTATGGTCCCCACATTACAATGTGCATGTTGATCGTATCGATCGGAAAGAATTCAAAAACGTTTTGTTCGGTTTGCTCTGAGAGGCTTGAGTGGAACTGACACATTTAATCTTCCTCCATATGAGGATCGTTTAAAATTATTAAAGATGCAATCTTTAAGTGAGAGAAGGAAATCTACTGATATCGTATACTTACACCAACTTATAACTGGTGCATTCGATTCTCCAGAAACTTCTTTCTCTTATAACTTTTAACACTAACCGTAGAAGCAGTAGGCACTCTAAGAACTTAATTT
Organism: Dichetophora obliterata; assembly: GCA_963920525.1. Taxonomy (NCBI): domain Eukaryota; kingdom Metazoa; phylum Arthropoda; class Insecta; order Diptera; family Sciomyzidae; genus Dichetophora; species Dichetophora obliterata. The sequence goes on along the minus strand of OY986438.1, from coordinate 111,871,597 downwards.
ATTTACAATTAAGTAGAACAAATTATTTGTTAACTGCTCCATTAAATCGCATGAGTACCTTTGTTAACAACTGCAGCGTGTTTGATGTTAACTTGTCGAAAGGTCAACTCAAAAGGAGATTGAAAACTAATGTATGATTAGATCTATGTAAACGCATGGTTAGTTGTTATGTCTTGTGTTTTCCCTGAGCCCAATCCATATTATGGTGGGTAAATTTTTCTAACTTTTTTTTACCACTTTTATCGATTTCTTTGAGATAGATAGATAGATAGATAGATAGATAGATAGATAGATAGATAGATTTCAATGATATTTGGGTTGGTTCTAAAATGATTTATTGCGGAGAAAGTGTGAAAAAGCTGTAGTAGCTGAACTCTACTGTTATTGCATGTTTGATGCTGTTTCAAAAGGTACGACGGGACTAAGACATATACAGCCCAATTCTGAATGATTTTTCCCGGGGAATTGGAAAAGGGAGTTTTCATTTTTAAGATAAAGTTCAAAGACATTTTGGAAATTTTTAATGCCAATTTGATCGTCAACCGTTAATATTCACAGAGCTGTAAAGCCTGCATTCATATTCAGAATTTTAAGTACAACTGAATAACGACATAAGAATGCATTCAATGAATGCAAAATTGATTTATACATAAAATTTTTAATTCACATTCAATTTTAAAAAAATGATTAATTAATCATTTCAATTCTTCATTTTCGTTATTCCGAATAATGAATCAATTTTTTTATTCATTTGAATGCTATTCACAAAGAATGCCATTCACAAAGAATTACAGAATTTTCAATTATTCTATTTTTATTCATTATTCAGTTTTTATTCGTTATTCATTTTTTTAGTCTTTATTCATTTGTTATTCATTATTCATTTTTTTTTCATTATTCATTTGTTATTCATTATTCATTTGTTATTCATTATTCCTTTTTTTATTCATTATTCATTTTTTATTCACTATTCATTTTTTATTCATTACTCATTTTTTATTCATTATTCTTTTTTTATTCATTATTCATTTTTTATTCATTATTCAGTTGTTATTCATTATTAATTTTTTATTCTTTATTAATTTGTTATTAATTTTTTTGTCATTGTTTAGGACTCGGGTTGTGTTTTTTTTTATAACAGCCCTATTCTGACAAATTAACAAATTGTTAACCAGTATTTTGAATATTTCTATGTGTTTGTTGTAATTTTTTTTATTTCAAAACAAAATTTGAAGCTCAAAAATAAAAATTTTTATAAAAATTGTCAACTGCTTTTCAGTTATTGACAATTTCATTAACAAATTTTGTTTTTTTGAGCTTTAAATTTTGTATTGAAAACAACAAACACATAGAAATATTCAAAATACTGGTTAACAATTTGTTAATTTGCCAGAATAGGGCTGTTAATTTGTCGATATAGATAACAACAGCAAAAAATTTTTTATAAATATCTTAAGAAATCAAAAAAAAAAACAAAACAATCTGTTAAAAAACGCAATAAAAAAATTTTAGGAAATTGGTGAGAGAATTCGGTGGCATTAAAAGCATGTTTCATTTGGGCTTTACTAGTTTCTAAACGTACGCTTGATCTCTGTTGTCTTAACTTATGAAGAACCAATTCCTCACACCCCGCTGGAATAAGTATATCGGTTATGACATAAAATTTAAGAGTATGTAGTTGGTTACTTCGGTTATCCATTTACCACTTGGAAGAAGCAAGCTCGGCGTTAATTCGCTGGAAATAGTCATGACTGCGTGCTTAGCTTACTCTGAATTTTATTAGCACTCAACCCACCGATATTTCTTCTATACCTTTTCCTGAACCTCATCATCAAATTACTGGTAATTAACATATCCATCATTTTTATTATTAAACGCAGATAACGGTTTATTTATTATTAAATATATTTAATGTATTTATAATGGTATAGAACGAAAAACCATGTATAGATTCGAAAAACAATAATAGCAGGTCAGATTTACCGATTGCGGTCAGTTTAGTGTTAACCTAGTTTGTGTTTGCAATCGCACGATTCTAAGTACTTGAAGTTATTTAATATTTAAGGGGGTAGTTCGGTTACTTGAATTCCTTTTTTCAAAATGTTTATTTCATGTTTCATTCAGATGAGAAACTCAATTTTTTTACATATCGATGGCTTAATATAGGAAAGGTTTTTTTCTATAGAAAACTTTTTAAATGCAGATTTTATATAAAATAGGCAACAAATTTACAATCGTAGCTTTCGCAAAAAAAAAAAAACGAGTTACGCATTTTCTATATTAAGCCATCGATATAAAAGTACAAAAAATTATATTGAAGTTCTCACCAGTTTTTGGTAACTTAAATTGTACATACTTTTATTAACAGATATGTTTCTGTTTCTGAAGTTAGAGAACGACGCGTTTTATATCAAGTTTTATGTTGGATTTCTTAAACCAATTTTTAAATGAAAATACTTTAACCCGAATCACCCTGAGTAAATTTTTTTTTAAATTTTTAGAATGACCTGTTAACGCAAATATAAAATAGTTTAAACTAAAATAAGCACATTTTAAGTGTTTGTGTTTGCGTGTCCATATGGCAACGACAGGGTGTTTCGGGTTAATTGTGAGCTATTTAGATCAAATAAGTTTGAAGAAGGCAACAACAACTCTGTATATATGTATATTAACTTTTTAAATTTTTTTTCTGTTCTTATCAATATCGTCAAATTGATAAGCAATGACAAAAAATGAATAACAAATTAATAAAAAATAAATAATGAATAACAAAGGAATAATAAATAAAAAATTAGTAATGAATAACAAATGAATAATGAGTAACATAATAAATAATAAATAAAAAATGAATAATGAATAAAAAATGAATAATGAATAAAAAATGAATAATGAATAAAAAAAGAATGATGAATAAAAAATGAGTAATGACTAAAAAATGAATAATGAGTAAAAAAAGAATAATGAATAAAAAATGAATAATGAATAAAAAATGAATAATGAATAAAAAAGGAATAATGAATATCAAATGAATTATGAATAACAAATGAATAATGAATAAAAAATGAATAATGAATAACAAATGAATAAAGAATAAAAAAATGAATAACGAATAAAAAATGAATAATGAATAAAAATAGAATAATTGAAAATTCTCTAATTCTTTGTGAATGGCATTCTTTGTGAATAGCATTCAAATGAATAAAAAATTTTATTCATTATTCTGAATAACGAAAATGAATTATTGTATTGAATAATTAATAATTTTTTTTAAATTGAGTGTGAATTAAAAATTTTATTTATAAATCAATTTTGCATTCATTGAATACATTCTTTTTTCGTTATTCATTGATTCATTTTTTGTGATTTAAATCAAATTGAATGCATTCTTTTACAGCTCTGAATATTCATGAGTGTAAAAACAAACAATTTGATATTTTTATCTGCTATCTTAAAAATGAAAACTCCCTTTTCCAATTCCCCGGGAAAAATCATTCAGAATTAGGCTGATAATAAGATAATGATGAACTTCAGTCAAGGAAAATACAAAGCAGAATTGCCTTTTTTTAAGGTTCATTGCAAATGTAAGCCCGAACACAGCCGAATACTTTATACTAGTTGTGTATACAGCAAAGTTAGAATTATCTGAGCTCTTCTTAATCATCATTTCTGAAAAAAAATCCTCTTTAATTAACAAAAACTATAACTTTAGAAGAAAATAAATTTACATTTTCTTAAATTGATTTAAAACCGCATTGTTTTCAGAAACCAATTTATAAAATGTTTTTTATTCAAAACTTGATCGTCAACTCACTAGAAAAGAAATTTAAGCTTTGCTCTTCTGAAAAAAACAACTTTGCAAAATAAATAAAATGTTTTAAATTTGTTCCGCACTGATTGTCCTGCAATGCGAATTGAATAGAAATAAAGACAACAGCGAATTTATTACATTTCAAAGTAGAGCCTTCACTCTTAAAATTATTTATCTGCAATTTGTTTTCTCTCATATCCCGATGAAACCCCATCAACATCATTTTGTTATGAATCAAGCAAAAGGGATTACAAAAATGTTACATAGATGAAAGATTTATTGATTCGAATTTTCAAATAAACTTTGAAAACTCTTCAAAACATTTAACTGTTCGTCATTTTTTAACTTTAAAATATTTATTTAATGATTCAATTACTCACGGAACGTTATCAAAACTCAACATGTTGCAATAATTCCGGCAATATTTTACCTAATGTCGACATTAAGAATTAAGTGTTGATTTAAAGGTTTAATGCAAAATGGCACAACGGGGACCTAGATAGAAACGCAAGCAACAACAACGATAACAACAGCTTCTGCTACTGAAGCAGCAACCCAAATTAAGTTGATGTGGAGCATCAAGTGAAGGAAGTGAGTGAAGTCTAAGCAGCAGCACTTGGTTAAATTACCAACGCTAGGACTAGGATATGCGCCATGTTGTGGCTATGCATAGATAGCAAGTTTTGTGGCAGGTACTGTAGAATGTAGATGTTTAAGCGATGGGACTATTGGGAGCCACAAGAGTTGAGGTATACATTTCAAGTAGGAGCTACAGATTATTTACATTAAGTATCTATGTATTGTGTGCTCAAGTAAATGTGTGTGTGTGTTTGTTTGCGTTTGTATCGGCTTACAATAAGATCCTAGCGAGACGTTGAAGCATTCTTTGCACAGATGCAGATAAGGAGCTGGTGGGCACCACATCTCAGTGTACGTGTGTGTGTGTGTGTATGTTACTGAAGGGTCTGAAGTTGGAATTAAAATTATTAATGGTCGCAAGCAAATGGAATGAAAGGACTGCGCTGACACATGTGACAGAACCTGCCCACACATGTAAGAGTGAGTGAATGTGTGTTGGAATGTATATATTTGTTGAGAACAGTTTAACTTAAGCTGTAGTTTATTTAAATTAACTCATTTGAAGTAATTTTAGTTGAAATTTTGTAGCTGTTCAAATATTTAGGCAGTTGAAATGTTTGTGTAACGCTGCCCGAGACAGAATTGACAGAGATAAGTAGGGCGAGTGACATGACAACAAAAGCTATAACAACATACAATACACTAGAACACACTACATCACAAACATAGTGTTGTTTACAACACGATTGACACAAGTATATGTGTTTTATTAGATACCAACTTCCGGGTAATTTTTATATCATACGATGTTTGTATACTTTTTCTGAGCTAAAAAAATAAATATCAACAAAAATATAATCTAACAAATAATTATTTTTCTTAGAATTAAAATTACACAAAATTGTTTAGCTAATAAAATTTTAGTTTTAAATAATTTGGGTTGTAGCCAACAAAAGAAAAAAATAGACAATCGGCAAAAAGAAGTGATTTTAATTTTTGAACAGTCGTTGATTGTTTCTTATAATAATAAAACCACACGGTTAAAAATCTTGGAATAAAATTGAAACTTTTCTGTACTTTATATATAACCACACTAGTTTTGGTTTCAAATCTAGTATTTGCAAAATACTAAAAAATCGTTTTAATACAGTTTTGGTTTAAAATTTAGTACAAGCTTGGATTGAAATATAAAAAAATAAAATAACAAACACAGTGAGACTCGAGCCAGTGACATCCAGTTTGTAAGCTCATTACGTTAACCACTGAGCTATTGCGCTATACGAAACAAAAGCAATAAACAAGCATATGAACTTAATAGCCTAATATTGAGTCTAGCCATTGCAATATTTCTTTGGTTTAAATTTTAGAACAGAAAAGTTTAAATTATGGGTAAGTGTTTGTAAAAGTTTAAACTTTGAACCTCAAAGTTAAAAGATATGTAGTAGAATTTTAGTTAAACTTTATTCCAAGATTTTTAACCGTATATTATATATAATCAAAATCAATTTAAACTTAAATAGCAAATAATACACTTTTTCAGAAAAACCAGAAAACCTATTTTTTAAAAGAGTTCCAAAAATTATAATTTTATGTTAAGAGCAAACAAGTACATGAACATTAAGACGTCTCACGAAAAAAAGTTGTTCAGGTAGTTTCCTCAAAAAAGTATTTGGTTAATGTTTTGATGATTACCCAAATATTTCAACTCTAGCGATAGTCATCCGTGATCTGTAACGGTTAGAAATAACCTCTAAATTCGAGTTTTTTGTTAAAATAATAGTAATACTCGACAAACGGACAGAAATAATAGTAGTATAAAATTTCTTACAATTTGCATCAGAAAATTTTAAATTTTTGCCTTTGGACCAAAGAAAATGGGGATTTTTTTCATTTTCCTTTTTTATATAATTCTATCACTAAAATTCAAATTAAATTTTTTTTCGCCATGTTATATTTAGTCAAATAAATTGTCACAAATAGTGTAAATTGAAGAACTACAAAGTTCTGCATACAATTTTTTGAGAAAATACACTAAGATATTGATTTTTTTGCAGTGATTTTTGTTATGTTTTTTTGCGATTTGTATGAAAATATTTATAACTCCACCATTTTTTGGCTTATTAACCATTCCAAGATATCATCGAAATTGTAGGGACTGCTGCTTTTCATTCCTGTTCCTAATTAACCTTTATAAGCAAATTTTGATGGCTCAAAAAAAAGATGATCTAAATGCTACACGGTTAAAAATCGTGGACTATTTTTTAATCCAAACTTGGTTTAAAGGAATTTTTAATCCAAAAAGTACTACTTCTTAATCCAAACATTAGTTTAATTTAGCTGGGTCTCAAACCCACGTTCCTGAAAATAACTTTCTTGTATTCGTAATGATGCAACATAAGCGAAACTATGTTAACAACTGAGTTGGATGAGTGGATAAGGTATTGGACCAGCACATCAGAGGACGTGTGCTCAAATCACGAACTGGTCAAAACAATGTTGTTTTCTACTTTAACTTAGCTGGGTCTCGAACCCACGCTTCTGCTCGCTTGCTTACTTGCATTCGTTATGATGCAAAAGATAGGTATGGTCAAATCGGTCGGTGTTTAAGAGTGATCGGTTTTTCTTTTAAAAACCGGTATTTTTTTGTGTTTTTTTAGCAGGAAAAAATACCGTAACACCGGTGGAAAATGTTAAAAACCGACAACTAGAAATTATCAACCAGCAACCTTGACAAAAAAGCGATAATGATCAATGAACATTGAAAACTTGCAAAAAATAGAATTTTAAACGTAAATGAAGAGTGAAGTGTGGTGATATTTTAAGAAACTGGAGAATGGTTTGGCAGAGTGTAACTTCTGCATAAAAAGCTTGAAAATAGGTGATGGCTCTTCAAACTTGCGCCAACATCTACAAAACAGACAATCGGCAAAGATGCAAAAGAGGTTTTCTTATTAACCGGTGTTTTTCTTCGGTCTTTAGTTTCGGTGGAAAACCGAAATTTACAAAACCGGCTATCCGAAAAGGAGGTTTTTTTAAAAAGTGGCCATACCTAGCAAAATAAGCGTAACTTTCTTGAAAAATGAGATGGACGCGTGGATAAGTGTTGAGGATTTTATGTTGATATTTATTGCTTTTTTAAACTTGTTTCGGATTGAAAACTTATCTGTTTTGGATTGAAAAATTTTAAACTTTTCCTTGGATTTAAAGTGATTTTTTTTTTGGTGTTGTCCAAATGTAATCCAAAAAAATTTTAAAATTTAGTCCAAGATTTTTAACCATGTAGCTGGGATAGAAATCATCTCCAACAGCTTTTTCGTTCTCTTTCAGCATTCAGTTAAGTTAAGAAACAACCCAATGATCATTAAAATATTTCTGTGATATGGCTTACTGCTGCCTACTGGATAGAGTGTGTGGCCCATAAGCTAAGAAACCGCTGTGGCGCGGGTTCAATTCCTTAGACAGAAAATTTTTCCAATTGAATTAATATTTCTGTTCGGCCTCTGCAGACAACGGCAAGCCTCAGAAAAACTGTAAAACTGCCATGAAAAACTTCTTGAAAACGTAACCCATTCAGAGTCGAGATAAAACTCGTATGTCCATTTTTAGATCATTTGTGTTCAAACATTTAATAGCACGATAGCACAATTGATTACTAGAAACTGCGCCAAAGTCCTTTCTAGTGCTGAAATGGCCAATTTATTATTTTTATTTTTATTACGGATTAAAGAGGTCCACAATGGGTTAACGAGGGACAAATTTACCCTGCAAAGTATGGATTGGAGACATAACAACTAACCACGCTCATACGAATTGTTTTTGATCTTTATTTTCATTGGCCTTGCGACATGTTAACATAAAAAAATTCATTAATTTAACATAATTATTAGTCATTTTCAACACCATAACTATTCTCTAATCCGTTTTTTTTACCGAGTAAAAGCCAGGTTCCATCTAAAGGTCCAAAACACGGTAATGTTCTTGATTTTTTTTCTTTTATAGAAGGAGGTAAATGAACACTTGGAGTTTTTTGGCAGTTATTTATTGATTCTTAAAGTGTATGAAAATATTTTTTTTTGTGCATAAAAGTGTAATGTGAAGTGTCAATACGCCGTAAAACTTCACGTTAAAAAAAGGTACCCAAACGGTCTCCATCACACAGAACTTTCATGTCATCTGATATAAAAAAACCAAAAAATTTTATATATTATATTATATTTGTTGAGTTGTTCCTGAGATCAGTTTTAAAACATGATTTTTCAGAAAACGCGATTTGGTCAACGATTTTTTCGAGTTCATTTATGAAAATATGGTTTCCTTTCGTATGCGATAACTTTTTTATGCAATCGTTAGCGGTCAAACCGGTTTTTTTTTCAATAACAATATTTTTCCTAGTGGGTTTGCACAACAAACGCAGTCAACCGGCCGCTTGCCAAAACTGCCACGGCCGGCACAGCCCATTTATTTCAGATGCAAACAATTTTCGCCTTATTCGTCGTTATGCTGGTTATGTTGGCAGCAATGACTATGATCCGGATGTGCAACGCGAACTCGGATGCATGAACTTTTGTTTGCGGGTCGGTCAGTGGGTTGGTAGGAGGTTTGGTCGATGGTTTTGGCTGGTGGGTCGGTTGGCACTTTTAGTATGTTCCAGTTGTGTCTCTCTAAATAAAAGTTACGACTGTGCGGAGCATCAAAAAGAGATAAGTTATAAAATTTTCAAAAACTTGCAATTTCACAGTGAGTATTTGTGTGTGTAGTTGTTTCAATTGCTGTTGTCGTTATCGTTGTTGTTGTTTTGTTATTCTTGGCCCATGCTGAAGTTGAGTTGTTTTTATATTTTTTTGCTTGTGTTTGACTGCACTCACTTGAGAGCGGCCCATATTCCGGAAGGAAGTGCCGCGCCATATGCAGCACTAGTCGGTGTACTTGTGCGACCACATGTTACCACACAAGCACACTCACGCACACACTCACACTCATACAATGCAACTTTAAATACACACAAATTTATCTACGTACATGCATTCACTAAAATACATGCATGCCTGCACATTCGGAGTTTGTGAATTTTATTAACACACAGCTTTCGCGTTGTTTTTTCATTTTTATTTTTTCTGTCATTGTTCAGAGCTCAATACTTGTGCTTTTTTTTTGTTACTTTTAAAAAATGCAATAACTTCACTTCCGGCTTTTGATTGCACTTCGAGAGCATGTTTCGGGCCACTGGACTCGCTTGACAATTAGACGTTATTCAAATTTTGAGCATTTGTTGTGCGCTCAAGCATTCGAATTCGAGTACGAATTGCATTTGAGTGAAGTGTGAATAGCACAAAAATAACTTGGATAGAAGTCAAAAAGTTTTGGGGTCAATTGAATGTGTGGCTTATGAGCAAAGTTTGCGAATTTACAAATTTGCAGAAAGGCGAGGAAAAAGGAATATGCGAGAATATGGTCAGTGCATTCGTACACACAGAAAAAAATCATTGTAAAATCAACTAGAAACATAATGATTTTACATGTTTTCCCTATGATTTTGCTTCATAGAGATTCATAGTAAAATCATTGTGATTTTCACGTAAAAATTTCAATAAATTTTCATGTTAAAACATTATGAAATCATGTAAAATCATTAGGATAGTCATGTTAAATCATTATAGACGCATGTAAAATCATTAGGATGGTCACGATGAATCATTATGAAATCATGTAAAACAGGGCTGGGCATTCTAACACAATCACATTTGATTATATCTTGTTAGTATTGGTGCGCTCTTGAATAGCGCACACTGAGTGAAATAGTTGTCACAATTATCCAGATTTGCTAGTTTGTATGTTTATACTCCCACAAATACTGTAATATGTGTTTAGTTTTTATTTATAGTCATCGGTATGGTTCAATATTTACTCTATGTCATTGTTGCTCCAGCATTTTCTTTTAAGCAAATAAATTATATTAGTTTGCTTGCAGTGGCGAATTACACATTCTGCTTCCCAAGAAAGGTTCTCTGCAGAACAGAAACAGAAAATTGTTTTTGTTTTAATATTATTAAATCCTAACATATACGAATCATTAAAATTGTAATCAAAACCTCATAAATTTAAGTATCAAAAAATTAATGAATACAAATAATATGAAAAAATAATGCAAAGAATCTTAATAGGCAATATGTATGAATTCTATAAAACCTTAATATACACAAATAATATAAAATTCTACAAAATAAAAAATATATGCATAAGAATTATGAATCTACAAACCGAAAAGTTGTTTTTTTAAGAGTGTGCATAAAATTTCCGACATAGGTCTAACCAGCATCACTGTCAGCGAACGACTGAGTTATATTCTCTTCTGTTGTAAATTGTGCATACATGTGAAAAGTTACGCTCAGAGAGCGCTCAGTGAGCTGTGGGGCGCCCAGCGCTGATGTAAAATTATTATGAAATCCAGCGGAGTCCTTACCTTATTTTGAAATAAAAAGAACTTCAAGTTTTTTTTATTTAGTTTTTTTATTGAAAAATATAAAAAATACGACTTAAAATTACAAAACATACCTCAATTTTTCTCCAACTAAATAATTTTTCTCAATAACGTGCACAAAGTCCAATGGATGGAATAGCTTCCTGTACATTTGACTGTATCGAAAAAATAAATTTCGCCGCACACCAGCTAATCAAAAGCATTATTGAAAAAAAGTTTCGAAAACAAATTTTTTTTTGACCGAACGTAGGGGTCGCGCATAGACATATTTCTTTGTAACTTTGATATTTACCATGCGATCTTAAAGAATGATATATTTACGTTTTTTGTCTCAGGGAGACCTATATTTTGTTTGTAGGATTCATTGACCTCAGTTAACCCCTTATAGTGCTGACCCACTGAACCTGTCAGTATGAATTTTGTCGAATTGATCTTATTGAAGTATGATTCACTTTAAAAATTTATAAAATTGTCTACTTCTGGACCGAATATTTGTCAAATGCGGCCTGTTGCTTCTTTGCGTGCTGCTTAAACCTTTGCTTATCCATATTAAATATTAAGCAAATGTATTAAGGAATTTTTAAAATACTTCTACTGGGATAGTCGATCTTCTACTCTTTCTTTGCAAGAGTTTAATGGTTTTTGAGGGCCTTAATTGTATTACTTTAGAATGGTAGATTAAAATGGTAGATTCGAATAAGAACGTTTTTTATAATCGCAAATTTTATAAAAATAATACGATATGACAAACAATTTAAAAATTTGCCCTACGTTTGCAAAAAAATTAAAAAAAAATAAAAAATATTTCTAGCAAAAATAGCGAAACTAGCGAAATTTATTTTTATAAAAGTTGTAAGATTTTTTATGGGCTTTCCATTCCTGAAATAAAAATGTTTACTTAAGATGGTAGAAAGTGAGGTCCAGTTTGTCAGTACTATAAGGGGTACACTGAGGTCAATGAGTCACAGAAGCAGTAGGTCTCTAAGACAAAAACATAGACATATCATTCTTTAAAATCGAACGGCAAACACCGAAGTTATGAAGAAATATGTCAATGCGCGACCCCTACGTTCGGTCAAAAAAAAAACAATAAATTTTTTTCGAAACTTTCTTTCAATAATGCTTCAGATTTGCTGGTGTGCGGCGGCATTTTTTTTTTTTTTTGCTTATAAAGCAAGACGGTCTACGGTACATCTTCCTTAGAAAGATCCTTAAACTTTCCTAGTCAAAAAGGAAAAGCTTCTAAAAGTAAAATAAAATTTTTATATTATTTTGTTATATTAACATAAGTCACATATTAGATTATCTTGTTCATCTGTGTCGAAATTTATAGATGCATCTTCTTACACTATCGTTTCACTTGTCTTCACTTTTTCAGCTATTAAGAACTATTTTAATTTTAATTTTTGCAATGACGCAAAATCAAGGTAATCAAGGTAAAACTTCTAATGTTCCGAAAATTTGCCAGAAACAATGGAACTTCTTCAGCACGGACAAGTTTTCTTTTACATGATGCCATAATGATTTGACTAGATTTCATAGTAGGGGTATTCACGGGTTGATGTGAAACGCAGTTGCGACGATGCGAACATGCATGATTGTGAACATTCGCATCATTCCAACAACAAACATATTGGAAGCAATTTTGCAACTCTTCTTGAATTACGCACTACTCAAACCAATTGCTAGAACGCACAAGCAGTAATGCTAAACAGATGATTCATGTTTTGTTTGTTTTAAAACACAGTTGCCACCTGGGTAAAACTTTAAAAGGTTAAATTTGTATGTAGATTTTAATAACTTTTTATGATTTTGAAATAAGGTGGCAGTATATTTACTGTTCATTCGACATTAAATTGTATTGCATAATTAGGTTGCAATGCTGATGTTCACGCGTTAGTGCGCAAAATATCTTGAATTTTCACACTCTTGCAATTCGCAACAATCCGTGAATACCCTTAATGATTCTACATGAAATCATGTTGATTATTTTTTTACGTGATGCAATAATGATTGTACTGAATTTGATAATGATTCTACATGTAATCATCATGATTTTACATGAAATCATAATGATTTTACTCTGGAAAATTAATGTCAAAATATGCACACCATGGACGTGTGCACGCGTGTTTTTTTTTTACATGATTCAACAATGATTTTACATGAAATTTTCATGTTGCTGCCACCAAGAAATATGAAATCATGTAAAATGAAATCAACTATGCACCACAATGATTTAACTAAGCAAAATTTTTCTGTGTGTACAGCTTCTCTTGTTCTGAGAAATGGCAAGTCAGTAGTGAAGAGTAAATAGAAGTCATTGACTCTAAAAATATAACTAACATTTTTGGTCAACACTACAGAAATTCACGTTCATAAATTATTTATGTAATTTTCATAAATATTTTTTTTCTTCTCAACTTATTTTCAATTATTAAATCCTTAAATCAACAAATACTCACAAGTATAACTAATTAATTCAAGTGTGTGCGAATGTTGACATGTGTTTTTCAGAAATGAAATGAAAAAACCATTGTTGAAAAACTATTGTAGAGAAAAAGTAACGGTAAAATTGTGCAATATGTCAATAAAAATGCATTCACATTCAATTGAATTAATATGTTAAACAAAAGCAAAAAAGTAGTTGTAGCAAAAAGTAGCAAATAAGCACATTTTTCCGCAACATATCAACTGAAGCCAACCACTCGTAGTGTCTTTGTTATCGCATGCATTCAACACATCATGTCAATGACTTTTTCACCTCAATTTTTGTTGAAATTTTTTATTTATTTTCAATTTATTTTTAATGCATTTATTTTTTGTTGTTTATTTTTATTTTTGCTTTTTTTTTTCAAAAGTAGATACTTTTTATTGGTTCTTTCCGTATGGTTGTGCTCGATTTTAAGGCGTGTGTAGCATGTTTTGTGCTGAATTTGATATGCGTGAAATTGGCTTCGTCAGTTTCTGATTTCGATTTTGATACCAACTTCTTTTCCTCCACCGCAGTAATGTTGTTTTTTTTTTTTTTTTGTAAAGTGACATACATGCTTAAATCTTTTGATGCACTGTCAGTGTTCTACGTACGTACGTTCGCTAAAAGATATTAATTGAATTATTCTGATGATTTATTTTTCATATGAAATTGCATTATTATTGCAACGAATGATGACAACAGAAGAGACAGCTGCATATCCGATATTTCAATGAACAAAAGTTTAGTAGCATGTGTTTTCGTTTTAATTGCTTTTTACTTTACAAAGCTGTAAGAGAAACGTCACTTGATTTCAAAATATTACCATTCAAATAGTTTTTATCGATTTTAACTGATTTCAGCCAACTATCCAACGTTTAAAATTTTTAAGCTGAAAATCAAAACTAAATTTATAACATAGATACATACATATTTAGTTTGTGCGAAATCACTCTAAAATATTGTTTTATTTTGAACCTCAAAATAAAGCTTTGCTCAGTTATCAATAAAAATAACATATAACAAAAGTTTTTTAGCGCATAAAATTAAAATATTGTTATTAAGTTTATATGGTTAATGCGTGATCGTTGCGCCTACATTTTAGAATCTATTATAATTCAGGAGTTTTCCATGCTTCGATAGTAAAATTTGGTGTGTAGGTTTTTAAAATCTAAACAAGCTACTTTCAAAAAGTGGGTGGTGTTTCCGAAGTGTTACAGCCACTTTGAATAAATGTATGTTTCTAGACAAATATGGTGACAACAGTTTATAACACTAAAAGTGGACAGCATAAAGATTTTAAATGTATTTATTTCATTAAAACTTTGCACCAAACTGAATTGAATCGGTTCATGTTAGTTTTGGATAATCTAATCACGGAGAGAAATATTTTTAAGAAATAATTTTGCTTAATTCAAGAATAATGTCAAATCAATTTAAATATAATTGAATTAAGTATTAAGAACTATTTATCTTAATACATAAAAAGCAAGCACGCTGCTCCGTGTTCAATATCTCTCAAACTGTTAGCCTGAAAGTATGCACATCTTAATACATAAAAGGCAAGCATGCTGCTCCGCACACAGTATTTCTCAAATTTTAATTATTTTTTGACAGTAAACTAATTTGACAAGACACTGGTTTTAAAAAATGTTCAGCCTGAAAGTATGTACAGAAAATATATTTGATAATTATCGTTTTTGATCTAACAACCTTTTTTTCATCCTTTTATAAAAAAGTTATGACGAATTTAAAGAAATTCTTTTGAGTCGATTTGAGAAAATATAATTGTATCAGCCGCAAAAAGAACACTTGAGTTGCTACGTATATGAATGTTGCAAGGCTGGTTTGAAAAGTTGTGTATGAATATCATTGTTACCAAACTCGACTTTTTGTACTTTTACACTAAAACTAATTTTTCAACACTGCTTCAATACGTAAAGTGTTATTTAAAGTGGTACATTTGTATTTTGCAAACATCAATTGCATAAAAAAATCTAGCTTTAAAAAGAGAAAAAAGTGATTTCGGCAAAAGGCTCCAAAAAGGAAGTCGTCGGACAGGCTTTTATACTAGTTACAAAATAATTCTTATCTTTGTATACAGTAATTATCGCTTATATGCACTATGTTTATAAGCATATCCCGCTTATATGCATTCGAATTTGAGATATTTAACTTTGCCATTTAAAATAGCCAGCATTTTTTCGCTTATAAGCATTTCGCTTATATGAATTTCACTTTTATATGCATCAAAATTAGGAATTTTTTAAAACCAAAGTCATAGAAAACTAACCAGTTATATGCATCCCTACTGAAATGTCATAAAAATTTTGAATATAAATTTCACATCTCTTTTGGGCTGTCAAACATGAAATAGCCCATCACTGTCTTTGAAAGTGTCTTGTCTTTTTTTTTGTGCAGTTTTAAAATGAACAAAAATAAAAAAATAACCTTGTCACTCAAACAAAAAATTTCAATTGTTAAGGAAGTTGAGACAATTAAATAAGATAGATGAAAATATGTGCCAAAAATTCTGCAATGTACAAAAGAAAATAACTGACTTTTTTCGAGATTGAAAGGACTTCAAAAATTAAAAAAATTAAGTTAAGTTTTATGTAGTACGAACCTGGCTGTTCTTAAATTAAATTTTTTTTTAAGCATATTTTTTATATATATTTTTTTAAAACTATAAGTGACATAAGTCTGGTAGAAGCCCCAATTTCAATTAATTTAAGTCGAACCTAACTGTTCTTAAACTTAAGACTTTGCTTTATTAAAACTTATTTTGTTTATATTTTTGAAAAACCCTTAAGTGATATAAGACGGCTAGAAGCGGCAATTTAATTTAATTTAATTTAATTTAATTTATTTTTTATTTTTTAAAAACGCTTATTTGACAAACTCTAATATGTAAATAAATATAATTAAAAATTAAACCAATTCATAAGACAATTTTTATTGAAACAATATTCCAATTTTTATATATGCTTCGAGGAGGCATTTAACCGAGTTTTTATATAAGCACTGTGGATGCATATAACCGAGTTTTTATATACAGTGGCTCACAGCTTATTTTATGCAGTGCATACTTTAAACTTTAAAGCTTTATAAAAACAAAACTAACAGGAATACAAAATATAATATGGTGTCATTTAAAAGAGCAAAAAGTCTAGTTAAATCAAGGTTTTTCCTCTATAGTGCAAAAGATCATCGAGAGCTTCGTCCATAAAAATCTATTGCACAATAAGAGCAAAGAAGCATCAAACAAAATTTTTAATGCAACCGACGAGCGGCATATTGTACGGAAGATAAAGGCTAACCCGAGACTTTCAGCTCCGAAATTGGCTTTTGAAGTTCAAACTGATCTGAGCAAACAGTGTAGTGCTGAAACTATTCGACGTGTCTTGCGCAAAAAGATCTTTCATGGCCGAGTAACACGAAACAAGCCGTTTATTAGACCCAAAAACAGATTATGCAGACTCAACTACGACAAAGAACATATGTCCAAGGCCCCAGAGCACTGGAATTCAGTTATTTTTGCAGATAAATCGAAGATAAATTTATTCGGTTCAGATGGTATGTGCTATATGTGGTGAAAACCGAATACCGAGGTCAACAAAAAAACTTAAAACAAACCGTGAAACACGGCGGTGGCAGCGTAATGGTTAGGGCCTGAATGTCAGCTGCTGGTACTGGGAAGTTGCTGTTTATTGAAACAACAATTTACAAATTTAAGTACCTACAGATCCTGAAGAAGAATTTGTTGCAGAGTGCAAAGGTTCTGGGTACAAAATTGAATTTCCGATTTTACCAGGATAACGATCAAAAGCACAAAGCGGGTATTGTGCAAACCAGGCCCACAACTGCCCACAATTGATGACGCCGCCAGAACAGTTGCCAGACCTTAATGTTATTGAAAATGTGTGGTCTTTATTGAAAAATAACATCCAGAAACATCAAATTTCAAACAAAAACCACCTGAAAGAGATATTGAAAACGAAGTGGGCGAATATTTCGCCACCTATCACTCAAAAACTGGTCGCATCAATGCCAAGCCACCTTAGGTCTGTTGTGGACAACAAGGGCTATCATACCAAATAATAAAAATATCAGATATCATTAATTAGTACGAAAAATTTATTAATAACAAGTGACTGCATAAAATAAGTTGTGATATGAAAGTAAGCAGTATTTTCTGGTTTCTTAATTTTAAGCCAAATTAATATATATTTTTACAATAAATTAAGTTAATTTAGTAAACTTAACATCTTGTTCTTTTAAATGATACTATAATATGTTTTCTATTCCTGTTAGTTTCGTTGTTATGAGGCCCTAAAATTGAAAGTATGCACTGCATAAAATAAGCTGTGAGCCACTGTATGCTTTCCCGCTTATAAGCATAAAAAAAAAGGAAATAGAGGTTATGCTTATAAGCGATAATTACTGTATCCATACTTATATAAATATGCAAAAAACAAAATTGTTGTACCATTTTACTTGTGTTAGCGCCAATATATTCACATAAATCTTATATCGATGGAAAGGTATTTTTAAGTAGATTTGCAGAATATTATTCGAATTTACGAATGTAAAAACCTTTTTCCTAATGGGACAATGAGAAACAACAACAAAGTACATAACGACACATCTCTATTGAACATCGTTGCTGAACCATACACGAGGAAGAGTAGATTGCGAGAGTGACTCAGACACTTTAAAAGAGCTGTGTTGCATTTCCGCTTGTAAAAATTTATCGGTGATGAGCCATTGTTTCGTTAGCTGTATGGCAAGTGGCACCGTCCTGTTGAAACTACATATCGGCCACATCCATATTATCCAATTCGGGCCATAAAAAGTTCGTTATCATCTCACGATAGCGAACACCATTCACAGTAACTGCCTGACCGGCCTCATTTTGGAAAAAATACGGCCCGATGATGCCGCCAGCTCATAAACCGCACCAAACAGTCACTCTTTGTGGGTGCATTGGTTTTTCAACAATCACTCTTGGATTATCATTCTCCCAAGTACGGCATTTCTGCTTATTAACGAATCCACTGAGGTGAAAATGTGCCTCATCACTGAAGATGATTATCTTCGAAATTGATCATCCACTGTTGCCATTTCTTGCCACCATTCTGACCATTGACGACGCTTGAAATGGTCAAGAGGCTTTAGTTCTTGAGTCAATTGCACCTTGAAAGCGTGTAAATGCAAGTCTTTATGCATAATGTTCATCAACGTCGAGCGTGAGAGGTTGTGCACGACGACGAGTTGAGGTTGACGGCTCTTCAGCCACACTATCGCGAACAGCAGCAATATTTTCTGCAGTACGAGCTGTACGAGCATGCACTGGTGTTTTCACATCTCCTAGATACCCGGTTTGCTCAAAGTTTTGCACGATTTTCCCGATTGTACGCACATTTGGACGATTAAATTGACTGAAAAAATCACGAAGTGCACGATATGCATTTTGATTAGAACGTCCATTTTCATAATAAGCCTGAATAACTTTTACGCGTTGCTCGATTGTGTATCTTTCCATTGTTCAAATTGAATTAAGGCTGGATTACCCAAGCATAAGGTAACGTAGCGCGACGTTGCCAATTGTCAAGCTAAAATCTGTTTAATGATAAATGTGTACAAGTCGTTACCGAAATCGTAACGTGGCGTGACGCAGCCTAGAAGTCTGTAGAAAATAGATTTCTACGCAACGTTACGATTTTTGACAACTCGGCAGCTGTGTTACAAGCGAAAAAATTTGTTTAACTTCACATTTTTGTAAATTTTAATACTATATAAGAAAGAATGCAATCTTTTATTGACGAGGAGAAGTAAATAAGCTTACTAGAATAAAATGAGTGCCCTGCACTACGCCGCCTGCACTACGCCGCCTGCACTACGTTGGATTACGATTTCGGTAATCGCTTACCCTCGAGGCAACGTCGCACTACGCTACATCCCGCTGCGCCACCTCACGTTACGCTTGGATAATCAAGCCTTTAGTCTGAAATTGAGAAATGTCAAATGAAATGCAGAAAAAACTTGACGTGTAGGTGTGGTTCACATTCAACATCGGCAGAACCTACCTTTTTTCAACAAACACGTAGTTTTCAATATCAATATTGCACGCAAAATCACAATTTCGCATGAAACAACATCTTGATTTGTCACTAATTGAAAAAACGTTATTTTTGTATCAAGAAAACCGACCAATTGTGTTTTGATCTTTCTTGTTCTTTCTTACAATTGCACACATGTTATGACTCATAACATATGAGCAAGTGTGGAGGTAAAAAAGTGGGAGGGGGGAATAATACAGTCGCATTCGTTGCAACTCGTGTGACCTAATACTGAACTTCGTCAAGCACAAAGCTGTTCAAAGTTTCAATCACAGCAGAGCCGACTAATGTTTGAACATTTGCATAAGCGCACACATTTTTTCTGCCTCTCTCGATGAAACCAACCTTATATAAAAAGTAGTAAATAATTATCTTCGACTGGGCCGAAGTTAAAATACTCGGCCGAAATAGAGTATATATAAAGTCTTAAGCAAACTGTTAAATATATTTAAAGAGATTTTGCCGTTTTGGTTTAGTCACTTTGTATGGGAGGTAGGCGTGGTTTTCATCCAATTTTTACAAATTTAATACTCAAAATAAATAATCAATATTTTAGACACTGTGCGAATTTTGAAGTCATTAAATGGATTTTTGTGGAATTTAAAGAGATTTTCCCGTTTTGGTTAAGTCACTTTGTATGGGAGGTAGGTGTGGTTTTCATCTGATTTTTACAAATTTAATACTCAAAATAAATATTAAATATTTAAGACACTCTGCAAAATTTGAAGTCATTAAATTGATTTTTGTGCAATTTAAAAAGATCTTACCGTTTTGGTTAATTCACTTTGTATGGGAGGTAGGCGTGGTTTTCATTAGATTTTGCTCAGATTCGAATTTGACCTCCAATTTTGTATAAAAAGCTTATATTTTGAATTTCGTTATGATAGCTCAAAAATTACGGCTGCTATCGTGGACACAGACGGACAGACGGTCAGACGAACATACGGACAGAAGGACAGACGGACATGGCTAAATCGACTCAGGAGGTGATGCTGATCAGGAAATATATACTTTTCTATACCGGCCTCGCCTCCTTATCGGCGTTACAAACGGAGTGACAAAATTAATATACCCCCATTACGTTTTTTAAACGTGGGGCATAAAAAAAATTACATTTTGACAAAATACTGTTTTGGGAATACTGAAATACTGTTTTTGAGAATACTGCGGGGTGGAGGAGAATACTGTGAGAATTTTATTCTACCCCCCCATGCCAAACCGCGCGATAGAGAACTTCGTACTAATAAATAAATTAGTTAGAAAAAAAATTTAAATTTAAAAAAAAAGGAAAAAATTAACTTGAAATTAAAAATTGTATTGAAAAAAAAAATCAAATCAGATTTTCGTGGGGGCCCCTGCTCGTCGGGGGCCCTAGACCATGGCCTAGTCCGGCCTAATGGGTAATCCAGCACTGATTATGCCTCAACGTCATCGAAAATTTGGACCATCGGATGGAGGTGTGCCGCCGAGGTCGCGGCAGCCATTTGGCCGATATTTTGTTCCATACATAATTGAACTATACCAATATTATTATAATAAAAATAAATGACAATAATTTCTTAAATAATTTGTGTTTTATTCAAAGTCAACATCGGCCCTTAAAATGTAACCACCCTTTATTATTGTGAAGAACTTGTAAGTTTTTATATTTTTGGTTAAAGATAAAATGCATTCCCCTTCTGCCGATTTTTTTCAGCTGCTAACATTCCAGGTGCTCCAGAAAAATAACTCACAAAAAGCAAGTATTTTTCTCACCTAAACATAGAAGGGCAGTTCACGATCTTGTTGCAACGTTGCAAATGCAAAATAAACAGCTTTTACAAAAACAAAAAGCATATGTTGCAAAAGCTTTTCAATGCTTTTTGTTTTTGTAAAAGCTGTTTATTTTGCATTTGCAACGATGCAACAAGATCGTGAACTGCCCTAGTGTAAACTTCACTTGATTCGAGTCGCCTATTTTAAATTACAGAAACACTTCGTCTTTCGAATTCCTTCGAAAGTAAAATTGAAACATTCGAATAAAAGTCACCGATTTATCTCATTTTATTGCAGAAACAGTACAAGGAGAATGACGTCGTAGTGACGTCAAAGTGAAAAAATCTGGTGAGAGCTGCGGTGAGAAAATTTACTGAACAACATGAAATTCCACGGAATTTGACGAGATATATAACATTTTTTAATATTTTTAATAAATTTTTAAATATCCAAATAAAAAAAGAGCCGAACTTTTTTTAACAAAGAGTCGCATTTGCCCACCGTTGCCATAAAGAATAAAAATGAAATGACAAAAAAATTGTTCACAGTCGAATTTGTATTCGAATTTGTATTCGATTGGTGGCGCTGGGTGACGTGAACTTTTTTGCACTGCCAGTGACGTGGGGTCTCACCGGCTCCTTTACTTCATACTAATCAATTGTTTAGAAGAACCACAAACGTTGTTTAATAGAAGTAAAATTAGAAGAAAAAATGTGTAAACAATAGTCTTTTCTTTTTATTTTCAAATTTTAATCAAAAATAAACATTTTAGGAACTTTGCAGTCTTCATGTGTTTCTCGGAAATCGCGACTCGGGAGAAGCCTGTTAGACTCCACGTCGAAACATAAAGGTTAATACATAAAAACCTTGGTGCGTATATACAAATTAAAAAAAAAGAAATAATCAAAGTGAAGGAGTGAAAATATATATATTTTTTAATTAACCTTAAATTCGTATACAGCAGTAAGGCTGCCCGCTGAGTAAACGCCGAAGCAGGCAGGCAGGCACCAGTGCGACAAAAGTGGTTTCATACAGTTTCATATAAATCTGCTCGAAGTCCACATAGTGATGGCAGGTAGACCAAAGCAGGTACAGCGAGAAAAGTGTTTTGTCCTGGTTTCTCGCAGCTGATTTTGCGTGTTTGTCTAATTTTTGTTAAAAATTTATGGACAATTTTTTTAAACGCAGTTTTAACGCAAGGCAGAATTTATATTAGATGCATTTTATGTTTATTATTTTTTTGTTGGACGAAACACACTCACAAACATAATAAGCATCAGCGCATGTGTATATATTATGATAAACACACAAAAACAACACCATGCAAACACAACATAGAAACGAGTCTGAAGATTGTTTTTGTTCTTGTGCATCTATGTTGTTGTTGTTGTTGGTGATAAATTTTGCATAACTGAAACAACGAAAATTATGGGTTGATGAAATTACCAATTGTTGGACATGTAAAACAGATGAAAAATAATTCTTTTAATGCGTTGTTGTTCGCATTTAATACA
Organism: Dichetophora obliterata; assembly: GCA_963920525.1. NCBI lineage: Eukaryota > Metazoa > Arthropoda > Insecta > Diptera > Sciomyzidae > Dichetophora > Dichetophora obliterata. The sequence goes on along the minus strand of OY986438.1, from coordinate 111,848,868 downwards.
CATTTTGTGGAATCAGAACTCAAAGGACTGTTATGATTTTGTTTTCATCATCTTTGGAGTGAAAATAGAATCAAAACAAAAAACAGCAACAACAGAATAAATTCGTCGAAACACACATACAAACAACAGCAGCGGCTGAGTCGGCGCACATGATAGAGTGAAAGTTGTGTTTTATTTTTGTTGACAAATTCGTGCAATTTACTCTTTTTTTGGTTTTTCCATAAGCACAACGAAACTGATTGACATGAAGTCAGTAAAAGCAAAATAGAAAAATTTTGTTTCTCAATTCTTGCGAAATTTGAGTCCTTGGTTAGATAATTATAGCCAAATTTATTTGTCAAAGAAAGCAAACATTTTAGTTTAAAAATTGATGTTGACATAGAAGCTGAAGAAGAGGAAACCAAAAACAAACAACAAAAGTATCAACTTGTTCCTTGCTTTGTATTGTTTGGTACAGCAATGCTTTGAGTGAGTGTTTTTTGTGTTGTGCGCATGCGCAAGTATGTGTTTTGCGTTGCTGTTGTTGCTGGTAAAGATGAATTCACTGACTAATTTCAGCAATTTAATGTGTGAATTAAAATAATGTTAATCAAGTTGAGCGGAGAGTTTTCCCTCTGAGCGTAAAGCGCACAAACTTCATATAAAAAAAACTTTCAAAACATGCTGAAGGTTATCAGTGAATCCACGTTAAATGTTTTTTCGTGGAGAAGCATTCATAACAGAAGAAATGCGAAAAAAAACAAAACAATAACAAACTATGTCGCTCTGATCTGATCTGCTTCTCGCATTCACTCTGCGGTGGTTATTTGTGGAGCGGGTTGCTGTCTGTGCCTGCCTGCCTGCCTGCTTCGGCGCTTACTATGCGGCCAGCCTAAGGCCAGCCTAAGGCTGCCCGCATAGTAAGCGCCGAAGCAGGCAGGCAGGCAGGCAGGCAGGCCCTGCGAAGAAACGAGATAGAAATAACTTTTTTCTCGCTTGTTCGCATAGTTTTCTTGCGCCTGTCTGCCTGCCTGCCTGCTTCGGCGCTTACTCTGCGAGCAGCCTAAGGCTGGCCGCATAGTAAGCGCCGATGCAGGCAGGCAGGCAGGCACAGACAGCAACCCGCTTCACAAATAACCACCGCAGAGTGAATGCGAGAAGCAGATCAGATCAGTGTGACATAGTTTGTTATTGTTTTGTTTTTTTTTCGCATTTCTTCTGTTATGAATGCTTCTCCACGAAAAAACATTTAACGTGGATTCACTGATAACCTTCAGCATGTTTTCAGCATGAAGTTTGTGCGATTTACGCTCAGAGGGAAAACTTGCCGCACGCTCTTCAACTTGATTAACATTATTTTAATTCACACATAAACTTGCTGAAATTAGTCAGTGAATTCATCTTTACCAACAACAACAGCAACGCAAAACACACACTTGCGCATGCGCACAACACAAAAAAACACTCACTCAAAGCATTGCTGTACCAAACAACACAAAGCAAGGAACAAGTTGATACTTTTGTTGTTTGTTTTTGGTTTCCTCTTCTTCAGCTTCTATGTCAACACCCATAACTTTGTCTATATAAAGTTATCCAAAATAAATTTGTCTATGATTATCTAACAAAGGACTCAAATTTCGCAAGAATTGAGAAACAAAATTTTTTTATTTTGCTTTTACTGACTTCATGTCAATCAGTTTTGTTGTGCTTATTGAAAAACCAAAAAAAGAAGAGTAAATTGCACAAATTTGTCAACAAAAATAAAACACAAGTTTCAATCTATCATATGCGCCGACTCAGCCGCTGCTGTTGTTTGTATGTGTGTTTCGACGAATTTATTCTGTTGTTGCTGTTTTTTTGTTTTGATTCTATTTTCACTCCAAAGATGATGAAAATAAAATCAAAACAGTCCTTTGAGTTCTGATTCCACAAAATGTGTATTAAATGCGAACAACAACGCATTAAAAGAATTATTTTTCATCTGTTTTACATGTCCAACAATTGGTAATTCCATCAACCCATAATTTTCGTTGTTTCAGTTATGCACAATTTATCACCAACAACAACAACAACATAGATGCACAAGAACAAAAACAATCTTCACACTCGTTGCTATGTTGTGTTTGCATGGTGTTGTTTTTGTGTGTTTATTTATTTATTTATTTATTTATTTACTTGATTGATTGCTAAACCTTAACAGGTTTTATAGCAAATTTAAAATTGTAAAATAAGATATTTAATACAATTCAAAAATATAAAGTATGATTTTGAATGAAATAATGTATTATTAACAAACTAAAAAGTTTTAGTAAATTGCTTAAAGTATATAATTTTATTAAAGTATAAAAAATAATAGAAAAAAAGTTAAGTCAAAATCGATAAAATCAGACAGCATAGCAGGGTTACGTTTTCAAGACAAACAAGGTCAAGTTAGCAACAATTTTTGTATACGGCGGAGTCGTGTGACAAACAAGGTCTCATACCCAATAAAACACCACTCCAATAGGTATATATATAATATATATCGTTCTGTCTCCCTGAAGCCGGTGAAATCCTGGCTTGACAGGGTGGTTACTCGACAAACTAGGTCAACTTCCAATTTATCATAATATATACACTTGCGCTGATGCTTATTATGTTTGTGAGTGTGTTTCGTCCAACGAAAAAATAATAAACGTAAAATGCATCTAATATAAATTCTTCGTTGCGTTAAAACTGCGTTTAAAAAAATTACCCATCAATTTTTAACAAAAATTAGACAAACACGCAAAATCAGCTGCGAGAAACCAGGACAAAACTCTTTTCTCGCTGTACCTGCTTTGGTCTGCCTGCTGTCACTATGTGGACTTCGAGCAGATTTATATGAAACTGTATGAAGCCACTTTTCTCGCACTGGTGCCTGCCTGCCTGCCTGTCTGCCTGCCTGCCTGCTTCGGCGCTTACTCTGCGGGCAACCTAAGGCAGTATGTGGCAGGACAACGTCTGTGCCTGAATCACTAGTGCGATATAAGTGCATATATTAAAGATCATTCTTCGTCAACCGGATCCATTCAGCTTATTATATGCTTACTTTTAGATGCCATGTGTCCTCTTCCTAAATTCGGAATATATCTCCAATATGTTCTTTGAACATCCAAGAATCAATTCCAATTAAAATAGCTTCAAGCTAACTGTGCTTTAATCACTTCTTAATTTCTTTAAATGTTGGAGTTTTTATTAAAAGAAACTTTCCAATGATTCAACAAGTGCTTAATATTCAAAATCTAAAATTTTACCTTAAAATATTATCATAAATTTGAGCTTTATCTAAATGCATAAATAGATTCACATCCTCGTTAAGCTCTACATATGCAATGATTTCAATAAATGTTTTTGTAAAGTATCTTATGTATAATCAACGCCAACATCACCATAACCATCACCATTACCATTATTATCGTAATCTCCATTTCCAACGCAATCGCCCTGACCATCATCATCATCATCATCATCATCATCATTATTATATTCCGTAGAAACTTTATCATTCATTTGATTGCGACCCATCAAGATGGCCTTGATTCCTTTGCAGCCAGGTTTTCCTTACTTTCGTGCTCATCTAGTTTAATGTTTATAACTACTATCTGAAATACAACGCATAAACGCATTTTTTGTTTTATATTGACCTTTAAGACTTAATTTCTTTCATACTTCACAAACTCTTAAGTATGGCACAGAACAGAGAAAAACAACAACAACAACAACAGGATCAACTACTAACAAAGTGTCGTGATTTCTTTTATATCTGCGCGCCCAATCGTAATCAACATTAAGTTCCAAATCCACTGCATGGCTGGCTACAAGTTCTTGTCATGTCATCCTGCTGCTACTGCTTCTTCTCGTCCTGGCTCACTCTCACTGGTGGCTGGCTCATCCTGTAAAGCTTTTGTTTTTATATATTTTTGCCTTTGCTTTTTTTAGTTTTTTGTTTTACATTTCACGTTTTTATCTTGCTTGTAAGTTTGTTTTGTTGCTAAATTATTGGGAGACAAGAGCAGTGTATTTGTGTTTGGGTGTTTTTTGTAAGTGTTGTTATTTTTGTTTTATTTTAGTTTTATGTCTTTTTAAGTAAGCCAAGACGAACTGCCGCCATGATGAGTATAAAATGGCGCTGATGCCTTCTGGCGATATTTTTTCAATGCGATTTTTCAGAATGAACCACAATACCAGGCAAGAGCATTGCGTAGTTGTTTTTTTTTTTTGGGTGACTGTAAGACGTATAATTGATGGTTGTAATGGAGGGTCTGAACCCCCAACCGTTCCGTATTCGAATTTTCAAACTTTACATTAGTCTGTAGCCTTAATATGCTGTTCATTAAAACTTGGAACGTTATCCTAAATTTTATTAACCACTTTTTCGAACTCGAGCTCCAGTTAGTTGATGATAATGATGTTGATTTGATGGTTATCAACAGCTTGACAAAATTTAAAAGCTGTTTATTATGTGCTTAAAACTTTTCTATAAACTATGATAACAAAACCTAAAAGCTGTTTATTATATGCTTAAAACTTTTTTATAAGCCATGAAGAAATGTGTTGACGTTCATGACAAGTTTTTCACCCTTTGAGCCACTATGAGGTTTATCAAAATCTGTTACAGTTAAGTGCAGCCTATTTTCCTGCAGCCTGGAAGCATTCATTTATCATTCCGCTGCATACATTGGCGTCGGAAGCGGGGGAAAGGGGGGCAGTTGCCCCCACTTTTTTAGCTAGATAAACAATTTAAAAGGACAACTTCAAAAGTTATTCAAAATATCAGTTTTTTTTTACAACGATAATATTTTTGTATTATATATTTTCCTCTTCTTTCTCTCTTCTTCATAAGCATGCTTGCGGATAACCATTTTCTTTCTCTGTGTTTGCAAAAAGATAGAACAAAATGTAGAGTTTCTACTGCAAACCCACCACTTTAGTTTAAAAGCACCCTTAGGTATGTAGCTTAATGCTTGTTAATTTTGCAACTCTGATAAAAAAAAATATGACATGTTTTTAGGGGCTTTCCATATTGGACGACATGTTGTACGATAAATTAGATGGAAAACTAATGGGACTATTTGATTGAGCGTTCGAACGATCCAACTTGTAAAGCAACATTATTAATTGCAAGCTCTCAAGCAGGACACATCCGGCTAATAGCTAAGCAACTTTTAGATGCCCTAACAATTGAGCAGTAATTTTACATAGTTGTACAATATTGTACAATCGGCAGAAAAAAACCAAAAATTTCGACTATCGTTTTAGCTTACGCATGGTACTACATGTTGTACAATCTGCCATGTAGGTCCAATGTTTTGGACCATGCGAAAGCCCCTACTGTGAATTAGCTGATGAAAATCCACCTCGACGCTTTAAACAAACATCAAATCCGGTTCCTTCAGTACAGTTGCCATTATATGATCGGCTACGAAAAGATTATTTCAAAATTTTTGATCTTCTCTCAAATGATATAACGGCTAGATTCGATCAAACAGGTTGATATTTGACTTATTTTTTTATTTTTGCATGTTTACACTTCACTCAACCGACTCACTTTGATTTAACATTCGGTGAGTCGGTTGAGTGAAGCTAGTGTAAACTGGCACTTTGTAAATCTTATTGTACATTTTAACAGATCTTGACACTCTGGAATCGTTGGAAAATATTATAATCGAAGCCTTCAACGGAAAAGTGCCTTCTGAACAAAATCTAAAAACAAAACTAGATCTTTATGCAGATGACTTTTTTGCAGATGAAATTGCTGAAGCAATTGCCTGGCCAAACACCTTCAAATTGTAGTGGCATTGTATCCCAGTTTGCGAAAAATTCGGATACTGTAAAAAACTATTAAATGATGTTGAAAAACTTATTGCTTTGCTTTTGATTGTGCCTGCATCAGCAGCTTCAACTGAGCGTTCTTTTAGTGCACTAAGACGACTTAAAACGTATCTTCGAGCAACTATGACACAGAAACGACTCACTCATGCGGCACTTATACACATTCACAGAAATAAAACCGAAGAATTGAATTCGATGGAGGTGGTGAAAGAGTTTGTTTCTCGCAAGGACAGAAAGAAATATTTTGGAATAATTTAAATTGATATAACTTTTTGTACCTTATTGCATTTAAGCCATGTAAATATATACCTAGTCTTGCTTTATAAAAGCAACCACTATTTCTTATATTTTCCTTTAAAGAATGATCTCTAATATTGAAATTCGAAGAACTTTTAAAAATAATGAAATTTTAAGATTTTTTATATATTTTTATATTTTTATATTTTTATATTTTTTTTATTTTAAACTAAAATAAGACATTTGTTTATTCACATTCATGTTTCTTTGAAGAAATTTTGGTGAACTTTTTTTTGCACCACCATTTGTACTGCCCCCCCCATTTGAACTGCCCCCCAGATGAAATTAGCTTCCGACGCGCTTGGCTGCATAAATCCGGAAATAGGTCTTTAATTGATAACTACCGTAGCATCGCAAAATGAAGCGCTTTGCCTAAACTTTTAGAGGCAATTGTTACATCACGACTATCGCATAGGTTTAAATCTTTAATGTCTCCTTTCCAACATGGATTCCTTTTTGGAAAATAAACTGTTACTAACCTTCTCGAATTTACATCAAAAACTATAGAAAACTTTGGAAAAGGCATGTAGACTGATGTTATTTACACGGATTTTAGCAAAGTTTTTGACGTTGTAAATCACAAACTATTGATCTTAAAATTACATTTTGTTGGATTTCCTATACCGTTGGTAAAGTGGATTGAATCTTACTTAAGCAATAGAACACAATCTGTTATTTTTAAGCTCAAGAAATCACATGAGTTTCCTGTTACTTCAGGAATACCTCAAGGAAGTCAGCTTGGGCCCCTTCTGTTTCTACTTTTTATAAACGATTTGCCATCTGTCATAATGCAGTCTAGCATCTTAATGTTTGCTGACGACGTCAAACTCTTCCTTTCTTTTAAAAATGATAATGACGCTGTATTTTTGCAAGCCGACATAGATCATCTTCATAACTGGTGCAAAACGAACCGTATGAACCTCAACATGAAGAAATGCAAGCATATGTCTTTCTCGCGCAAACCACCAATTAAATGTACCTTCAAAATTTGTGGTTATCCATTGGAGTCCTTAGATATGTATTTTAAATGATCTTGGAGTTACAATGGATCCTAAACTACGCTTTAATATTCATGTAAATAAAATAATAAATAGAGCAAATAGTACTTTAGGATTTATTAAACGTTGGGCAAAAGATTTTAATGATCCATTCATAACGAAAACCTTATTCTCTTCCCTAGTGCGGCCTATCCCAGAATACGCTTCAGTTGTTTGGTGCCCACGATACGGTTGTTACATAGACGACATTGAATCAGTGCAGAAACAATTTCTTTTGTTTTGCTTAAGCTATCTTTATTGTAATACTGATTTTCACTTAGCATCTTATGAACATCGGTTACAACTCTTAAATCTTCCTTTTTTAAAAAATCGGAGAATTATGATAAATGCTTGTTGGATTACAAAACTTTTACATGGATATGTCAACAGTCTATATTTATTGAGTAAAGTATATTTTAATATTCCTCTTCATCCTAGAAGATCTTTTGAGTTACTCCACATGAACTTTTGTAGAACTAATTATTTGTAAAATGAACCTCTTAGAAGCGCTTGCGGTGATTTTAATTTTGTATCTGATGTTATATCCTTAAGTGAATCCATGGACTCAATCAAACATAAAATTATAGATTACCTGCAGTACCGATGTTGATTATGTAAAGTTATTTCAAACATATATCTGATGCATCTGGTGATTTGTAAACACATTATCATTAATATAACAATCTAAAGGGATAAATGGACCTAAGCTTAAAATGGAAAATTTTAGTGTATAAACATCTAAATAATCTGAATGGACCTAAACCTGGGATCTTCAATTGCCTCATATCTTCATGATGATTGTGACTACATTTGTCGACGGTACCATGGTGTCTTGGTGTCTTTTTACCTCTTGAAACACTACGTTAGATCGAGTTGTATTATATTAATATGAGTGGCCGATAAGACCTAGTTTGTCTTGGTGCCTGCGTTTACAACTGGTTTTCTTTATTTTATGAAAATTGGTTTGGTGAAGTTGACCTAGTTTGTCGAGTAACCACCCTGTCAAGCCAGGATCTCACCGGCTTCAGGAAGACAGAACGATATATATTATATATATACCAATTGGAGTGGTGTTTTATTGGGTATGAGACCTTGTTTGTCACACGACTCCGCCGTATACAAAAATTGTTGCTAACTTGACCTTGTTTGTCTTGAAAATGCAACTCTGCTTTGCTGTCTGATATTATCGATTTTGACTTAACTTTTTTTTTCGTTATTTTTTATACTATAATAAAATTATATACTTTAAGCAATTTATTAAAACTTTTTAGTTTGTTAATAATACATGATTTCAATCAAAATCATACCTTATATTTTTGAATTGTATTAAATATCTTATTTTATAATTTTAAATTTGCTTTAAAACCTGTTAAGGTTTAACAATCAAGTAAATAAATAAACAACTCTAGCTACAAAAAAAAAAAGTGCGTGAAGATAAATTCGTAAGTCCGACGCTTACTTAGCGAAGACGCAAACCGATAATTTTTGCAAAGTGGGGAGAGTGGTACTAAATGTCACAAAATTTGAGTGAACCGCTGTAGCTCCTACAAATCAAGCAATAATGACACTGTTAGACTTTTAAACATAAATTCAAGCTTTTATTCTTCATTGCTGATATTAATAACGTACATAATTTAAAATTAAAATAAAAAATATCCTCCATACAAAATTTAACTTCTCTGAGACAACTTTCCCCACGACTGGGGCAACTTGTCTCAGCGCGTAGTCCTCGTTGTCACACTTCTTAACTGACGTCGCTGCCATACTAAGATGCACAATTTTAGCAGCGATATATTAAACTATCACTTTCAGTGCATTCATAATGTGCACAGCGTTTGCATTTATACATAGACGATAATTGCTATTAAATTTGACGTTCGAAAATGCTTGACAACATACTACACATATTGAATCCTCGTTACCTTCATCGCTGCAAACTGTTTTTGGCTTAACTCTGACGTTTCGTCTTTTTATTTCTTTGTTACCGTTTATTTTTGGCTTCTTGCACTTTTGCAGTTGTTATAAACTATTCCTGACCGGAATATAGGTCAAAACTGCATTACACCTTTTTCTTGGATTTTTTGTTGTCTTCCGTTGCAGAGCTTTAGATAATGGTCGAAGAGTTTCGGGTGTTGGTTCGTCAATAGTCGGACGAGGAGTTTGAACTGACTTTAAAAATTGGGAACTAGTTCCAGGAGTTGGTGATGCTGTTTTACACACTTGTTAAAAACCTTTGGTATTGTGGTTTGCTTCTAGCAAATTGTCATCGTTTTGATCCGTTATTTGGTAAATGTCTGGCCTGTCTGTGACAAAAGATGACGCAAAATCGATATCCGTAAAAATCAGTGGATGTAAAGGACAAATGCCAGTCGTTGAAAATCCGGACATTATATGCTGAGGAGAGATAGCTCCTGGCAAACTGGTCTTAACAATAGCTGGTATGTCATAAATTGACATGGTTTTACTTGGATTATTTCTCATCCAATCGTCGCAAGCAATATTTACATATCGCTTTAGAGGACTGTAGACACAACGATCCAATGGTTGTCGCTTGTGCGTGCAGTGCGGAGGAAACGACAATACTACAACGCCGTTATCCTTGCAATAGCCTAAAGTCTTAATTGATAAGTGGGAATCATGGATGTCTAATAAGAGGAGTAGTGGGTGCTCAAGATTGCACCTAGTTTGCCGAACAAAATGTTGCATAAATATATAAAAACAGTCTTCATTCATCTAACCTAAAGGATTCGTAACGCCAAGTGATCCAGTTGGTCCATTAGAAACAAAATCCTCTTTAAACTTTTTGCGCGGAAAAACAAAAAATGGTGGAATTGAGTTTCCTGTAGCTGATACTGCAAGAGCTAAAGTAACAAGTGTAAGTAATAGCACCAATTTGCTTCAATCCTCTTCGAGAAACTATTCGTAGTGGCTTTTGCACAGTGGTGATACCTGTCTCGTTAATGTTCCAAATATCACTTCCAGTAAATTTGTACCGCTCTAGAACACTTGTCAAATTATTAAAAAACATACTGACGTTTTGAACGTTAAAACTTGTAGCTCGAGCAAGACTGGTTGCTTCTGGTTTTCTTACACTAAGTTCTTTATTTCGACCCAAAAACCCCCTAAACCATTATTTGCCCGCCATATAATTTACGGACCAAGCTTCTAGAAGTTTTCTATTAAGACCAACAGCATATTCAAAAGCAAGCTTTCGGACCTCTACAGGACTCAATCCAAAATATATATCGGATGCCGTCTGCAAGTATTTTGACAGTTGTTGTTCGTGCTCCCTTGTAAAAATTTGTCGTGTTTTCACATATCCAACAAATAAGTTATCTGAGTCATTGTCATTTTTTTTTTCAATATCGAGTAAGAGTTCGATCGTTTATATCATAAATTTTCGCCACGCTGCGGATTGAAGCTCCTGGCCCTACTGCGTTTACAGCTTGCAACATGACTTCGAAAGATGTGTGACCTCGTGTTGTAAGTTGCTTGCCTTTTTTTGACATGTTTCCTTAAAAAAATATAACAAACCTTAAGAATGCTTTCTTGAAATTATATGTTAGGTGGTGTAAGTTGTCACAGTGACAATAAGCCTCGCCAGCGCTAAGACCACCTGTACAATTAGCAAAAAATTTGAAACAATATTCTTTAAACTTATATATAAAATTTTATTTAAAAACTCATAGATATTTACAAAATATGATATCAATTTTAATGGAAATTTATTAAAATTTGAACATTACTCACTTCTCTTTGTCTTAACAAAAATATCAAAAAACTATAAAAATACACAAGTCCAACTTAATTTCTTAAATCACTTATAGTTTTTGCAAAAGGAAACTAACGGCACTTGATTTTTCTTGGGATGGTAGAAATTCCAATAGCTTCAAAATGGCATTGATATCCAACTTGATAACATGTTCTGTTAGAAAATATCGGCTTTATGACAACTAGTACTTGAGACAACGAGGACGACTCTCCCCTACGAACTTAATTTTGGTATGATTTTTAAATTTATACTTCTGTCATGCATTTGGCATGCATTTTAAATTCGTACTGCATATGACCTAGTCATCGAAGCCGCTCGATTTTTATGCGCTTGACTATGTCTATGTCGGTGTAAAGCTTGTACAGTTCATCATTCCACCGTATCTGGTACTTGCCATTGACTCGCAGACTGTTACGTAGATCTTACGAAGGATCTTTTTCTCTAAGACTTCTAAAGTCTTTTCATCTGAACTGCATACATTTTCTTTACCATTTAACATATCATAGCATAAGTCGAGAACGCGCCATTCGTACGCCTTAAATGCGCAAAATCATAAAGATTTTTTCAGGAAGAATTTTTAAAGAATTGTTTATCAACAATTTCTTTATTTTTCGATAACATTTTAGTAGCATTATGGTTAGTATAAAAGGTAGGTTCTGTAGATTTTATGTTTCCAATATATAAGCAATAAACATGGGATCTAGCACGCGACAAAAAATAGACCTAGTTTTCGACTCCATCTAGAAAAATGAAGAAATCTGCGAAATGGAAAAAACAAATTTTTAATACGACTTACATTAAACTAAAATGGATTTAATGTGGCTTCTTAGTGATAGTTGCCATGTTGAAATACTTGTATTAGTTTTTTTTATTTTAAGCATTAGTTTAATTTAGCACGCGACATATTTTTCCATTGCAGTTTAATTGGATAATTACGTAATTAAGTAGTTAAGTTATTATATAATTTCTGTAGTTAAAAAACAAATTTAATATATTTTTCTTTCCTTGCCTCAACCATTTTTTCTTACGCCAATGCCTTCCGTTTTTACTAATAAAAAAGTTTACGAAACATTTACTAAACATTTACGAAAAAGAAAAACTACATTTGTAAAACAGTGCAGACGATTTGATCATGATGGTTAATGAAATTGTACAGAAACTGCTTAAATTAATAAAATAAAAATGTTTCTCTTAGATAATAACATAAAATAATAAGTTTTTAATTACTTCTAATTTTTGTTCACGGTAGATTTTTCTGTGGAATTGCCCATATACATTATGGTGTCCAGTGTTGCCACTTTTTAATGCCCAAATTCCTCAAATATTCCTCAAATTTTAATGAACTTCCTCAAAAAAATTATTTTCAAACGATATTTTATTTATCAAGTAAACATAAACAAATATATTTTTTCCTATATATTTTCTATCTTATTGGATATCTTTATTAACCCTTTTTTAACCCGACAAGCAAACCGCTGTAAATTTAAAATTTTTTGGTGTAATTGTCATCACCGATGGCATATTTCTATACAAAAGTGAATTTGAAAATACTTTAAGTATTGAAAAAATCCGAAAAAACCAATCCGAAAAATTGTTTTTTTATCTTGTTGGAGTAGCTTCATAAAGGTTTTGACGTAATCTGGATGAAAAAATACATCCGCTCGTATTTGAAAATCGTTTGTGGTTTCCATACCTATGGAAAAAAAATATATTTTGACTTCCTAGTTTTTTCTATATCTTAAAATTAAAATAATTTCTGACATATTAAATGGCACACGTTAAAAGCCACATTGATTTAACTTCCTTTAAGTTTAACTATATGAAAATATCTCCAAAAATGTGTTTACAGGACTTAAAAATGTAAATGGGTTATTTTCCACCCACTCATCGTCAAAGGGTTAAAACGCTTTAAGTGTTCCTTAAAAAATTTTAAGACTTTTTAGTTTTAACGTATGTTTTTGTTAAACATTTTTAGTTATAAGCATAAATTATATGTATGGAACTTTATTTTTTCAATTCAATTCAAACATGTTTTTATTTGATTCAAATAGGCCATCACTATCTTTATTAATTTTTTCTATAGTAAAAATAAAAGCTTATAACAAATGATAAAATTGTTTTTGTATCGAGTCGATTTTTCAAACTAGTGATATTAATTACTAAATACTTGCTAAACTGATGCATTAGAAAAAAAAGAAGAATAGTAATGATATTACTTTTTCTTAATTTGAAAACAAATATATCTAGTAAATTTTTTATATTAAAAACTCGTTTTTAATACGACTCTGGATCTAAAAAATAATCGAAGTAAAAATAATCTCCACTCATTATCGAGATCTTAAACAGCCAAATTTGATTGAATTTATATGCTCGTTTTTGCTGGCTCTTACTTCAAGGAATGCTCTAAAATATCTCTAACCCAAGAAGGACAATGATGTATCACATAAAAGTTAGTCAAAATAAAAATATGGTCAAAATTAGCCGATGTGTAAAAAAATGTTTGTTGATTTGAAGAGTTAATCGATAATTGCTACAATAGAAATAATCGTCAATGCATACCTTTGCTTCCGATGCATACTGCAACCATGTATCCTTTTTTTGTATTTATTTTATGTTTAAACCGATTTTATTTAAAACCGTACGCCAATTACTAAGTTCGTTTGCACTTGTTTCAATCTTTTTTATAGTGACGGGGAAACGCAATCGGAATGTTCAGTGTTCAGTTTGTTTTAAAGGAATTTTTCTACCAACCCGAAAAAGGTGCTGCCAAAGTTTTTTTTTTTGTATATATATTAAAAAAATTCTACAAATTTTCAAATTCCTCAAAAATTACTCAATATAAAATTCCTCAACAATTACTCACAGCCACTTTAAATTCCTCACGTTTTGAGGAATTACTCACAAAGTGGCAACACTGATGGTGGCCCTTAAAGTTGAAGTTGTTTTCTATTTTATCGCTTACTCTTCTGAATATTTCGTATGATGTTAAAATAAATTTATGTAAAATTTCGTGTGCCTAAGACCACGGCAACACGTTTCGACTTGCATCAAAACATGTCAGTACTTGGCGAAATGAGAAAAAAGAGTTAATTTAAAAAACAAACAACCCAAATAACTTTTGCATAAGTGTAAATTTTCAGAAAACTGGTTCGCATCTCATTTTCTACTTTATTTTTCTTCAAAATAAGCTGTCAAACATTAAAATTGGACGAAAACGATTCTCCTTTTTGTTCTGGTTTTTTTAAAAAATCTTTTTTACCCTAAGACCAGGGACTTATATCTTGGCAACCCTAGTTCCAAAATTTTTTCGAATGAAAATTAAAAATATTTTTTTAGAAGTCACTCCTAGTGAGTAAAATATGGGCTATTCTACGGTACTCTGCATATTTGCCAGATCGAGTTTTTCGATTGAAGTTCGGGACAAATATTGATTCGATTTAAAATCCATGGACTCTATCAGCTTTTTTGATTTAAAATTATATAATTACATGATTTCGTTCCAAATAATAGTGCCACTGTAAGGTTTTCACTGGGGATTATACAAAAAAGCGAGGATGTCTGCACGATGTATTACGGACATGAATTTGAGAATTAATAAGAGCCGTGCGTATGATTGGAATTAATCTTATATGAGAAGGTTCATGAAAGCCCGAATAATCAATACGCCAACTTTCATTATCGAGCTTTCTGTAGTTCTACTTATAAGCTTCTGAAATATCGTCTGAAAATTAACAAATCTGCAATTTATGCAATAACTCTTATAAGTATACTCACGCCGTGCAACAATAATAAACAATTTTTATCCTATCTATTCTCCAATACTCATAGAAAGATTTCCTACAAACGAGATCGTCGAGCATGGTACATCAATCAGAAGTTGAACTTTGATGAGCGTATCTCCTTGCGGAAAGCATTATATACACGGTGACCATCCGTACTGTATCATATGCGTAAAAAGTTTTAAGACTCAATTAAAACTTACGCCATTTTAACAACAAACCAACAGTATTAAATTTGTTCTCAATAGTATACCCCTTAATCCGTAAACTATCAAAAAACACATTTAGAGAATACTTAACGGTCCCTTGTCTTCGATTTTCGCAGTTTGTATCGAAGCTTCAAAATCATGTTTTGGAAGACAAATGCGTCCACTTCCTTCAACTTGCGCTTTATTCTGCCTATCAACTGTTGCTCATTCTAAGCCTCCCAGCCCTTCTCGTACACATTACGTTTGAGTATGCTCCAAAAATCTTCCATTGGACGTGCCTGTGGGAGGTTTGGAGGATTGCCCTTTTTTGGTACAAATTGAATATTTTGTTCATTGAGCCAATCCATCGTTAATATCGAATAATGACAGCTTGCAAGGTCCGGCCAAAACATATATTCGCTGTTGGCGTGATATTTGTCGATGAATTGCTTCAATTTCGGCAAGCATTCAGCAATATAAATGTCGGAATTGATCCCTTTGGCTTTGTTTGGACGAATAACTGGTGTTGAAATACTCTTTGACGAAATCACACACTACACCAACACTTTCGGCTCAAACTTTGCTTTGCCGGCATATTTAACATTGTCTGGTGTTGCTTCAATGTTGTCAGTGTAGATGCCATCATTGCCACTTAACTCATGGTGCGAAAAAATGAAGGAAGATTCATCATCCAAAATTATGAATTTTCAACCAGCAAAGTGTTTGGGACAAAGTGCACAGCAACATTTGGGTATTATTTCGAGTTGTCTGGCCGTATATTTTGGTGCTCGTTTACGTTTTCGATGAGTAACGATGAGTGACCAATCTTGTTTTTGGCACTTGACAGCTGACTTTTCGTTGCACTGGCACTTAGTTTTGGTGGGCGATTAGATTTTTTTTTTTATTTTCTGGCTCTTTACCATCTCGGCAATCTTTGAGAACACGATAGATTGTTGCTCGCGAGATTAGCTTGTCTTTAAAAACATGAAGAATTTCCTTTGTACCCAGTTTTCCAGAAAGGTTAATGTTAAATATTTAGAATATGGTAACTCTAACATTTAAATGTAAGATATATACCAACTTCTGTATATATGAGCGTAACATGAAATATAAGTAGTTTGGCTGCAACTCTCAATTAATAAATACCTGTTTAATTTAATGGTTAATAAGAAATTACAGTTAGCAACAGATTTTCGTAAATCTAATTTGTACACCATCGCGAATGGATATTTTTGAATGGTTTGTGTTTGACAACGAAGCAGAAGTATCGTATTGTGTGCTGTGTGCAGAGTTGCCATATTTGCGTTTGTTAATGTAGTGTTACAAACGCCTGAAAGCAGTCTCAAAACTTTTTACACATATGATATAATACAGAACAGTACTCTTTTTTAAGGCAATGTTATGTTAAAATTATTTTGTTATGCAAAACATATAAATGCTCTGTGTTTTATAAAGTTATCTGTTTTTGTACTGTAAACCACAAAAGTTTTTGAATATTTTCTTTATTTTTCCAAGAAAAAATTCCAATTGTTGTCATTGTTAGCCTGTAAACTAAATTTCCCTCAAACGACGTTCAGTGTCAAATTGACACAAGGTTAAGAAAAGAACGAAAAGAAAAAATAAAAACAATAACTGTAAATTTTTTGTTAATTTTCATATAAATATTATCTGTCTTTGTTACCGGTCATCTTCAGTTTGTCCAATTCATCTTCTTGCCTCATGTAAGAAATGTGCTGAAATTTAGTGTAGTTAGTTGGTGAATAACAAAGAAATTGTTATTTTTAACATTTTATGAATTAATTTAATTTTATAATTCTAATGTGGTAAGCAAATCTGGAACATTCCTTTTGAGTTTTTTTAAAATAAATATTTTAGTTTAACCTGAATTTAGTGTCGATGTAACGCGAAGTCTTTTACGTTACAAAAAATCAAATGCGTGTGAGGGTTAATGAACAAGTAATTTCTGAAATATTAATATAAAATATACTTACCTTATGAAAAGCAATATCAAAATTGCAAATCCATATACAATGCGTAATATAAGCTTATCTGTTTTTAATACATTTCAATGAACTCATATGTATATCCAATAAACATCCTATATATGGTATATTTAATTTTTTGGTTTGTCCTGCATTTTTCTCTAAGAAGTATAGTCACCGTAGTTATATATCACATACTCTCTCGACATTAGTAATTAATCAATATAATGCATGAAATAATCGATTATTTTGTGATTACAGAATATAGTGTGACACCGGCAAGTTGTATAAATGACTAATACCCTGACTAGTTGCATAAATTTCTAATGACTAATAGGATATTACCAATCTTCAGAGAGAGAGTGTACGTTTTGAGAATTCATTTTTGGACATCCTTCAGTAACTTAACTAATTATTTTAAAGCCGTATGCAATTAAATGCAAATACGCAATCAATTTTAATTAATTATTTCAATATAACTACTCTCTCAGTTTCGTGTGGAATAGACCGGATCTTTCTTGTATGAAGAAAAAAATGTCAGCCGTTCAGGGTCTCAAAAGTTAGAGGATTTCTCATTAAAATGATTTCTGTATACTTTTTTTCAAATTGAAGAAAAACAGCAGAAGCAATTTTGATTCTCCTGTAAAGAACACAACTTTTATTAAAGCGATACACAGAAGGAAAGAAAAACTTTATACCATTTCAACAATAACAATGCCACGTAAATCTAATGAAAAATGTGTCTTTTACAGCGGTTTAAAAAAATATGTAATTTAAAATAGCAAAAAATTCAACTTTTGGTGGTCAATAAGAGTTATAATTAAAAAAAAATTAAAAAACTTTTATGTGTTAAAATTTTGGTATGGGGTAAGAAATTAAATATTTTTGCAGATGTGGGTATGCGTTCTGTGAAAAATAAAAAGTTAGAAGCAAAAAACATGTTTTTTTTACCAAAAAGGACCTTCAGGAGGACAAAATTGCTTGGGCGGATTTTCTTCAATTTTAAAAACAAGTATGCAGAAATCATTTTAATGAGTTCCTCTAATTTTTGAGACCTCGAACAGCGGAATATAAATTTCGATCCGATCTAGTGTGCAAGCTTAATAATTTTCTTACAGAAACTCAGGGGCTATATATTCAGAGTACCGTAGAATAACCCATATGTTTTTCGAGTTCTTATGATTTTTTTTTTTTATTTGAAATGCTAGAAAAAGCCACTTTACGGATTTTTTAGGTACATGATATTTTTTTTTTACATTTATTTTAACATCATACAAGAAAGTGAAGAGGGTAAGCGATAAAAAACAACTTCAACTTTTAAGGAAGACACATAAATACACTGTTAGAAATCTTGGACTAAATTTTTGTCTCACGAAAATACTACTGCATTTTTTTAAACCTTGCGGTTTAAATTTTTCAAATACTAACTAATATATAAAAGTCTACTGTACTAAAATTTAAACCGATGAAATATTACAGCTTCCCTTTTAGATTTTTGGTTTAAATTTGAGAACAATTCCGTATTACTTTTCGATTTTAATACAATTTAGACTAAATTCTAGTACATTTGGATACTTAATTTGAATTTGGACTTGTTAAAAGTTAGCCTGGACTTGCTGAGACTCAAGTGAGGCGATTCGGTTCATATGTTTAACGCAATAGCCCAGTGGTTAGACTAGAGAACTTACAAACTGGATGCAGTGGGTTCGAATCTAAAGGTGTTTGCTATTTTTTTTACTATCTTAATCCAAACCTGTACTAAATTTTACACCAAAGCTGCAATAAAACCATATTTTAGTATTTTGCAAATACTAGATTTGAAACCAAAGCTGATGTGGGCTTCTATGTATTACAGAAAATTTAAAATTTTAGTAGAAGATTTCTAACCGTGTAGCTGTTAGAAAATGAAAAATGAATCAAAACCTTGTCGAAAAAGCTTCGATTTTTCCTTCACTGTTGCCAGCTCAGCGTGTTTAAATGCACTTAAGCTAAGTTTTTGTTAATTAACAAATTTTCTGAATTCATTCCTTTTTGTCGCTCTAATCGAGTTTCAAACTCTTGGAACTTTTTTCTGTTTTTTAATCTTATTAAGTATCTCAAACTAGTGCCTCGAGCTTTTGTTTCCTCATTAAAATTAATGTTGTTGCAATTTTCAGAGAGCTAAAATACTTTCATAACTTTTTATTATTCTGATTGTTGTTGCTGTTGTTGTTTGGTTGTTGCTGTTTTATTTAAGTGACAGTTCATTTAGCGTGGGTGCAACACATGTAGCAACAACAACAACAACAACAGAAAAGCAAGTAGTTGCCCAACACTTTTGATGTTTTTGACATTTTGTTGCACTTGACTGTGACCTCCGACTTATGCAACATACAATTATTTATTTTCCATCTCCCACTCTCTGTCTCACACACACCGTTACCCTGACATAGCGGTACTTCCAACAGTGTTGCCAGTTTTGCACTTTTTGTTTGCAACACTCTGTCTAAGCTTGTGTAATGTGTGTCATTAGAACGTGGGGGAGAGGGCGAAGTTCGTCAGTCATTGAGTCGTTTGAGGGTGCGGTTGCTGCTGCTCTTGCTGCTATACAGCTGAGTAGTTTATTAACAACTTCCGACCTAGACGCGACCTCAACTCACATGACATGTTCTTGAAGCGTCCGCGTGTTGTGTATTTTTGTGGTGGCAAAGTCATTCTAGTTGATGATTGGTGTCATTTTCGAAATATGTAATGAAAAAATCTCAGCATGCAGTTGTTTAGTATTTCAATTATTTTCAACTTAAACAGATTGATGATGATATGCATGGTTTAATCAACATCTTTTTAAAGCACTTCCTTCATTATTTTTATAAAATATGATTTTCCACCTCGTTGATCCAATCTACAAGTTAAGAACGTAGAGAGAGAGGAATATGTTAAAATCTTTAACGAGAGTTGCTTAATGCTACTTAAACAGAGGATTTCTGAATATGAAATAAATCCGCCATAAGGTTTTAACAATTGCCGAAAATTTACAATTAACAATTTACAAATTTTACCCAAAAGCCTAATGATCCCGTTTTGGTGATCTTCCTTGGTCCAGAAGATCGCAGTTTGATTGCTATGATAATAGTACTAAAGCAAAATGTATCGACTTCGATTGTTTTGAGTCAACACAACAAAAAATTTTGAGTGTTGAAGGATCACCTTCGACTTTTATGTGAATAACAAATTTAAACAATGTAATTAAAAATTTTATACTGCTAACTGTGTAAATTTTACCAATCAAAATGAAAAAAGTTCAATTAAATCGTATTTTTTTTTACTATTTTACTTGAGTCAAGCAGAGCTTTTGAATTATTGGTACACTTTCTTAAATTTTTTAAATAATATTCACTAAGAAACTAGTCCAATCCCGTACTTGAACTCACGTCCTTGTGATTACAAGGAGAACGTGCCATCGATTGCATCAGAGCAGCTGCTAATGTTAAAACCATATTTTCAGCTTTGTTCGCTTGATAATAAAACAACGCAGACAAGAGCTTTCATTATAATATTATAAGAGCATTAAAATAAATTTTATTATATAAAGCTTTGTATACTTTATGCAATAATTTGATAAATATTAAAATTTTTGTCTCTTATAGTGTAAACAGTTTTAGGTTTTGTATATAACATTGACATTTTTAACTCTTTTAAAATGGCTCAATATATGTTTTTTTTTATAAAAGCAAACTTGTATAAAATTTTTTTAGAAAAAATGCCAAATCTATCACCTGAAGTATTGTGAAATGCGACGGAAGGTGCTCTTAACACGCCCCAAATCTGCATTAACTCTAGCGGTGATCCTTGACTAAATTGAAAAAAAATAATTAAAATGTCTTAATATTAATAACTTACATAATTTACAAAGAGAATCGATATTATTCCATTTTAAAAGTTTTTTTTAAGATCAAAGAACCAAGGCATACAAACAACGTTTGGTCTTTATTATCGCACGATAACAAATATTGATTTGCTTAAAAATAAAAGTATTATCTTTTCGGTCCGTTTTTTATGTGAAACCTTTAACACGTAGAGGTTACTTGTCTTGGTTGACCCCTTGTGAAATATTCTGGAGAATATTTTCTTGGAAGGTTTTAACCTCTGACCTCCCTACAAAGTTGACTTATAGGATCTTTTCCAAATAAGAGTCAAATTGACCCATACTGGAAGGAGCTAGGGGGTTAAAGTGTTTCGAAAAAATTTTCCCTAGAAAATTTTAATTTAGGCTTCCGAAGACAAGATCCACTCTGAAAGTTTACATATAATTTTTCATATTGTTTAATTCCATTTTTGACCAAAAAAGTCAAATTTAAAACCACTGTAAAAAATATTTGTGACGTAGTGGAGCAAAAAGGGACTTTGGCTTTTGTTATTGATGTAAAATACTATCGTTTAAGATTGGTTAAGTTCACCCCCGAGACAATGACCCTCATTTTGTGTCATAGTGTCATTAGAGGAAGAATTAATTAAAGCCATAGTTGAATTATAGATTAGGCGAAACAAACGTGAAAGACAATTTGCATTGCTTATAGCAGAGGCTAGTGTTATGCCTTAACTTCGGCAAGCATTTCCAGTCCTCAGTTGTTCCTGTCCTTTAATTCCACATTTTCCACAATTTTGTTATGAGTTTTTTGTTTCAATAATTCTTAAATGTAGTAAAGAGCAAAGAAAGCGAAAAGAATTGTGCCCGATCACGGATTCGAACCGGAGACCTTTGAGTTGATAGTGTATAGCAGCGATGTCCATAGCCTAACTCTTTTACAAGAACTTGAATATTTTCATGATTGTTGTAATTTGCTGAACTCAGTTTGCAACTTAATGCTATTGTTTTTGTTCTTTAATATCATCGATAGTTCTTCTAAGTTTGCATGTTGTTGTGTTTGTTCTTTGGCACCATCGATTGCGGCAGTTTTGTACTGTTTTTGGCATTCGCATTGTAGACGTTAACAGCATGCGTAGCATTCTTTACATTTTTCGTTGTGCGAATATACATTGAGAAAAAGTTACTGAAAATTGCACCAGAATAAATTATTTTTATAGGGGTTATTATACCCTTGAAAACGGGCAAGAAAAGAATTTGCTGGAAACTGGGAGTTTGCATATTTTTTCATATATAATAAAAGATTTTAATCTTAATTATACAACAGCTTAGATAATAATAAAACAGTAAGATAATAAAAAATATAAAAAATTTAGGTTTAGGCAAATAAAAATTATTATAAGATTAAAAAATAAAAAAATATATAATAATAAAAAATTCATAAAAAACACAAAAGAGAAAGTAAAAAAAGTAAAAAACAAAAAATTAAAAATTATAAATCAAAAACTAAGAAAAAAAAAATATCTGAAAACCTCCACGCGGTTAAGGCTGGGTAAATCAGAATGTATTCTGACTAGTAAAAAATTAAACATTTTGAATTGCTTGATTTATTATTTTTACAGTGTACATATAGTGTACAGCGAGTAGCGGACTCTGCCAGAACTCGTGTTATTGGTAATTCCTCATTGCATCCAGATTTAAAATTTTTTTGATGTTGTTGCTTTTTGTTGTTGTGGTTTTGGTTGCTGTTTTTGCACTCTTCAAATAATTTTCGTGGGCATCGCTGGTCTAAAGCACTCTTCACTAGACTACAAACACCGACTTAAAAAAATAGAGTAATTGCGCTTACACCACCTTGGCTCTTAGGCTTCTGAAGCATTTTTAATAATATATCCTCTTCCACCGAAACAATTGATTTTCTGTGTAACTATATTATAGCTAATGGATCAAAGAATATTCAATTTTATTCTAAAAGTCCAAATAAAATATCGCAAATAGCAAAAACTTGAGACTGGCTACGTTAAAAAAACAGTAATTCTACCGTACAATTTTCGAAGAATGATTAAAAACAAAACATAAATTCGTTGGTTTGAACATAAAAGATATTCCTGATTTGATGTTCCTGGCAGTGCTGAAATATGCACTTAAAAAAAAATTATACGCGAAAATCAAATATATGCAGTTCTGTATTTTAACCATAGACTAATATTTTGTGTACTTGAGGAGTTTTTTAGTTTTATACACCAATTGCAGAACTGCACAAACATAAGCAGAGAGTTTTCAAAGTGTTGAACTGTATCGTGAGTTTATGCACTACAAAGTGTACCATATTATTATAACCTCTATTAATTTTTTTATTCAATAAGGGCCAGCTTTTCAGTACGAATTTAAACTTTAGTCAAATAAAACCTAGCGTAGCTCACCAAAATTGGACATTTAAACTCGGTTTAAATAGATATATTAGCATTCGTTAAAGTTAAATTGACTGAAATTATCATATAATGTGTTTCTTTTTTGCCTTAACCGAGTTGAAACGTCCAATTTTGGTGAGTTAAGCTGGGCTTAATTTGACTAGACTTTAAACTCGTACTGAAAACCTGGCCCTAAATGCATTTGCTTTTAATATTTTGTATGACAACATCGCTGAGCTTCTTAGCAAAAGACTGAAAAGCTTGTAGATAGTATTAAAAATTATAAAAAATTTTTTTTTTAGGCAAAAGCATTATCAAACACAATATAAATTTTTTTTCAAATGTAATACGAAGGCTTGTTTTTTAGTATTGCGCCTAGGAATTACTGAACATTAACAGATAAATTTTGATAGTTCCATTCGAAAATTTAGCATTTTCTGGCTCACAATGTTTTGGTGTAAGTCTAAGACCGCATTCAAAGTGGACGCTTATTGCTGAGCCGAGCCGAAAAACACATTAGAACAATAAGCTCATTTTATCAGATTGCGCCAAGGGTGGGCGCCTTACCATCTAGAAAAAAATTGGCAAAAATATATGTGAATGCCCCGTTATTGAACACAAAAAAAAACTTCTTTTAATTGTGTTGATTTTATATGATTTAAATACAAATTCTAAATGTTTAATAGTTTAAAATCGTTAATTGAGCTTTAGGTCAAGGTTAGAACAATTAATTCTTCTAAAGAATCTTTCCAAAGAAATAACAACAACAAAAACGTTTTCAATATGAAAAGGAAAACATCACTAGCTGATTTTATTGCAATTTCAGCCCTGCTAAAGGCTTCATCAGAAATCTTTGTGATACGCCGTGCAAGCGCGTATTAGCGCAATGCACCACAGAGGCGATGAGATTTTAAGTGTCAATTTCTCAGTTTTTCTCCCATTTCATGTTTTCATGTTAGTTGTTGAATTTTTGCTTTACTTTAGTCTTTATCCTTATGTTATTATTGTGGAGTCCAACAGTCTTCCACTAACAAAGCATGGTTACTGAAGTTGTTTTTAAATTTTGCTAATATATTTTCAGCCTGTTTCTGTTTGGTCGTGCTCTACCATTTGATTAAAGTTTTTTCTAAATGACCTTGTTATTTCTTATGTTGATTTTATATGATTTAAATACGAATTCTAAATGTTTGGTAGCTTAAATCATACTTTATTTTAAAAACAAATTCTAGTTGTTTGATAGTTTAAAATCGTTTATTGAGCTTTAGGTAAAGGTTAGAAAAATTAATTGTTCTAAAGAATCTTTTTAATAATTTAAAGTATCAAACATTTAGAATTTGTATTTAAATCATATAAAATCAACGTAATAAATAACATGGTCATTTAAAAAACACTTTTTGTAATTTTTTGTCTTTTACCGTTAGCCCGTGGTGCCACGCGAAACTCTTCGGGGTCGCCCCAATAAACATGTCTTAGGCGTATACCTTATAACTTTATTTCTATGATAGGTATTGGCTTCATTTAAGAACAATTTCAAAGACAATTGACTGCTCTTTTAGCAGCAATAAAAATAAACTTTACTAAGGTAAGCATAAGAAAAAAATTACTTCAACTTTTGTAAAAATTTTAAATTTTTTCGATTTTAGCCACCCTGTTTTTAGAAGTTAGAGTTTTTCAAAACTGATTATTTTTTTCTTAATTTTTATCAAAACACTCTTTAATTAAATTTCGTAAAAAATTGCAAAAAACAATTACAGGTTTGCAGATATTATGCTTCAAAAATATGAATTTTTGAAAAATGTGTCAAATATCGGACCCTGAATATTCGAAGACGCAAATTTTAAAAATCATAATGTTTTTATATTTTTTATTTTAAGGCCACAGCCTAGTGGGTAGAGTGCCTCTAAGCTAAAAAGAACCGCGGTAACCTGGGTACAATTCCAGCTCAGACAGAAAGTTTTTCAATTGAATTAATTTTTCTGTTCGGTCGTCACCTCTCTGCAGACAATGGCAAACATCAGAGAATAAAAATGGCCATGCAAAGCTTCTTGAGAACATAAGCCGTTCAGAGTCGGCATAAAACCCGTAGGTCCAGTTCTCGGTCATTTGTAATCAAATATTTAATAACACGCACAACACAACTAATCAATAGAAGCTGGGTCAAAGTTCTTCTAAGGGCTGAAATGGCCAGTTTATTTATTTATTTTTAACTATTATTCCCCGGCAGACATTGCTCTGCCACAGACCGCCTTACTGCCATATACGAAAATGTAGAGAAATACCAAATAAATTCACCATTTTCAGTATAGCTGCCGAAAGTAACCATATCCACTAAATAACCAAACTTTAGTCTAATACGATCAAAACCGTGCGAAATATAGCATTTTTGTGGTTTTGTAATCGAAACAAATCGACTGCCCAAATTTCAGCTCAATTTAGCTTAAGTCTGGCGCACTTTGCTTCACTCGACGCTGACTCCCCGAAAAGTGAGTTTAACTAAAATGGGGCAGGCCTATTCTTAGTGTACTTGCTGAGGGTAACCATATGAACTAAATTGTAAAATGTTTGTCTAATCCCTGCAGTGTAAGACTAGTCAGCATTAAAACATGAGTAGTATTTATACTAGTCAAAACAAACTAGTTTATATTTTGTCACGATTTACTAGTTGCAAAAGTAGTTTAAACCCAACTAGTTTTTGTCAAGTCACATTAAACCAGTTGTAAAACTAGCCAAAATCAAACTATACTACATATTATCAAAATCAACCAGTTCCAAAACCAGTTGGAGCTGGGTACCCCATTGGAACAAACTAATAATAAACAAATTAAAACATATAAAAACTAATTTAAAAACATGTAGTATACCATAAACATGGTATTTAATCAAAAAGGTTTAACTTTAGCCTTTAGCTAATATTTTGTTGTAAAAATATATGTTCTTTGAACCTATGAACTATTGAAAAAATATGAACCTATGAACTAGTTTTAATTCGATAATTACTATATTGGTTAAAAACTAGTCACAACCCAACTAGAACTTTACTTCACATAAAAAATGAGTTGTTAACTAGTTAAAACCTTATCTATAGTAAGACAATTGTCTTTTCCAATGACATCACCACGTAAAAAATACCAGTCGGTTCTATGAGAATAGGACATAAATCGAACTAGTTGTTGGATATTTCCAACTAGTTGTTGACTGGTATAAATCTAGTTGATTACACTGCAGGGATACGACCCAAACCGTTGAAATAAAACATTTTCATTGGCTTGTCGGCGGTAAAAGAGGGCGTGGAAACCAATTTTTAGTACAGTTGCAGAAAGTAACCATACAAACTTAAGTAAAAAATGTTATTCTTATACGGCCAAAACTGCTTGAAATATAGCATATTCACTGATTTGTGGGCGGAAAAAGGGGGCGTGAAAACCAATTTTTCGTACAGTTACTGTCAGTAGCCATACCAACAAAATTACCAAATTTAAGTCTTATGTTACCAAAACCGTATTAAAGAAAGCATTTTCAATGGTTTGTGGGCTGTAAAAGGGGGCGTGGAAACACACTTTTAATACAGTTACCGACAGTAACCATACAAACTAAATTACCAAATTTAAGTCTTATACGACCAAAACCGTCTGAAATGAAGCATTTTCATGGATTTGTGGGCGGTAAAAGGGGGCGTGGAAACCCATTTTTAGAACAGTTGTCAACAGTAACCGTTCAAACTAAAAATAAACACACAGAAATTAAATAAGTCAAATGACGCGAGCAAGCAGAGCCTTATTCCGACAAAATGTAATTCTCATAAAAAAAATACATTTTTATGGTGAAAACACACACATAAAAGTGTTTTTTCTTAAACCATCAGTGAAAGTAGACCTTGCCAACGCATGTACTCGTTTAAAAATTGGTTGATTGATTCTTGAGGTCAAGAGCATAGAAAATCACGAACATAGGACAAACTTGTTTTTATATATATAGATTTGCAATACACTTATAAAATTTTGAGAGTGAGTTTTGCCTTGTTTTCGAAAAAATGCGATTTGAAAAATGTATTAAAAACTAATTTAATGCTATTGCAAATTGGATAAGTTTCTTTAAAATTGTATTTCTTATTCGTACACAAGAGAAAAAATATGGAGAAGCATATTAAGAGGATAAGAAATGTGAAATTTTGAGTTCAATATCTCTTGAACCGAGTGCGCTCAAGTCAAAAAACCATTTTTATTGTAACTTTTTATAGCATCTTTCACATTTATTTTTTAAGCTTTTTAATTTGCGTGAAAAATTACTACACATACCGATTCCAACATAAAATTAATTGCTTAATCGAATGCCATTATCAAGTTTATAAAAATTTAGTTTTTTACCTCGTCAAGCTTAAATTTTTTTTTTAGTTTTTGGTTGTAACCGATGTAACGCACTTAACGGCACTTTGTTATGTGAAAATAAATACCATTCATGGAGGCATAATTTAATGAAGATAATCCACAAAGTTTATTTTTAATGGAAACATAATTTTTTTATTAAATAATTTTAATTTTATAGTAACATAAACCAAACGAAATTTATAAAAAACATGTATGTACTTAAGAATGTATTTTCGTGTAGCAAGGTGTCAGGAGCATTTGCTTCCAATGGATACCCGGAACGGTTGCTCAAAAGAAGTCTAATGTCGATTGATGCAAAGAAATACGGAAAATATAAAGAGGGAGTCTGTTCAAATCACATGCACATTAACTTCATTTGCTACAGTGTGCCTGAAATAACTTTTAATACAACTCTCGGATACTGTACTTTTTTGAATGTGCACTCAATTCTAATGTTTTTGTAATAAAAGATCTTACAAAACAAAAAAAAAAAATTGTCGAGAATCTTTTTACAAAACATATTAAGATTCGTGACAACGTGAAGTTCGAAACCCCTGTTTGAGCTGAAGCTGTAATTCTTATTGCTTCAAGATTAATAGCGTTACGAATTTTTAGCAGACTTTTGCGAATTATGTTATTTAAAAAAATTCGGAATTACTTATATTAAAAGATAACGATATGTTGTTCCACAAAACTCGTATAAAAATTGTTTTTGAAAAACAAAAAGTTATTAGTATATTTCATTAAAAAAGCGCCCTAACGATTTGTTTTTAAATTTTTTCTATTCAAAAATAGTACAGTATTCGAAAGTTATATTAAAGAAAAGATAGGTACGCCGTGTTCCTCTAAATTTCTTTTAGAGTATATACATATTTGATTTAATATAATAGTGCACCGTGACGTATGAGTATCATTTAATTAAAGCAATTTTATTTGATTTGATATCATGGTATCTAGAACTATTAACCAGGTAGCATTGAACGCTGGTTTGGAAACCATCTCCTGTCAAAAAGTATACTCACAAAGAGAGTGCTCAAAATTCTATACCTTAGTGCGCGATGTTTTTCTCTGAATGTGTTGTTACTCTAAACGTCAGAAAAATTTTAATTTATTTAATTTATTTATTAAATTATATAAATAATTTAATTGCAAAGGCTATCGATTTGAGGGGAGGCAAAAAAATCGCCAATTGCTCAGTGAAAACCGTATTCTAAGGATCAAAATAAGAAACTTTGCCCGAGGAACTATACCTCTAAAACGAATTCTAATGCCCCAACTTTTGACTTTTGTCCCGTAGGGTCAAATTTTGAAAAATCCCTTTTTGACCCATTTGGAGTGCCCTAATCTAGTTCAAATGTATGACCAACCCCCACTAACTTTGGAGGACCGATCCACCCATGCCAGTGGTACACCTCCTGGAACCCCCTGTGGGTTCCCCATACAAACATTTCAAAAAATAACCATTTCAAATCAAAACCCCCAGGGGGTTCCAGGGGGTGTGCTACTGGCATGGGTAGATCGGCCCTCCAAAGTTAGTGGGGGTCGGTCATACATTTGGACACGATTGGGGCCCTCTAAATGGGTCAAAGAGGGATTTTTCAAAATTTGACCCTACGGGACAAAAGTCAAAAGTTGGGGCATTAGAATACATTTTAGAGATATAGTTCCTCGGGCAAAGTTTCTTGTTTGGATCCCTAGAATACGATTTCCACTGAGCAATGGGCGATTTTTAAATCGACCCGCCCTACTATACACGTAAGTTTTCTGCGCTCTTTTTGTGTTAATTGTTGACTGTTGACTCTGCTGAATGCTTCAATTTCATTTTCTTCATTTTCGTTTTGTTTCACAAACAGCTGATTTTGACTAGCTGTGGCTTCCTTGTAGAAGATAAAATAAGCAATTGTCAATGCTACCCTGTTACTTATACCATGATTTGATTTAAAAAATTAATTTTAAAATAAAATTTAATATTTTATACGAAATTTTGGTTTGATTTTATTTAAAAGAAATTAAATTCTGTATAAAAATTTTAATGGAAATAAATGTACTAAAGCCATTCGGGTGCATTGTTTTTTGTTTAATTTGTTTCTATACCATTTTTTTGGTGCTTTCATTCATAAAACCTGTGCAAGGAGAAGGTCCACAATTGATTTCTGCAGGTAGCGCCATGCCTTAGAAAGTCCGCATATCGTGAAAATTTGACAATAAATTTTAAGTACCTTGCATGGGTCTTTTTGGTGGTGTATATTTTTTGAAGCATTTTAATGAAAAAATTTTTTTTAACCTAAAATTTACATTCACATTTTTCATAGTCTTCGCAACAAATTTTTTATCTTTTTGATATAGTGTCATGTTGAGGCATCCATTTTAAGGTCAAACACACAATTTGAAGTTGGGATACGAATGGTTGCTATTTATAACGGATTTTTTAAAAAATTCCTACAAAAGATTTCCTATTTTTATACCGAAAATTCCATTTTTTTGTGTTAATACTAATGAACATCCAAAATGATATATGTTATTATTCAAATAAGTCTTTAAGTATATATATCTATTAAAACGCATACATGAAACTTTAGCCCACTTTTTAACGACTTTTGAACAACATAATCCGAGAGGCAGCGTTGCAAATGGAAAATCATTTTTGAAACTATGAATTGTTTTTTAAATGATTCGTTTAATGATTTGAGCATCAGCTGAATCAAGAGTTATGGACCTGGCCGTGAAAAAATGTTAACTATGTAGAAAAACAATTAAAACAAAAGAATTTCTGAAGACTTGAAAAATTCGTGGAGTTACTGTTAAAATAGTTAAGTTTGAAAAAATAACAGTCAGCTGCATAGAAAATTCGGTAATAATCGTCAGCTACCCTTATGAACCGGTAAAAAAAAGTGAAGGTAAAAAGTATTTCTGAAGTCACGAAACTTTTATGGCGTATTTATAACACCTTCAAAAGGATAAAAAAAATAATCAGCTGTACTTCTAATGATGGTAAGGCCGTCAGCTGGGGGGTTGAAGGTGTCGAGTGCGCATAAGATCTCAGCTTCAAGTAGTTAATTGAACTAGCTAACGACCATCTTTCAACTAGTATATCTTCATCTTACTATTGATTTCATTAGTAATAGTATACAAACTATTATATTTAATAATTTCAAGCTTTATTGAATTTATTTAATCCATATTTTGTTACTTTAAACTTTTTTAAAAGTGTGTTTCTTTTTAAGCAAGTATTTTTTTATTAGAATAAAAAATATATACAGTGTCGGCCTGGGTCTAAATGCGTTCGATCATTCCTTTGTGTATGTCTTCTAAAATGTCAATCGTAGTCATCATCAATGCATTTAAAAATAAAGAACATAGTTGCTTGTTAACAAATCAATAATATTTTTAAAAATATTGGTGTTTCGATAATTTATGTCGTTTTTTCTTATTGATGGCGTGAACAGTATATTTCATATAATAGTGATTGCTTGGCTTACATTATTATTTACTATTTTAAAGGTTAGACTTTAGGCTATATTCTTTTAAAAACTGAGCGTCGTTTGTAAAAACAAGTTCGTTGAAAATTAAGTTGACGGAAAATCATAGAGAGCATTATCGACATATTTTATTGTTTTACTTAAGAAAGTTCAAAAATATTGTGCAGGCTTGGAAGAAATTATGTGAAGTTTATAACGAGGACTGCCTTACTGAACACCTCTTTGATAACCCATCCAAAATTGACAGAACTCAATTGGGAACTGATACCGCATCCACCCTATAGTCCTGACTTAGCACCAATAGGTTACCATTTGTTTCCCTCCCTTCAAAACCATTTGAATGGTAAAACTCTTGATTCCGATCAAGCTGTTAAAAATGAGTTTCAACAATTCTTCGCTTCTAAAAACCAAAGCTTTGAAAATGAGGAAAACAACTACTTTAACTATTGAACAACCTGTTCAAGTTTCCACACTGTTTTACCTTTCATTAATAATATTATAAGAACTGTTATATGTAAAAGTTCCGATCTTTATTAAATATATTTAGTCCTTAATTTTTTAATTTTTTCTCATTTTTAACATTTTAACAGCTTGATCGGAGTCAAAAGTTTTACCATTCAAATGGTTTTGATGGGAGCGAAACAAATGAAAATCTAATTTTGCTAAGTCAAGACTATAGTTAGGTGTCTTAATTATCTGATTCTAAAAAGATTATTTGATATCTTTCCATTTGTGGTAGTTATAGTTTTTATATGCTGCCTTGAAAATTTTACGAAATTTCAGTTTTTAAAGTTTTGTGCTGAATCTTTTCCAAAATCCGAAAAATTTTAGTAAAATTCATTTTTAAAGCATTAAAAGAGTGAAAAATCATAAAATAGAATGGCGGATAGAAGAAATTATTACTTTAATAAACTTTTACAAACAATTTCAAAATGAAATTTCATGGGATGAAGTGCCCACTTTAATATTATAGCATGAAATCTGAATATCATGAAATTCAATTTGACAGTTCGCATGCAATAAAATATTGTAAGTGGAGACAGTGTGTAAGGCCTTATTGTGCAAAGACACTAATGCATAGAGACTTGAAATTTTTTACTTAAATAATTCAAAACACGATATCCTAAAACTTTAAATTTTTTTTAAATATTTAGGCATTTTCTTCTTGCTAGGTGGTGTCGAAAAAAGTGGTCTTCAGCCAGGGCGCAAATTTTTCGAGTGAAATGCACCTGATTTCATCGTAGTTCGTCTTAAATTGTTTGCTAGGGTTTTGACTACAACATTCACTAGAATTATTAAGTTTGGTTTCAATTTACTCTGTCTAATTTTACGCTGTCATTTTCAACCATTCAGATCCCAGTGGTTAAGAACTGTAGTGAAGATTCTAGACATGTATATGTAAAAATAATAGTTGCATTGCTTTAGAACCTAGTCATAAATAGTTTAAAAAATTAGCTTAAATCATACTCGTAAAAACGTTTGAGAACTATGCAATATAGATCTATACCTACTACTAAGAAATATCTACTCTAAGAAAAATATTGAAAAAAACAGAATAATGATAATGAAAACAATGAATTCATTTTAAATGAAGATCATGACACGAATGATAACAAAATTAGTTTCATTTCTGATCTAGATTTCTCTGGATTTGTGTCGAGTAACTAATCGAATTGTTCTGATAACAGTCAATAATTGTCTCTGTTATTTTCTCTCATTGTTAAGATTTACACGTACTAATATAAAAATATTTTTAATTAATAAACTTTATTGAATATTGTGGGAGAAGCTGGTGAAGGACGTAGCTAATCTGTATGGAATATAACAGTTTGTCTACTATTACTAATGAAGTCAATAGTAAGATGAAGATATACTAGTTGAAAGATGGTCGTTCAATTAACTACTTGAAGCTAAGATCTTATGCGCACTCGACACCTCCAACTCCCCAGCTGACGGCCTTACCATCATTAGAAGTACAGCTGATTATTTTCTTTATCCTTTTGAAGGTGTTATAAATACGCCATAAAAGTTTCGTGACTTCAGAAATACTTTTTACCTTCACTTTTTTTTACCGGTTCATAAGGGTAGCTGACGATTATTACCGAATTTTCTATGCAGCTGACTGTTATTTTTTCAAACTTAACTATTTTAACAGTAACTCCACGAATTTTCAAGTCTTCAGAAATTCTTTTGTTTTAATTGTTTTTCTACATAGTTAACATTTTTTCACGGCCAGCTCCAGTAAAACGCTAGTAGCTGATTCTTGTTTTGATTATTTATAATACTTAAACAAACAGTTTATATAAAAATTATTGTTTCAGAAAACCTTGAAAAAGTTGCAACGCTGCCTCTCGGACTAACAGATTCGAATGAAACTTATATCATTTGAAAGCTCTGGTTCATAGCAAGATTACAATATAATTTTTATTCAAATGTTTAATTCATTAAGATAGGTAAAAATTAGAAGCTAAAAACACTTTTTTCTCTATATAAAAAATAGCAACAAGGAACCAAGCCGCATATTCTACTTACACGTTTGCTCTATTAAAAAGCGTTGCTGTGGGAGCGCAGAAAGCGAGAGTAAAAAACAGCTATGTTGTTGTTGTAGCTTTTTCTTTCCTATCTTTTCGGACACATTTAACCAGTGTTGCTGAGACAAAACAAAATAAAGGGTATCTAAGCCTTCATATACTCGCGCCAAATAGTGCAACACATAATCATGTGCACTGTCTGTAAGACTGAAAATCCACAGTGCCATTTTAGTATGCTTTTAGTAACTGTTTAATGAGATTGTGTGAAAACATACCAAAAAAAATTTCACAGACGTAAGCCGTCGGTCTGACAGATTAATACGCGAGTATACGAAGATTAATAAAAGTACACGATTAAATATAAAAAAACGTAGATTTACTGAGCCAGTGTGAATATTTCAATTTTATTGTTAAGTAGACATGTTCCGATTAAATATTTATAAAATTTCAAAGCTTCCAAATTTCAGAAAAATTGTTAAAAATTTAAGTCGTGCACTCCTATTGGGAAACCCTTAATTTTCGTTCATACAAACAGTTTGCTTGCCTGTATATTTTCTTGCTGTTTTTCTCTCACTTTCTAAGAAATCCTTTTTGTTTCTTAAGGCCCAAACATAATAGGCTCAAGCTGGCTGCAGCTAATGCCAAATTTTATACGAATACTTAGAAGTGATACGTACAAACCATAATTGCTCAAGCCAGCTTTTTCGTCGAGTTTCGTTTACTTGATATGTAGCTCGTTCCTGTAGCAAAATCGGAAAGTTACTGATTTGTGTGACGTCAACCGTTATCGATCCCTAGTTACCGATTTCGTGACAACTAATGTTTCTGTACGTTTAAATCGGTAAAAACTCGGACCGTGATGAAAAAGAACACAAATCGAGAAGAAAAGTTGCGAAATTGAGTCAAATGACAAGCAGCTGTTTACTCGAATATATTATTTTAGTTGCACTTAAACTTTATAATAAATAGGTGCTTGTCTTGTTAATATAAAGTAAATATTTGCAGTTGAAGGAAATTAATTATGTTATAATGATGTTTATTAATGGTTGCGGAAATAATCAACGATTATGAATGTAAATAATTTTACACTTAGTGCTGTGCTGCAAAAACTTAGCAAATATATGCAACCGGGTACTTTTTCATAGCTCAAACATATACTGTTTTGCTTAAACTTTAAACTTTTATGTAAATAGGCATTATTTAAAAATTGCATTACCTTTTAAACTAAAACTTTTTTAAGAATAACAAAATATTTCAATCAGAAAAAAATTCGACTTATATGAAGGAAACCATTTTTGAAAGTATATTTCTAGTACTTATAACTTAATAATACACAACATTACTGACATTAGATAAATCGGTAGAATTCTCACTTGTCGCAAAGCCAGTGAAAAAAGTGATAGATTGTTATCGAGTCACTTTACGTACAGAAACACTTTTTTAAAAGGTTCCATTGAAATGAAAACGAAACATGTGATAGCTTAATGATTTGGAACGAACGAATCGAACAGACATCGATTCAGATACGTACAGAAACATTGCAGATGAGAGTGACATCAGAGTGACGTCAAATCGGTAATATGATTCGGTAACTACGATCGCTACGAGTTACAGGAACGAGCTACTGGCTGCAGCCAAAGCAATTCAAATCGAATGTTCCGTAATGGGCATATTACACGATGTCCGTTTGCTTGGAGTAAACTTGGTCGTACAATATGGTTGTTGAATGGATGTTGTTGTATTCTCCAAAATTTTTAACAGTTTAAACAAATTTAAATTAAATTAAAATTAACATATTTTCGCGACTCATTCCTGTTATTACAAATTTAACTGAAGAAACCAAACAAAACGAATGTATATACAAATAACGAATGTTTTCAATGACTTAAAAACGAGCTCGCTCAAGTCATTTTGGTCAAATTAAGCATTTGGCAGAAATTGAGCTAGCTTTTCGTTGATTTTTGACATTAGATGCAGCCAGCTCGAGCCTATTATGTTGAAGCCTTTAAGCTGGTTTCACCTAACCATAGTTTAATAATGCAAATAGTAGCGACAGTTTTAGCTGCGGTCAACGAATGTAAAATGGAATATCAAAAATGTTTTGTGTCAAAATGTGTGTTAGTTTTCTTTTGTTTGACATTCGCTGACCGCAGCTCGTGAGAAAATAGGTAGTTGTCAAGGCTACCCAATAGATTGTTATATCATGCACTTATCATAATCAGTAAGTTTTTCTGCAAAAATTTAAATTATTTTAATCAAGTCAAAGAGCAGGCAGCAAGTTTTTGTTACTCTCTCAATGAGCGCAGACAGAGATCAAGCTCAAAAACTTCATACAAAAAAAAACTTGCAAAACTAGCTGAAGGTGGTCAGTAAGTGGTGTCTATATAATACGTCACACATTTAAGGGTGGAGGAGGGAGCTGAACATTTATAACGAAATGTGGTATTAGAAGGGTGCTTAACATTTATGACAAAACGTAAAAAAGAGAGGGGAGGGTGCGTTATCGGTAATGCGTTGCGTCACAAAAAATGTTTGTCTTAATATTTTATTCAATATTTTTTACGGTGTTTTGTAAAAGTTCCATCTGGTGATTTGAATTTTAGCGATTGAAATGCTTTATCGTTTAACCATGACATGTGATATAACAAAAACTATATCTTTTATATTAATAAGTCAATATCAAAATTCGTCTTACGCTTTTTTATTATAGATTTTAGAAGAAGTGTAATGAAACGTATATCATTCGAAAGGTACTGCACCATAGATAAACAGAAACATAGTCGA
This sequence comes from Dichetophora obliterata, assembly GCA_963920525.1. NCBI lineage: Eukaryota > Metazoa > Arthropoda > Insecta > Diptera > Sciomyzidae > Dichetophora > Dichetophora obliterata. The sequence continues at coordinate 111,812,568 of OY986438.1, read as the reverse complement.
TTTTAAATGGATGGCCTATGACCTAAAATATGAGCGATGAAAGAATTTATTTATATAAGTAAGGGATCTCAGAATTAGTAAGAGGTAGAATGAGGTATCGGAAAAAAAGCTTGTGCAATATGATTGAATTTTCGGTTGATGGCCTTTGTTTACCTGAAACAGCGTAGAAAGAGCATTTCTTCAAAAATCTAAGCTATAAGAGATGGAAAAACATGGTGTAAGAGGTCATTTGAGACACTGATAAGATGTACAAAAAATTAACATCTAAGTAATTTTTCGCCATTTTGTACATATGCCCTACAATAAGAATTTAGTTTATGTAACATTTGTGAATATATTTGTATATTATGATGGTGAAATTGTTACAAATAGTAAATTATGCAAAACTCCCGCTATTAAGCTATCAAAATTATTCCGATGTCTTACTTAGAACTTATATCATCTTACTTAGATGATATACTTAGAAGAAATGCTGGTACTGAAATGTTTAAGTACACAAACTTTAACGCTTCAAAAATTTCAAACGAGTCATCTACGATATTCCTCTTTAATGTTTTATTTTCTCGAATCTACGCTACAGTGCCTAAACGTACGCTACGTTAGTGTTCGTTTTTTTTCACTGCTTTACAGGCAATTGGTCTAATTTTGACAGCAGGCTATACTAGTATTCTTTAATACTGTATAAATATACAAACTCCTTTTTAAATTATCTATATTTTTGACTCTGAAATCTTTAAGAATTCCTTCACCAAATCGTGTTTAAAGCCTCTAAAATTAGACCCGTTCCAACGTTGCTAACTTCGAAAGTTCATTGCTGCAAAAATTAAGAAAAGCACACATAAATTCCATAATAATTAATCTGAAATATCATCTTGTTAAATAACTGCGAGAAAGTGTTTCAATCAAACATTTCAACTCGCGCACAAACATTTGAGTGCCGTTAAGCAAGAACTTTAATTACTTTAGCGCTTTCATTGAGATTTCTACCAGCACCACTTGCATACCGCCAACCCCATCTTTGTCGCAACAAAATTCTTATCTTTATGCCGAGCTCCACCAAATGCCGCTCTCCCTTCCTCCCTTACCGAGTGTTCAACTAGTATGAGTTATGAACTTTCATATTCATTCGCACATTTTTCAATGCTTCGCCTCAACACTGACTGAATACTACTCAGCCCCCACCACGCCCCTCTTTTTCCATCACATTGCAATGCATGCAGCAGCGAGTGTCATAAAGTATTTAAAACGTACGAACTGTGTCAGCAGTGAGTGCGAGTCGGTATGCATGTATGTGACTGAGTGCAAGTGTAAGTGTGTGTTTGCATGTGTGTGGTGTATTTGGTTTTCAACATGCCCTTACGGCGTTCCAACATTATTTATTCATTCCCTACAAAACTGATCTACGCTGCGCTGTTATTTTCCCGATTTTTTTATGAATTACGAGAGTTTCTCAAGAACCCAACCAAGTGACGAAGGGCAACAAATTCAGAGGGGAGGGGTGCTTCGTATTGCCTACTGCTGGCAGCCCCTCTGTCCACATTTCACTTCAATCTCTATATCGCAGTTCAAAACGCACTCAACACTAAATTAAGATGGATTCATTAATTATTCTTAATATCGTCATCAACAACATTTCTACAGCATCATTTATTGAGTTGTCGCAGTGTGGACTCTCATTTCTTATTTGCTTATTTTTTTGTTGGTGTTGTTGTTATTGCGTTATAACCCTTAAAGTGTTGGTTGTACTTGAAGCTACTTCAACTATAAGAGAATCCCTAAAAAGTTCTTAAGGGCAAAGTTTTTGCGACAAACTGCAAGAAATAAAACATTATTATGAGGGCTAAAATTGTGCTTTTCTGCTTAAGAAAAAAACATCATGTCTCCAACAAACCATCGCTACGTAATTTCGTTGAATACTTCAAAACTTTTTCAAATCAGCAAAGGGAAAATAGGAAAATTAATTATAACAGCATCTAATATTGTTATTTTAGAGGGTCTGGCTACAAATTAATGATTAACGTCTACAAATAAATAAGATCACATTTATTTTGGCGGGTTTATCTTGAAAGCACGCTCAAGGAAGCTTAAATTTCAATTTCATCACTCAAATCAGGACACGAAAACGCGCAACCCCACTTAAACACGTGAAAAACACGCTACCAAAAAGTAAGCTTTATGATAAAGTAGATACTCAATGATTGCAGTGAGTGGAAATAAGACGTTTAAGCTTCTTACTCTAGAATCATACTTGGGGTACTGGACTGTCTTAGAGGGGGGGGGGGGTACTTAACTTTAAGATACATATCATTCAACATTAGCGGCGCACAGTGTGTCTTATTCAATTTTAGCATGCCACAACATATATCCCAAAAAATATTATAGCAATATAATCATTAAATTTTGTAAATAGATTTTAAGACAAAAATAAAAGTAAAAAAAAATTGGTGTGATCGGAACAACCGCAGAAGTGTTATTGACATATGTAAGTATGGCTGTATGTATGGTATACTGTAATAATAAAATTAGTTTTTTTAGTTTATCCACTAAATAAAAATCTTTTGGATAAAAATAGGTGTGATCAGTCAACTACCACGCCTACTTCCCATACAACTGAAATAGTATTATAGGCATAAGTTTGGTTGCATGTAAGCTATAAAAATAATTTTCGGTTTCTAAGTTCATACTATATTTTACAATGGTCCCAGTTTACGTTGTAAAAGCGGCAGGAGGATAGAAGAACAAAACAAAAAGAATTATGCTTTTGCCTTAGCAGTTGTTTTACGCGCCCCTATAGAACAGTATAGGTAGCGTCGAAACTAACACTGTAGCTAAGCATTATTATTTTTGTTTTGTTGCTTCTATCCTCCGGACACTTGTACAACGTAAATTGAGTGAACTTCAAACTGGAACTTCTGTATAATATAGTCACTGTAATGCATCTAACAACTAAAAAATGTTTTCCTATGAATGGGTGTTATCGTTCAACTGCCACGACTGCCTCCCATACAACTGGATTAGTATTATTGGGATAAGTTTGGTTATATGTCTACTTAACTTATTTCTTTGAACGCCTACTTCCTAACCCATCAATTAAAATAAATAAGAAATTGGGAGTTTTCAGTAAATTTTATTATTCTGAATCTGAATCGAAATTTTATGTAAGGAATTCTAGACCCTTTTACAGTTTCAAGAAATCAACTATTATATTAGACCGTAATACCGTGGTTGTCTTAAAGAATTTATGGATCAGAAGAAATTAATATTTAACCGGACTGTGCAAATAAAACGACGGAAATAAATAAATGCAAATAAATCTCTCAATATTTAATTTATCACCTTCAAAATAATCACCATCGAAGGCGATACCAACAAATATGCCAACGTTTTTGCCATTCTTGAAAGCATTTTTCGTAGGCCGACTTCGGAATGGCCTTTAGCTCTCTCTGCGAATTCTCTTTGATTACTTCAATCGTCTCAAAATGTTTTCCAAGAAGCGACAATTTGAGTTTGGGCAATAGGAAAACGTTATACGGGGTTATATCCGGCATATATGCTGATTGTTGAACGATATTCAATTGAAGGAATTGAATGATCCATAGACTGAATAAACTAAACTAAAATATTGATATTATTTTTGGTCAAATAATCGCGTGCAATGCGTGATGTGTGAGATGGTGCATTATCGTAGTGCAAAACCCATGTCCTATCACATGTCTGGCCTCTTTCGCCGAATATTCTCGCGCAAACACTTTAAAACACTCAGATAATATTGAGCGTTGACTGATTGACCGTGTGAAAGGAATTCCGAGTGCACGACACCTTGAGAATCGAAGAAAACAGTCAACATCACCTTAATTTTTAAACGACTTTGTCGTGGTTTTTTGGGTTTCGGCTTATCTTGATAGCAACACTCTGCAGATTGTTGAGCTGTTTTGACGTACTACTCGCACACCAAAGTCTCGTCATAATTAATGACGCTCTGAATGTCTGTATCGCTCATTTACCCATCTCTAAAAGAAATTCAGCAATTTTTGCACAAGTTTTTAGGGCTCAAACCCCCCACCCAGAGGGTCGAAATTTTAATAAAATGTAATGCATTTAAATAATTATTTCATTGAATCACTTTTTATCCATCTATCCACCCTCCAACTAACTATCACCCATCTTTCGAATCAACACAATGCTTATGCATTTATAGGGGCGTCCCCTGAGCATTGGTTCAGTCTAAAAAAAAAAATGTGTTCTAAAAAACTTAACAAATCATATAGGTACTGAAGTTGCGTTGACGTGTAAAAGTCTTTGTTATGAGTTGAATCGTGTAAACAACAATAGTGAAAACAAATGCATCGTGATTTATCGGATCAAACGTAATACATTCAAAATAACCATCACTATTGTTTTCACTACCCATGACATCGGCAGTTGTAGATGATGGTAGTGATGTTAGAGTAAAGCCAACAAGAATGACATACATTGAAAAAACCTTTCTAATTCGAACCGCCTAAAAATATTTTAAAGTAGTTATACTTTAGCCAACAACTGATTTTCATTTTCCTCGAGCGGTTCTCGAAAATTTAAATTTCAGCATTCATGGTTCTGGTCGCTGGAGTTGGTTGGTTACTCCGAATATGCAAATGGAGCTTATTGTAAGCTCTACATTTTCTTGAGCTCTGCTTTTGGCGGCATTGCATCACATCCTTTTCGTAATTTAGGGCACAACAAATTTTTTATTAAATACATTTTTCTGTCCCTTCCATTGTGACTCTTTTATAGTCAAGAGTTTTTCGATAATTAACTTTCGAAATCAAGATATGAGTCTAAACCAGGGCTGGGCCATGGTGTAAGAAAACCAGCTGTTAGTGAGTTTTTGACAACACCATGAATTTCTTCGTTTCTGTCAAAAAATTGTGAGCGAAAGAGCGGAACTGTTGATAGTTGTCAAATTGTGTTATTTGTTTGAGTTGCTAGATGATGTGCTATAGTGTTTATTGTGCAAATAAAGTGTAAATAAATATTTAATGCAATTAATTGTGCCGTGTTGTGTTAATAAAAAGTTATTGTAGTAGTCTTCGCCGATTTGCCAAGTTTTTCATTCAATGTTTTGGCCATTTAATCAGAAACGTACGCTGGAAGGTGCCGCCGACATGAAACCGGCCAGCATGCAAATTTTCTTACATTCAAATCGTTTTTTTTTTTGCATAATGCACAGCGTCTCATATATTTTTTTTTTGTTTTCCATATCACTTTATTCTCACTTTAATCTCAGTAAAAATCCAAAAAACTTGCAGAAAGACACGAATTTAACAAAAGTTGTTGTTATTGCAATTCACCATCAGCTGTTTTTGACAAGAGCCGGGAAACATAATTTTATCATTTTGAGAGAGAAGTGTCAAACTCACTAACACCTCTATTTCTTACACCATCCCAGTGGGCAAATGCAGCAGTCCTAAGGCCTTTAAACAGGCCTGTATTTGCATGCGATAGCCCTTACACTTTCCTTGTAAGCTCCCTTGAGTTGTTTGTATGAAACGAGAAAATTTGTCAGTACTTCCGTACTCGCTATGCTCAAAAGCGCTTCAGAAAGGTCTTTTTTGACAATGCATTTTTTAAGTACTATTTTCATAAGGCCTTTTTATTGTACTTCATATGCTATGCCTTGAAAAGGTGCTCTCTCAGCAGGTCTTTAAAATAGCCTTGATTCGTTTATATTAAGCATGCCCCTTGTACTCTTTGTATTTTTTGTATGTATTCGGAACATTTTTCAAACGCTGTAAGCAGCGCTTTATCCAAGAAAGCTTTCATGCATACTTATTGCGTGATAATTGGTTTTTAAATCCATTCGATTAAAAATCATTATTCATTTTATACCATTAGTATGTACGTACATTTATAAAAACTTATAAATAATTTTTTCAGTTATTATAAAACAATATTGATAAAAAACTAAGAGGTCATTTTCATTGAAAGTTAAGTTATTGCAGTTTAGTTAAGTTTCATCAAGGATAATATATCATAAAGAGAATACATAGGCGAATATGTTGAATGCGGCGAAAAATTATAAAAAATAGGCATGGTTAAACTATAATCACGCCCACTTCTCCGAAACAAAAATATGTGGTTGAGATTGGGCACACTGATCATTGTGAATTGCGAGTTGAATTATTTTCCTTACATAATATACACCCTAAATGTTATATCACCCCCGGGTGGCGCCGGGGATTCCAGCTAGTAATAATATAAATTTAGACATATTTCTAATATTTAAAACGTTTTATACAATAAGTAAAAACAGGTTACAACGCTCAATTAATCATCGCAGGGAAATAAGAAAAACTTCTTTCCTTCCTTTTAATAGGTAGGCATTTTAAAAGCGCTTGTAGAAGTAGCGATGCTAGAAGCAGTATTGACTCCAAATAAAGCACTTTAAACAGGCCTTTTTTTAAGGAGGCCTAACAGAATTGCCCAGTGCGATGGGCTGGGCATTCTAACACAATCACATTTTATTTTGTCTTTTTTAGTATTGTTGCGCTATCGAATAGCGCACACTGAGCGAAATAGTTGTCACAATTATCTAGATTTTCAAGTCTGTATGCTTATACCACCAAAAATACAGTTATATGTGTTTAGATATTATTTTTAGTCATCGGTATTGTTTACTATTTCTTCTATGTCATTATTACTCCAGTATTTTCTTATTAGTAAATAAATTATATTAGTTTGCTTGCAGTGGAAAATTACACATTCTGCTTCGCAAGAAAGGTTCTCTGCAGAACAGAAGTCACATTCCGATCAAGAGTCAAACATTGTTTTTCATGTGTTTTATTTTATAATGAATACAAATAATATTAAAAAAATGCAAAGAATCTTAATAGGCAATATGTATAAATTATATTTAACCTTAATAAAATAAAAAATATTTTTTTTTATCACAGCACCACCGTCAGCGAACGACTGAATTATATTCTCTTCTGTTGTGAGTTTTGTATACATGTGAAAAGTTACACTCAGAGAGCGCTCAGTGAGCTATGGGGCGCCCAGCGCTGGTCTAAACCAGTGATGATATTTGATAATTTTGGAGGGGACTTTTTTGCTCTTTAGATAGGACTTTTTCGGATGCAAGAGTAATTTTTACTAATACGATTAAATAAGCTTTTATTTTCGTAATTAGGTACATACATAAGAAAAAATTAATGCAAATTTTATACTTAATAACTTAACAATTAAACATACTCGATACATGAAACTGATCCTGATGGAGTGCTGCTCGTGGTACATTCATCACGATCAATGTTTCCGTCAATCCAGGAAGCTTTACAATTCATTTAAACTTTTAATAAATTTATAAACTTATTCAAAGTCATATTTAAAATACATAACTTAGACTTAAAGGTTTCGAATTTTTGTATGTTGGTGCTTATTTTTATTTATTTTTAGTTTGCTAAGCCTGATACAGACTTTATAGCAATTCATTGCAATTATAAACAACATTATTTATAAAATTGTACATACAGTTTAAAAACTGTTTGCAGTAAAAAAATATTAATATAATAAAAAATTTTTAATTATTAATAAAGTGCATTCAAATATATAAATAAAAGTTGGCTGCATTGCAGTATCGTGGTATCAATACAATTAGGTCAAGGCCACAATTTACGCATCATGATATCGGCCCGAACGATGTTTTCGAGTTAATACTGGGTACCGTCCACTACTAAATTTGCACGTACACTACTAAATTTGACGTTGGTTGTTCAAAGGTTATGTTCACAATCAGAAGAATATTAAACCTGGAAATAGAACACTCAAACAAAGCCTTAAGCTTCACTCATCCGACTCATCGAATGTCAAATCAAAGTGAGTCGCAAAATTTTTAAAAATTTGGCTCACTTTATTCACCTTCTCACTTCCTCATGTCTTCTGTAGACGTCAAAGTGAGTCGGTTGAGTGAAGCTTGTGAAAACCAGCTTTTTTGAGTACGTTTGTTATGTCGAAGGAAAAAACAAAAAAGATAAAGTGTTATTTTATCAATTAAATAAAATTTGGTGAATCAAATCCGAAAGTACGTTTCTTGGTGGTGAACTATATCCGAAAGTACTTTTTTTGGGTCAAAAAGAGTTGGGGACTTTTTAAAATCGAAAAAATAAAAAAAACTCGCCACTTTAACCCTTGGAAGGAAGGACTTTGAACTAGCTTCTATTGATCAATTGTGTTGTGCGTGTTATTAAATGTTTGATCACAAATGCTCGAGAACTGGACCTACGTGTTTTATGCTGACTCCGAACGGCTTATGTTCTCAAGAAGCTTTACATGGCAATTTTTACTCTCTGAGGTTTGCCATTGTCTACAGAGAGGTGACGACCGAACATAAAAATTAATTCAATTGAAAAACCTTCTGTCTAAGCTGGAATTGAACCCGGGCTGCCGAGGTTCTTTAGCTTAGGAGCCAAGCACTCTACCCACTAGGCTACGGCCGCAACTTTTTAAAGTCGAAAGAAGGTAAAAAAGTCCTTATCCACTAGCTGGTTTAATTTTTGAGGAATGTTTGAAGTTACTCATGGGCAGGGCACGGATTTTGGTGACCTAAAAAACTGCAAAAAATTGCCTAAAAAATTGACAAAAATGTCCTAAAAAACTGATGAAAATGACCGAAAAACTGACAAAAATAATATAAAAAAGCAAACAATTACATAGAAAATAAACAAAAAAATAAAGCTTTAAAACTAGAACATTACTAAACTTAAAATTTATTTTAAATAATTTTTATACATAGCGTTACATTATATTACAAGGTATATTTTTAAGTTATTAAAATTGAAGGAACGTTGATTGTCTGGCAAAATATTTTTGTAAAAAGAAAAACTTCTTTCTACTTCTGCACTGACGAGAGCAACATATTCAAAAGACGATATGTCATCGTCTTATATCCCCCTTATATTTCAGCAATAGAGCATAAGAATAGTGTTAATAAAAACTAGCATATCCTGAGTTTTTATCTAAATATTGTTTCATCTTTCTACAAATCCTTTCGCCATTTTCACCACGCGCAGAGTTTTTTTTCTCTGAGGTCTATAAACAAAGCTACTCCTTTTTCGAATGCTAATGTTTTTGATTGAATGGACTTTATTGTTAAAGCAATATGTTTAACAATTCGCATTTGTATATTTTTTAGTACGAAAAAATAAATGATTTTTTTTTAAATCACACATAAATTACCTAAAACACCGACATATGCTCTCAAAATTAAAAATGTCCAAAAATGACTATAAGATAACTTAAAAATCACTAAAAATTACCCAAAAATGCCCTAAATCGTGTAAAATTACACGCTACGAAATCTTGGAATTAATTTCAAACCAAGCGTTGGAATCATGCATTTTTTAATATATTTTTGATTAAAAGTTATACTTTCAAGTATATTAAAAAATTGATTTAATGTTATCTGTATTAAAGTATAATTAAAATTGTATTATATACAAGTTATAATACAAATTGTCTTAAAATATAATACAAATATCTATCAAGCATCTGTCAAATTGTCATTCTTATTCTGAAATCTGACATTGTCAAAATAAAACCTAAAGAAATAGTTTTTGTTAACGAAAATCCGTATGTTATAAAAGAAACTTTAAATGAATAAATATTTTGTTATTGGTTGACCAAATATTTTCTTTTTATTTCACTTGGAATTTTAAAAGTAAGTAAACATATAAAAGATTTATAGCTTTATTCCATAAATGTTCCATAAATTTATTCCATAAATGTTGATTTTTCTTTTCACCTTTTCAGGACAGTATGTATTAAATGTTATTCATCTTGTATTACTGTTTAATATAATCTGTATTACTATTTCATACAATTTGATACAATTTGTATTACTATTTAATACAATTTGTATTAATATTTAATAAAATTTTTTTATTCGTATAACTTTTTAATAACCGTAGTATTACACTTGATTACAAATGTATTAAAATATAAACCAGAATAGTATTGTTATAAACTTAGTTTCTATTCCAATTCTGTATTAGAATTTATTATTATGGGATTAGAATTCAATTTTAATATATGACATATATTAGATTCTAATGCAATTCTGGTGTGGTCATATATACAATACAGTTTTTATTAGAATTTAATCCAAGATTTCTGAGCGTGTACCTAAAACTAAAACCGATAAAAAACAATGAATAATGACGAAAGTATGATCTAAAAACTTTTTATATTTGGAATTTAGGAAATATATTCTATATATTTCATGTGTTATTTTTTAAGTTTCATAAGACAGTCATAATTATGATCCTTTTCTGAGTCTCTTGTTTTGAGCTTCATAAAACAGCCATATTTGTGATCCTTTAATGAGTACCTTTTCTTAGCTGCACAAACCAGTCAAATTTATGATCCTTTTTTTGAGTCTTTTTTAAGAACAATCATAATATCGTTATATTAAGGATTTTTTTAATGAGACCTTTTTATGAGTAATCATTTAACAATCATATTAAAGATTCTTTCTTGAGTCCTTTTAATGAGTAAATGCATAAAACATGCATAAAAAGTATTCATTTTTAGGGCCTTTCTTTTGGAGGGCCTCATAAAATGCTTTGCAGCCACTAAAAAAATTGATTGTTGATCTGTGTTGCAATAGCTTTATTCATATCGAAAAATATTTAAGCTAAGGTAATGAAATTTAGTAAATTTTATGACTTTGTAGCAGACAACCGACTTCATCTTATTTTGTTACGTTTTTCTGCAGGTTCAAAGTTCTTGTTGTCGTTCTTGATTTTTTATTTATTCAAACAGTTTTATCACTTTAAATATTATGACCATAAAATTTTCTAATCGTTTAACTAAAGTTGTAAAATTTAACAAAAATGTGTTACACTGACGTGATGTGCTGTCAATGTTAAAACAACAACAAAAACAATATTACCAGCAAACTAAAGTGATTTATTTGGATTGCTTGTTTATTTTACATTCAGCAACAACAACAACATCGACAGCAACAACCATACGAAAAGTTCAATAAAATTGTTCAAATTTAATTGGCGCGCATATTTTTCTCGTTTTTTTACATTTTTGTAGTTTTACACTGTATGAATTGTAATGGGTTATTTTGGGTAAACTTCTGCAAAAAAAACTAGCATCGACACATATAAACATGTATGTATGTGAATTTGGTATAGACAAACAAAAAAAAAAACATGACGTCTAAATAATGCATTTTCAGCTTCAAAGAGACAAGAAGAATCCATTAAAAATTGAACTTAATTAAATTGCTAGCTTTGCTTGTTTTCGAACATTACGAAAGCTAAAGAGGTTACCCATTCATTTGTAGTAGATTTCTTCCTTAATTTAATGCAAGCTTAGTGCGCTTGAATGAAAAAAAAAATATGTAGTACAAATTTGTATAAATGGAGCATTTACAAACTAAAAAAAAAGCAAAAAGAAAGCACTGATATGCTTTATATATTTTGTTATTTTTTTTTTGTGTTGCCCTCATTGCTTGACATTTTAAACAATGACTTGGAAAATTCAACTTTTTCTTCTTTATTTTTTCCATTTCATTTTTTCCTATTTGGTTTTTGTTCTCATGCATCTTTTAGATCACTGCGTCTGCCTGCCACAAAAGGCACTCATGTCGGTGTGGTGCGCTTCGCTTGTTGGTCTGCTGGTTTGTCCCCAGGCATGCTCCACTTGCTTGTGTGTTTGTGTGTGTGTGTTTGGATGTGAATGGTACTTCATCATTAGCAGCAGCAGGTCTGGCAACCGACCGAATGGGGATAAAGTGACTAAATGAATGACTGACTAACTGACTCACTGTCAACGACATGCCCCAACATGTGGGGAGTTGAATTGTCACAAAAAACTTATGAAAGTTATGAATAGCTGTAACAAACAACTAACAACAAAGTCATTCAATCATTGCATTCATTGGCACACTAAAAATATAGGTCCGTAGAAAGGATTTTCCATGGGGGAGGAGGAAGGGTTTTGATAACACAAATGTATTGGTACCAATATGATGCTTAAAGAAGGGATATGATACTTTTTCATGCAAAACTGATTATATTATTATTATTATTCCTTGATATTATTCTATGGCTTTTATTTTTGAAGGAGAAGTATGTATTACAGGGCGGTTTGTATAGGGGTCTTTTTTACGAATGTTTTCAATCGCATGTGGCGTTTATTTTTTTAATATTTATTTTAAAAAAATGATCATGAAAGTTACTAAAGATAAAAAGTTTGAAAAAAGTTATTAAAGATATATCATTTGAAAGTTACTCCAACAATAGATGTGCATAGACATATTTGAGTGACATATTCTATTGTGACTAAAACCATTGAGGTATCTTGAAAACTATAGATTTTTGTAGTATATCGCATATTTTTTTATGCAAAATCATAATCTCCCCTTCGTCGGCAGGTGGCAGCATATCGTTAATAAATTTTTTTCGTTCGCGTTAATTAAGTAAATATATTATTTATAATTAGTATTATATTGGCTCATTTTGAAGTTTCATCGTGGACGAGTGCATTTAAATTTAACTTAAAAGAAAATATATGCATTTATGTATAAAATATATAATATGTATGTATAAGGTGCAGTGAATTTAAACACTTTATCGTGTACGAAAAATGGCTGAAATCGATTTTTTCCATTTGTCCATTGTCCATTTTTCTTATAAGTTTATAAATATTCTCATAAAAATTGTATCCAATTTCATCCAAGGTTTGAACTGAAACACCAAATTAACTGAAACTTAATTTTTCAGTCCGTAAAATGCGGGTATATTTTTAGAGGTATTTTTAGGGAATGAAGGTAAAGAAAGAGCCTGAAAATATTTGCATAACACTATTAAGGACAACTACACAGTATTTGCAAGATATATTAAGGACATCAAAAATGTCATTAATAAAATTCCTTAATATCTTGTAACACTAAGAACTGCATATCTATACTATTATACACTGCGTTTATAAACTATAGCACAATTTATTTATTTTAAGAAAACGTGATGTAACATGTTGGATATTGAACCTCTGACTATTATACTGAGCATTTTTGTGCTTAAATATGTTCTCTTTAAACTGACATTATCAAAAGACATACTCATTTGACTTCCTCCACAAACCGATAAGAATAGCTCTAACATTGCAGTTTTTCTGCCAAAAAAATCATTCATTTAGTATAGCACAAATGATTTAAAGTCAATGTTTTTTTCTAAAAACAAAAAATTCTTATGATAGCTGTATAATATAATTATCAGGGAAGACAATTATATGCAAATGCATATAATATATGCTTTTGCATATTTGGACGTTTTGTTAATAATTTTGCATATTTATAACGATTGTGCTTATTTGTGCATATTTTTACATATTTTTAACTTTTCGAACAGATTTTAGCTTGTAATCGGGCAAATTTTGATACTTCCTTCACATCTGGCAACATTGTAATTTCTTTGATATTATATATATTTATAAAGAGATATTATATTATATATGTATAAAAAATATTTTGTTTAAAAACTCACAGACAATGATCCATACGCCGAAAGTCTCCTTCCGAACGAAGTCCCTTATTTTAAATGGTGCCCAACTACATCCTGCGATGTCGAGCGGTCTTTCTCACAATACAAAACATTGTTGGCTGAAAATCGTAGAAAAGTTTTTTTTGATAATACAAAAATGCATTTAATTGTTCAGTGTAATCGCTGAATGCAATACACTGTTTTTGCTATAAGCACCATATAAAATAATGGACTTCGTCCGGAAGGAGACTTTTGGCATTGGCTTCGAGCTACCAAACAAAATATTCATTAAATGATTAAAATAGAATTAAATTTTTACTTTATAATTAAAATTATAATTTATTTAAACTGAAATATTTACTTTTACGCCTTGAAAGGGTTTTTTTTTTGTTTTTTTTTTATGAACTATTGAATAAAATTTTGAATAATAAAACTCCGACTTCGACATTTTTCGTGCTTATTTGATGGCATATTTTGCCATTTTTTAGAGCATATTAGCATACTTATTTTAGATTTTTTCGTGCATATTTCTGTCTTCCCTGATAATTATAATGTGTCATTAGTATGCCTCGTGGAAAGGATGAATTTCAGGAAGGTAAAATTATTGGTTTAGATGTAAAAGGTGCATAAATTGCCAAAGTCACTGAAAAAATATACCGTAGCAGAAAAGCAATTTAAAATTTTTTATCAAAAATTGAAAAGTACGGAAAAAATAAGTCTGGAAGCCGAAAATTCAAATTATCAGTGCGAAAGCAGCGAATAATATCAAAAGAAGGTAGCAACAGTAATAAGGGTTGCACCCAACTTGCACTTGTGTTCCAACAAAGTGTGCAAAACAACCATTTGGAATATGCTAAAGCGCTCCAAACTTACATATTTGCAAGCGTTAATTGAAGCTTATGCCACGCCTCCTCAAGCGTCATAAGGATTCACGATTATAGTTTTGACGGAATAATATGGACTGAGACTGGACAAATGTAAGCTTATCTTCGTAAATGGTTGTTAATCGTTGTAGTTTTTTTCTGATGAAAAGAAGCTCAACTTTGACGTTCCTGATGACAATTTAGGATAATGGCGTGATTAAGAAAAAGCACCCCAACATTTTTCTGAAATTTTGGTAGAGGTTCAATGATGATTTAGGGTGTTTTTACAGCAAAAACTCTAACCGTACATCCTTATGACGCTTTAATTTTTGCCTGCAAATATGTTTGAAGGCCACAAATATGTTTCCACTTTTTGGAACACAAGCTGCAAGTTGGGTGCAGCCCTTATTACTGTTGCTCGCTTCATTTAATATTGTTCGGTGGTTCCGCCCTAATAATTTGAATTTTCGGCTTAAAATTTTTTTTTTCTGTATTTTTCAATATTTGATAAAAAATTGTAAACTACTCCTCTGCTACGGCATATTTTGTCAGCGATTTCGGCAATTGATGCACTTTTTTCATATAAACCAATAATTTTAACTTTCTGAAATTTATCCAAAAAATTTCCACGAGGCATTTTGCATACTAATGACCAGGGCTAGGATTTCGATGACAATTCATCTTTTTTCTGCTGCTTCTAAGACATTTCTTGCTTATTTAAAACGTCCAATTACGTTTCCTTAATTCCAAATATGAAAAGTTTTTAGGACATTTTTTCGTCATTTTTCATCGTTTTTAGTTTTCAGTTCATTTTTACTAGATTTAAGGCATTTTTTGGTAATTTTTAGAGATTTTTAAGTTATTTTATTGTCATTTGTGGAGGTTTTTAATATTTAGAGCATTTTTCGGGTTTTAAGCTCATTTTAGTGTAATTTTTAATAAATCTTTTTTTCGTACTAAAATATGTCTAAATGCATATTTTTAAACATATTTCTTTAACACTAGAGTCCCTTCAATCAAAAACATTACCTCTCGACAAAGGAGAAGCTTTTTTTGAATATGTATATTAGACCGGTCGTTAAAAATAAATTTTAAAGTGCCGGGCAGATTCTGTTTCCTTTTGGTCTAAAACCATTAAATTTAAAATTTGGAGCTGATCGGATAATATTTAGTGGCCGCGCCCATCAACCAAAAATTTAAATACATGAAATATATGGAAAAAAATTTATATTTACCCAATATTCTTCAAATTAAGTGCACAAAAGAGAATATTTTATATATATCGTTTTGAAATATTTCTCTTGCTGTTGCAAAGCAAAACAAAAAAGTACCGTTGCGAATAGCTCAGTACACACAATATATGTATTTTGAGTCTTTATTTTCATTCAGTCTTGATGCGAGTCAGATATTGTTTAAGGAAAAAGTGCAAATAATTATAAAAAAGAAACGGTAACGGTAACGGTACGGTATTATTGCTGTTTTCTTCCCTTGACTTTTATATATTATGTTAATTAAGTAAATTTCAGACACTTTTTTGGAAAATAACGACCGGTCTAATGTATATATATATATATATGTATATACCAGGATATGCTGGTATAAAATAAATTTTAATTTAGTTTTTTTTTTTATTTTTAAGGCTAAATTTTCTTGTTTATTTTTTATGCAATTGTTTGCATTTTTATGTAACTGTTGTTTGTTTTTAGGTAATTTTTGTAATTTTTTTTAGGTTATTTTTTGCAGTTTTTTAGGTCATCACAGTTCGAGCCTGTCTAATGACTAGTGTCCGGTTACGGCCAGTTTCAGCCCTTTTTGTCAGTTTCGGTAAAACTTTTGGTAAAAGTTTCTTGCACCATTCATTTAATTCAAATTTATAAGTTTAGTGTAAAAAAAATTTTTACAACGCATTGTACAAAACAAAAATAATGAATTCGTCTATTTTGGTTAAATAACCAAAATAACGCAAAACATTTTGGTTAATTATATGCGTTCGATACTATCATTTTCGATTTTATCATTTCTATTGCAATTAATATTAAAGTTTTGTAGGTACTGAAGCCAAAAATTGATAATTAAACTTCCGAACGAATTCTGTGTGTGTGGATTAAAAGAAAAGAAAACGAAATATTTCTATTTTTAAAATACTAAACCTTTTGAAAAAAAAAAACCAAAAATACTTTGTTTTGTAGTTCTATAAAAATGTTTGCATACTATTTTAAGTGTGTACGGAATAAATAAATATAAAGTATGCAATACTTTTGTAATAAAAAATAAAAGAAAAAACTATCTCATTTATTACTATAGTAAATATTAAATTGTATTGAATTTTTATAATATTTTTTTTTTCTTATGTGTTTGAAAGTACTTTTGTTTACTTTTAACAAAAAAAAATTATTTGTAAAAACTTAAAATTCATATTAGTAACCAGTTTCGGTTTCGGCCGAATATTATAAAATGGCCGAATATTCGGTTTCGGTCAAAATTCCGGTTTCGGTCGGACCCTACTAACGACACACTTAACTCGTATTATACAGCTATTATAAGAATTTTTTGTTTTTGTTAAAAAAATTGACTTTAAATCATTTGTGCTATTCTAAACGATTTTTAGGCAGAAAAAATGCACTAGCATAGAAATTGATAACGGTTTATGGAGAGAGTCAAGTGAGTGTAACTTTTGATAATGTCAGTTAAAAGAGACATATTCAAGCACAAAATTGTTCAGTATAACAGTCAAAGGCTCAATATCCAACATGCACCAGCACGTTTTCTTAAAATACATAAATTGTGCTATAGTTTATGAATGCAGTGTATAAAAGGAGACTTACGTATATATGCTCGTCAGCTCAGAGCTTGAGAACAAATTGCGTTATTTCAATTTTTATTTTTCTATTTGGTAGCTATGGTACCCATTTGAAAGTTAAGCTATATGTGCAAATAATTATTTAAATAATTAATTAAATCAGAAGATATTAATTTCTTTATTCTTATCCTCAGCGAGAAAAAAGCTTTCTCCTTTTAAGCTCTATTTGAGCAACATAAAGGCTAAACAAGTTATGCGTAAAGCTATCAAAATAGATAAATTTGTTGTGTTTAAAATTTTATTATTTCTTATGTTCATTTAGAAAATACCTTAATTTGTTGTTTCACAAGTTTTGTATGCGGTACCAGTGCTGCCACCGATTTGCGATTGAAATTGGCCGATGCGTTAAACAGATATGGTCCAATTAACAGGAAAAGAACCGGCATGCATATTGCATATCTTAAAAACTTTACCTGATATATAACGAATAAAATTTAACGCATGGAAACACATATGGAACCACTTTCGTCGATACATATGGAACCACTCAAGGAATGGAGCTGATCAAGTATATATATGCCCTTCTATACCGGCCGCGCCTTCTTTTGTGCATTACAAACGTTTTAACAATGTTAATATACTTTGACCTCATCAGGTGTAAGGAAAATCACTCTATAAAATGCTGTAGCACTTAGCTATATGGTATTTTTAAAAAATTTCAGAAAATTTGGCTCAGTACTTTTGGAGTTTACTTGTAAAAGAAAATTTATTATTTTTGAGATTCAAACTTTGTATTGAAATCAAAAAATTACAAGAAACATATAGAAATACATAAAAATACTGGGTAACAATTGTTACTTTGCCAAAATTGGGCTGTAAAGTAAAGTAAAGTAAAGTCCTTCAAACCGAATAGAAATAATTATTATAATTCAATTAGTTATTTTATGTGACTAAAGGATACCCGTCCACAAGATATTTTCTAATTTGTTACTTAGGTGCATTTCAAAGAAAATACCCAAACAATCATTTAAATTAATTTTAATTTCATTATTTAGTTGGAATGTAAGAATGAAAGAACTAAAATAACAAAAAATAAAAAAAAAAATTTTTTAATCTAGCATAAATCATATTGTTCCGTTTTGAATCTGAACTATTTTTAAAACGAGTCCGTTGCGAATTTGCATTATCTTATATATTAATATGCAAACATCAAATGTTGTCGTACACTTTTTCGATATTAATTTTAGAATAAGGACAATGAAACTTATATCATTAAAGGTACTGCGCCCTATATGTGCAGAATCATTTTAGATTTTAAATTTATGACCTCTGACCCGAAATATTAACTTTGCAAGCATCCTTGTACGAGGTATCGCATCCATTTTTCAATCGATTTTCAGCAAATTTTCTTTGTCTGAAAGATCAATTAAATTACTTTGGAGAAATAAGAAAATATTAACCGTTATCTCATCAATTCAATGTTTTATATTGTTTTAAAAAAACCTCTAAAATATTTAGGGTTTGCTCAAATAATAAGACAAACTTTTTTGTTGCAATTTTTTTTCTTATTACATTTTCTTTTTTCACACTCTTTCATATGACATATAATTTATTTGCAAAAATTGCTTCATTTTGACACTTAATTCAATAAACAGTTTCTATCATCGAAATTCATGAGCTACCCCTATGATTTTTTTGATGAAAATTTAATTTTTCAAAATGTTATTTCTACATTTTTTACAAAGTTCTACAGATTAAAAAATAATTTCTGTGAAAAAAATTTTCAAATATTTCAAACCACTTCATAGTTATTACACCAATCTATGTTTTAAGCCATTTCGTTATATATAGAAATATGCGTAAGAAAAACTTTCTTCCGTGTGTCTGAACCGATTTTGATAATTTTTTTAAAGAAATAATAGTAGGGAGAAGGAGTTTACTGAATATTTTTGTGACCTTTGACCTGAAATATTAGCGTTTAAAGAATATTTCTTAAGCAAAACCTAAACTATAAAAAAATGGAAGAACATGGTGTAAGAGGAAATTTTCGACATTAATACAATGTACAAAAAACATTTTTCGCTATCTCTTACGAATACCCTACAGTAAGTATTTTTGTATGTAACATGTGTGAATATATACTGTGAAGGTGAAATTTCTTATAAATAGTAAATTCTGAAAAATTCCCTTTATTTTGACATCAAAATTATGGCGATATCTTGAAAACTATAGCTTTTCTCAGTACGAGGTATTTTTATATGAAACGCCCTGATTGTGAAAAATAACGGTGTACAAAAGTTTTTATGGGTAATGTTTTTACAGATATTTTTAAAAAAATGTTGACTATTTTTATATCAAAATTATTGCGATAGTTTGAAAATTAAGATTTTCTTCGTACAGCACATTTTCTTAAAGCAAGGTCATGCCTCAGAACTAGACAAAAACGATTGAAATTTAAGAGGTTGGTCGAATTTCAGCCACAGGCGATACTAGTTATCTTTAATATATATCTAAATACATTTTTGAAGCTCCTAGCGTCATATTGCACTAAAAATTCTTTTATAATAAAAAATACTAAAGAAAATCGCATTTTAATTGTCTCAATCAATCTTCATAATGTAGAAAAAAAATCCAATATGGTGAGTATAAAGTTTTTAGACAATTTGTTTTCAAAATACTTGCAATTGAATAATAATCTCAAAACATAATTCTTGCAACTAAACAAAAATCAAAAGTTACATATATTTTTTAAAGTTCCTGCAACTGAATAATAACTCTATTGCAGCTTTCATGTACAACAATTTTCCAGAACTTCTTGTAAACCCAATAAAACGTTCATGTAACTAACTACATTGTATCAGTTGCAATGGTTTTTTCCAAAGTTCTTGCTACTGAATAATAACCTAAATACATCGTTATTTTAACAAGTAAATCTTTAAAAGATACAATTATGTTTCCTAAACTTGTATCAACTGAATTATAACCTGAATACAGCATTAGGTTTGAATGAGTTTTTTAAATGTTCTTGCAACTAAATAATAGCCTCAATGCAACGTTATTTTTTCTAGCAACTGAACTGAACTTAAAGTTGTAGCAACTGAATAATAGCCTAAAAACATCTTTCTGTTATCAAGCAAAATTTTATAAGTTACAATTATGTTTCTTTAACTTCTATAAACTGAATAATAACCTTAATAAAGCAATAGGTTGAAATGATTATTTCCAATGTTTCCAATGCAACTAAATAATAACCTCATTTCAACCTTTTTGCAACAAAACAAATTTCTTAATTTCATAATGATTTATTGCTATTCAAAGAAAAATTTGTTTAATTTGGTAGTCTCGTTGAACGCTGCCAATAATTCAAAAATATAAGAAGCACACCTTAGATGCAAATATCACCGAACAATAAAATTTATATTTCATTACATTTTAGTGCGTCACAGAAACATCTTCAACCCAAAGTTTTGAACATATAGTTGTTGTGACATTGATATAACTTAATAGGGGTATTCACGATTCAGTGCACTTGCCTGTGCTGTTGAGGACTTGTGCAGTTAGGTTTTCGTGAACACACCACTATCACTTTTTCAAAGCTGTCAAAATTTGTCAATGCACACAACTGCTCAAGTCCTCAAGTCATCAAGTTTTAGGCTACAGTAGAAAAGCACTTGTGCATATTTTTGACATACGCGTATTTTGTTTTTAAAGTGCACAAGTCCTCAACTGCACTGGCAAGTGCGCTGAATCATGAATACCCCTTATTTAAAAATAAAGCAACTTAGTCACATCTAGGTTGCTAACTCGTTACTGTATTTGGTACAATTACAATACACAAACATTTTTTATAAGTGCTACACAAAGAAATTTTAATAATGTTTATTTTACGTAAAAATTACTTATATTTTTTCAAAACGTTTTGAAACCTCTTTACAACAAGTGCATTTATTCGTAACATTATTAAAACCGTAGTTTAACTGGTTTGCAACAAAACGAATGATTTGTTGCGAGTTGCTTTTTTGTAACTTTAATGCAACCCATTTGTGACTAGATTTGTTTAAAAAACCTGAAATACCAGAGAATTATAGCATATTTTTGTTACAAATCGAAATCGGTGCTAGCTAAAAGTGCCTCTATACTATACGTTTCATACCTATGACATGTCAAAAATTACAAATGGTTTTTAGCTACAGATAGTGTGGAAAATATAAAACTGTGGTTTTGAAATGTCGTTTGTATTTGCGTCAGTAAATTTTTGAATTAGATTCGTTTCTAATTTCGTATGTTTTTCCATCTGTACAAAATGTCAGTTTGATAAATTTTTTTATGTAAAAATGGAATGAAAGCCAAATTTAAAGACATTTATTCAATAAATTGATTTATAATGAATTTGTTCATAGTTTGAATGGCCAAAGGAGGACACTTTAGAGCTTCACGGTTAAAACAATTTAAAAACTTTTTTATTTTGAAATGACATGTCAGATAGTGTTGAGACAAAACAAAAAAGCTGTCGGACAAAAACTTAATTTTGGCACACAAATGAAATTCAGTATGTAATATTTTTGACGTGTCATCTGTATGAAATATATAGTCTGTGGCACCTTAAGAAGTGATTATATGTAAGTATAATTTAAAAAGGAAATATATAAAAATATTTAAGTTTATCATTTGCATTTTGCTCGTAAATATGTGCCTCGTAGATGAATGTCCTAGCCCATTGCCAAAAGTACTATAGTTTTAAGCAAGAGAACTTGATAGATTTACCTTTTGCAGAATATTAAAAAGACTTGTTTTAAAATGCCATTTTTAAAGGGTTTCGGTTGAAAAAGTTTTAATTATTTTTTTCCTTTATGTATATCCTCATTGAATGCTTGACTATAGCTTATATTTTTCAAAATTTTTACACTCTAAGAAAAAAAATTTACTAATTAAAGAAATTAAATATATTTTGCAAGTATCGAGGAATGTGATTGAGGTAGTGTGTACGGACTTATTGCCAGTTAGCAAGAATTTTTTTATTCAAGTATCAATTTTTTTAGAAATATATTTAAATTTAATGCCAAATAAGTTCATGGAGCAACAACAACAACAACAACAAGTTCTTTGTATTTGATTTAATAACAAAAAATCCTCACATACTGCAATAAATCCTTTTGGAGCTTTAAAGTCATTAATGTGTATGTATATATTTGTAATTACTCAAGCAAACTGCCATAATTTTAATCCATTATCAAATGTATAAAATATCAATACGGAGCTGCATTCAAGATTTGTGATTAATTATCATTCCAAATAGGTTTTGTTTTTCGTTAACCGCTTCCAAAAAATATATATAGAATAATGAAAACATGAGCAGAAACATAAAAAAAAAATCAAACCTTAATTACTTTTACTTTAGTACTCTAAACATAACTGCAAGAAATATTCTAATAAACTTCAAATTCATGCCATAAAAAAAATTTTTTTTTTTCGTTTCCCGAAATCAATAAAAAGTTGACGTAAATGAATTTAAGTTAATTATATCTTGCTTTTGTTTATTTTGTTTTTAATTTCATGGACATTTTTCATATCAAGTATTATGAAATAAGGGTTGGTTCTTCTGTGTCTATGATAAAATTTTATCAGTTGACTATTTAATTTCTAATATTTTATAATTAAGATTATTAAGTAACTTCTTTTTACTGCCGCTTTCTCGTTAGATAAATATATTCTATCAACATTGAACAACTTGTATGATTATGCTAATAAAAACAGCTCTCTTAACTTGATAACCTGTCGCTCCTAAGATTGTTTAAACATTCTCAACTCATCAATAGTACTGTGCAACAAATTAAGAGGCATTGTCTCGGGAGTAAACCAGGCCAATCTCAAACGGTAGTATTTGACATAAGTAACAAATGTCCGAATTCCTTTTTGCTCCACTACGTTACAATTAGTGAAGTAAAACTTCTTAGTCGGTTATTTGGTATTGAAGATAAAATTTTTCGAGTCTCGTCATGTTTTTATGTTCAAGAGCAATGATATTTCAAATTTTTTGTGTTTTTTGTATGGTGACCCCCAGAAGGGTGACAGAGAGAGTGTACAGTGGCGGATTTAGGTATTTTGCCGCCCAGGGCCCGACATTAGCGCCGCCTCTTACATATTATAATTTTTCCTACAATATAACAAAATTATAAAAATTTAATTTTTCATTTTTTATACACAATTAGATAATAATTTATACACAATAATAAAAATAAAGCGTTTTATTATGTGCTCGTGCAATATCATTTATTACCTTCTCATAACTTAGTTTTTGAACTAGATCTGCTTTTGTACTGGCTAGATAAAATAAAGCCAGTGCATTTAATCGATGCGTTAAACAGATATGGTCCAATTAACAGGAAAAGAACCGGCATGCATATTGCATATCTTAAAAACTTTACCTGATATATAACGAATAAAATTTAACGCATGGAAACACATATGGAACCACTTTCGTCGATACATATGGAACCACTCAAGGAATGGAGCTGATCAAGTATATATATGCCCTTCTATACCGGCCGCGCCTTCTTTTGTGCATTACAAACGTTTTAACAATGTTAATATACTTTGACCTCATCAGGTGTAAGGAAAATCACTCTATAAAATGCTGTAGCACTTAGCTATATGGTATTTTTAAAAAATTTCAGAAAATTTGGCTCAGTACTTTTGGAGTTTACTTGTAAAAGAAAATTTATTATTTTTGAGATTCAAACTTTGTATTGAAATCAAAAAATTACAAGAAACATATAGAAATACATAAAAATACTGGGTAACAATTGTTACTTTGCCAAAATTGGGCTGTAAAGTAAAGTAAAGTAAAGTCCTTCAAACCGAATAGAAATAATTATTATAATTCAATTAGTTATTTTATGTGACTAAAGGATACCCGTCCACAAGATATTTTCTAATTTGTTACTTAGGTGCATTTCAAAGAAAATACCCAAACAATCATTTAAATTAATTTTAATTTCATTATTTAGTTGGAATGTAAGAATGAAAGAACTAAAATAACAAAAAATAAAAAAAAAAATTTTTTAATCTAGCATAAATCATATTGTTCCGTTTTGAATCTGAACTATTTTTAAAACGAGTCCGTTGCGAATTTGCATTATCTTATATATTAATATGCAAACATCAAATGTTGTCGTACACTTTTTCGATATTAATTTTAGAATAAGGACAATGAAACTTATATCATTAAAGGTACTGCGCCCTATATGTGCAGAATCATTTTAGATTTTAAATTTATGACCTCTGACCCGAAATATTAACTTTGCAAGCATCCTTGTACGAGGTATCGCATCCATTTTTCAATCGATTTTCAGCAAATTTTCTTTGTCTGAAAGATCAATTAAATTACTTTGGAGAAATAAGAAAATATTAACCGTTATCTCATCAATTCAATGTTTTATATTGTTTTAAAAAAACCTCTAAAATATTTAGGGTTTGCTCAAATAATAAGACAAACTTTTTTGTTGCAATTTTTTTTCTTATTACATTTTCTTTTTTCACACTCTTTCATATGACATATAATTTATTTGCAAAAATTGCTTCATTTTGACACTTAATTCAATAAACAGTTTCTATCATCGAAATTCATGAGCTACCCCTATGATTTTTTTGATGAAAATTTAATTTTTCAAAATGTTATTTCTACATTTTTTACAAAGTTCTACAGATTAAAAAATAATTTCTGTGAAAAAAATTTTCAAATATTTCAAACCACTTCATAGTTATTACACCAATCTATGTTTTAAGCCATTTCGTTATATATAGAAATATGCGTAAGAAAAACTTTCTTCCGTGTGTCTGAACCGATTTTGATAATTTTTTTAAAGAAATAATAGTAGGGAGAAGGAGTTTACTGAATATTTTTGTGACCTTTGACCTGAAATATTAGCGTTTAAAGAATATTTCTTAAGCAAAACCTAAACTATAAAAAAATGGAAGAACATGGTGTAAGAGGAAATTTTCGACATTAATACAATGTACAAAAAACATTTTTCGCTATCTCTTACGAATACCCTACAGTAAGTATTTTTGTATGTAACATGTGTGAATATATACTGTGAAGGTGAAATTTCTTATAAATAGTAAATTCTGAAAAATTCCCTTTATTTTGACATCAAAATTATGGCGATATCTTGAAAACTATAGCTTTTCTCAGTACGAGGTATTTTTATATGAAACGCCCTGATTGTGAAAAATAACGGTGTACAAAAGTTTTTATGGGTAATGTTTTTACAGATATTTTTAAAAAAATGTTGACTATTTTTATATCAAAATTATTGCGATAGTTTGAAAATTAAGATTTTCTTCGTACAGCACATTTTCTTAAAGCAAGGTCATGCCTCAGAACTAGACAAAAACGATTGAAATTTAAGAGGTTGGTCGAATTTCAGCCACAGGCGATACTAGTTATCTTTAATATATATCTAAATACATTTTTGAAGCTCCTAGCGTCATATTGCACTAAAAATTCTTTTATAATAAAAAATACTAAAGAAAATCGCATTTTAATTGTCTCAATCAATCTTCATAATGTAGAAAAAAAATCCAATATGGTGAGTATAAAGTTTTTAGACAATTTGTTTTCAAAATACTTGCAATTGAATAATAATCTCAAAACATAATTCTTGCAACTAAACAAAAATCAAAAGTTACATATATTTTTTAAAGTTCCTGCAACTGAATAATAACTCTATTGCAGCTTTCATGTACAACAATTTTCCAGAACTTCTTGTAAACCCAATAAAACGTTCATGTAACTAACTACATTGTATCAGTTGCAATGGTTTTTTCCAAAGTTCTTGCTACTGAATAATAACCTAAATACATCGTTATTTTAACAAGTAAATCTTTAAAAGATACAATTATGTTTCCTAAACTTGTATCAACTGAATTATAACCTGAATACAGCATTAGGTTTGAATGAGTTTTTTAAATGTTCTTGCAACTAAATAATAGCCTCAATGCAACGTTATTTTTTCTAGCAACTGAACTGAACTTAAAGTTGTAGCAACTGAATAATAGCCTAAAAACATCTTTCTGTTATCAAGCAAAATTTTATAAGTTACAATTATGTTTCTTTAACTTCTATAAACTGAATAATAACCTTAATAAAGCAATAGGTTGAAATGATTATTTCCAATGTTTCCAATGCAACTAAATAATAACCTCATTTCAACCTTTTTGCAACAAAACAAATTTCTTAATTTCATAATGATTTATTGCTATTCAAAGAAAAATTTGTTTAATTTGGTAGTCTCGTTGAACGCTGCCAATAATTCAAAAATATAAGAAGCACACCTTAGATGCAAATATCACCGAACAATAAAATTTATATTTCATTACATTTTAGTGCGTCACAGAAACATCTTCAACCCAAAGTTTTGAACATATAGTTGTTGTGACATTGATATAACTTAATAGGGGTATTCACGATTCAGTGCACTTGCCTGTGCTGTTGAGGACTTGTGCAGTTAGGTTTTCGTGAACACACCACTATCACTTTTTCAAAGCTGTCAAAATTTGTCAATGCACACAACTGCTCAAGTCCTCAAGTCATCAAGTTTTAGGCTACAGTAGAAAAGCACTTGTGCATATTTTTGACATACGCGTATTTTGTTTTTAAAGTGCACAAGTCCTCAACTGCACTGGCAAGTGCGCTGAATCATGAATACCCCTTATTTAAAAATAAAGCAACTTAGTCACATCTAGGTTGCTAACTCGTTACTGTATTTGGTACAATTACAATACACAAACATTTTTTATAAGTGCTACACAAAGAAATTTTAATAATGTTTATTTTACGTAAAAATTACTTATATTTTTTCAAAACGTTTTGAAACCTCTTTACAACAAGTGCATTTATTCGTAACATTATTAAAACCGTAGTTTAACTGGTTTGCAACAAAACGAATGATTTGTTGCGAGTTGCTTTTTTGTAACTTTAATGCAACCCATTTGTGACTAGATTTGTTTAAAAAACCTGAAATACCAGAGAATTATAGCATATTTTTGTTACAAATCGAAATCGGTGCTAGCTAAAAGTGCCTCTATACTATACGTTTCATACCTATGACATGTCAAAAATTACAAATGGTTTTTAGCTACAGATAGTGTGGAAAATATAAAACTGTGGTTTTGAAATGTCGTTTGTATTTGCGTCAGTAAATTTTTGAATTAGATTCGTTTCTAATTTCGTATGTTTTTCCATCTGTACAAAATGTCAGTTTGATAAATTTTTTTATGTAAAAATGGAATGAAAGCCAAATTTAAAGACATTTATTCAATAAATTGATTTATAATGAATTTGTTCATAGTTTGAATGGCCAAAGGAGGACACTTTAGAGCTTCACGGTTAAAACAATTTAAAAACTTTTTTATTTTGAAATGACATGTCAGATAGTGTTGAGACAAAACAAAAAAGCTGTCGGACAAAAACTTAATTTTGGCACACAAATGAAATTCAGTATGTAATATTTTTGACGTGTCATCTGTATGAAATATATAGTCTGTGGCACCTTAAGAAGTGATTATATGTAAGTATAATTTAAAAAGGAAATATATAAAAATATTTAAGTTTATCATTTGCATTTTGCTCGTAAATATGTGCCTCGTAGATGAATGTCCTAGCCCATTGCCAAAAGTACTATAGTTTTAAGCAAGAGAACTTGATAGATTTACCTTTTGCAGAATATTAAAAAGACTTGTTTTAAAATGCCATTTTTAAAGGGTTTCGGTTGAAAAAGTTTTAATTATTTTTTTCCTTTATGTATATCCTCATTGAATGCTTGACTATAGCTTATATTTTTCAAAATTTTTACACTCTAAGAAAAAAAATTTACTAATTAAAGAAATTAAATATATTTTGCAAGTATCGAGGAATGTGATTGAGGTAGTGTGTACGGACTTATTGCCAGTTAGCAAGAATTTTTTTATTCAAGTATCAATTTTTTTAGAAATATATTTAAATTTAATGCCAAATAAGTTCATGGAGCAACAACAACAACAACAACAAGTTCTTTGTATTTGATTTAATAACAAAAAATCCTCACATACTGCAATAAATCCTTTTGGAGCTTTAAAGTCATTAATGTGTATGTATATATTTGTAATTACTCAAGCAAACTGCCATAATTTTAATCCATTATCAAATGTATAAAATATCAATACGGAGCTGCATTCAAGATTTGTGATTAATTATCATTCCAAATAGGTTTTGTTTTTCGTTAACCGCTTCCAAAAAATATATATAGAATAATGAAAACATGAGCAGAAACATAAAAAAAAAATCAAACCTTAATTACTTTTACTTTAGTACTCTAAACATAACTGCAAGAAATATTCTAATAAACTTCAAATTCATGCCATAAAAAAAATTTTTTTTTTTCGTTTCCCGAAATCAATAAAAAGTTGACGTAAATGAATTTAAGTTAATTATATCTTGCTTTTGTTTATTTTGTTTTTAATTTCATGGACATTTTTCATATCAAGTATTATGAAATAAGGGTTGGTTCTTCTGTGTCTATGATAAAATTTTATCAGTTGACTATTTAATTTCTAATATTTTATAATTAAGATTATTAAGTAACTTCTTTTTACTGCCGCTTTCTCGTTAGATAAATATATTCTATCAACATTGAACAACTTGTATGATTATGCTAATAAAAACAGCTCTCTTAACTTGATAACCTGTCGCTCCTAAGATTGTTTAAACATTCTCAACTCATCAATAGTACTGTGCAACAAATTAAGAGGCATTGTCTCGGGAGTAAACCAGGCCAATCTCAAACGGTAGTATTTGACATAAGTAACAAATGTCCGAATTCCTTTTTGCTCCACTACGTTACAATTAGTGAAGTAAAACTTCTTAGTCGGTTATTTGGTATTGAAGATAAAATTTTTCGAGTCTCGTCATGTTTTTATGTTCAAGAGCAATGATATTTCAAATTTTTTGTGTTTTTTGTATGGTGACCCCCAGAAGGGTGACAGAGAGAGTGTACAGTGGCGGATTTAGGTATTTTGCCGCCCAGGGCCCGACATTAGCGCCGCCTCTTACATATTATAATTTTTCCTACAATATAACAAAATTATAAAAATTTAATTTTTCATTTTTTATACACAATTAGATAATAATTTATACACAATAATAAAAATAAAGCGTTTTATTATGTGCTCGTGCAATATCATTTATTACCTTCTCATAACTTAGTTTTTGAACTAGATCTGCTTTTGTACTGGCTAGATAAAATAAAGCCAGTGCATTTAATCGCTTCTCATTTATAGATGCCAGTAAATAGTTTTTAATTCGCTTTAATGTAGAAAATTGGCGTTTTCCTGAACATTTTTTTCCTCTTCCTTTCAATCTTCATAGAATTTGGGCATTTTTGAATGAGTATGAATGCCAAATGTCGTCCGCAAAGGAATGGATTGAGTTAAGTGTCAATGAAAGAAGGTTGTTTATAAAAAGCAGAAACAAGGTTGGCAGTAACCTGCGGCTCTCTTGCGTTAAGGGCTTGCTCCTCGGATGAAATAGCGTCAACTTTACTACACGAATTGTTCTGTCCTTTAGGAAGCTTGCGGTGCATCGAGCCGAGTCAGCACCAACACCATATGAAATAAGTTTCGATACGAGCGCTTTATGCCACACTCGGTAAAACGCTTTTAAAATATCCTGAGCAACAACCTTGTTCTCTCCGAAAAAGTAAACGCATTAGTTCCATTTTTCGGTTAAGAACACCATAAGGTCACCAGTAGGCCCTACAGATACCATATTGGCGATCACTGAGCAGTTGGTTGTGCTCCAGATAGTTCATAATGTAAAAGTTTATTACGCCCTCCATAGCTTTTAAAAGCGTAGAGCATATTGCAATGGGTCGGCAGCTTGCAGGTTTCATGGCATCGCCATTTTTAGGTACTAGCTGAACATTGCGACTATTTTCATCCCTTCCAACAAAATGGAAATACTCCTATTCTTTAGGAAATGTTGAGAAGATAGCGAAAAGACCGATCCAGCGAAGAAGCAGATCTTTTAAGCACATTTGGCAGTATGTCATCAGGACAAGAGGCTTTGTTTATGCTGAGATTTGTAAGGAACTGCTCTCGTTTGAAAGTAAAATACCTGCATTGCAGAAGATCTACCCTCAACAAAGGGCAGTGGCTGATTGCTATCCGAGAGAGTGGAATTTTGTGCTAGCAATCCAGTCAATAGGTTCGCTTTATAAGCCAATTCAGTCAAGATTTGATCACCTTTTAAAAGAAATTGAATCGATGGCAAAGTCTGATTCTTTAATCTTTTCACAAATGTCCAACAAATTTTGCTCACTTTGGGGCAAAAAAATTGCAAAACAGCGATTCCTTGTATCGATGCAAAGCCTTTTGTCATCAGCATTCTAGTGGGAACGCCAACTCTGAAAGCTTTCCTCTTTAGACATGACCGCAATCCTGCAAGTCTCATTAAACCATGAGTGATGTTTTGGTTTAGTTTTTCTCATCTTCTTGGGAATAAAAGACCGCATACCCAATAAAATATTACGTGTACGGATTAGAATTATTAAGTTATGATACAAATTGTTAAACGCAGTCCAATTTGCATTTCCATAAAACCAATGCAATCCTCTTCGCAAGTTGTAACAGGAATACTTAAATAAATTCTCAACGATATTTCTACATTTGGATATACATCGCAAAGATCACGTAAATGAAAAAAAAACATTTATTTTTTGCAGCAGAACTTATATTTTTCTTCTCTTCTTGCAATAATATTAGAAGATAAATTTTTGAATCTACGAAAAATTCTCGAACACGAAACTTAAAGTTACTTTTAATATAAGCTACAATGTTGCTCTGTTGTTCTTTAGATTTTTCGGCCATCAAAATTATTCCGCCCTCTAAATACAAATTTTCAAATCTCTAAATAAAAATCAACAAAACATTTAAAAAATTGTTCAATTCATTACCCTAATTTTTTATTCAATAATACCTTATATTAAGTTAGGAAGAACAAAAATGCATTATTGCATTACGTTATTCATTGTTTTTTTTTTCAAATTACCACAAATGCTCATGTTAAAGCAATACTTTCTGTAACCGAAAAAGTAATCGATTTTACGAGTTTTCTGCAATATTTTATTCATTACCTGTAATTGAAATTTTTGCTGGTTAGTTTTTCTTAAACATTATTCGCTCAACATTTGGCCGTTCAAAAATTTACAGCACTCATCAAACTAGTTTATTTATTTATATTGAGTTTCTTTTTAAATTAGCCACGAAAAAATTTAGCCGCCCTGTCAATTCTGCTGCAACCAAATGGATTCCGTTCCTAACTTTTGTGTTTTCCTCAAATTTGTTCTGCCTTCAAAAATGTTGCCGCCACTAAAATGTTGTCGCTCTAGGCCCGGGACTCACGGGTTTAGGCCTTAATCCAGTACTGAGAGTGTAGGTGTGCTCAGAAAAAATGTTGACGGGAAAAAATTAATAGGACCAGCTTACACAATTAACCTCCCTAGCTGACGTGTAATCTTTAACTCGTAGAGGATTACTTATCTGGGGTGACCCTTAATGCAATTTTTTGAAGAATATTTTTGTTTAAGTAACAAGGAATTCTTTGGAAAATTTTATTATAGTTTCGCAAGGACAAGAACTAACGAATTAAGTTTTATAAGTTCATTTTTCATATTGTTTAATGCAATTATTGATTAAAAATTAAATCTAACATCACTGTACAAACAAATTTTGATGCAGTGGAGCAAAATAAGATTCGAGCTTTTGTTACTGATGTCAAATACTATCTTTTGTTATTGGTTTGATTCACCGCCGGAAATGTTTGTTGCACTGTGTTATTTAACTAGTTTTTTCTTTATATAACTAATTAATTATAACAGCAATTATTTACTACAAGTAGTAATTTAATGATTTCTTTACTCTTTTCTTTTCTTTCCAGGTATATATTTTAATTCACAACAACTTATGTTCCTACCATTATTGCAATTTAAAAAAAAAAACTGAATGTGCTAACAGTCCGGTAGTAAGCAGATGTTTGTTGTACTTGTAGCCAATAACATGACGAGGTAAAACTTTTAAAACAAAATTTTATTTATAAAATATGTTTACTGATATCACACACTGAAGTCTAGCGCCAAGCAGCTATTATTTTCCACACAATTGCCAAGCAACAAGTGGTTACCTCAAGCTACCTCATGAATACCTCTGAGTACCACTTCAATCACGAGACTCATTTGGCGCGCCGTTGTCTGATAGCAATGTTGTTAATAGATTTAAGCCATAAATTTTAAGATAAGCACAACAAGGCTTAATTTGGGTTGCATTAAGCGAGAAAATATTTTTTAAATAAATTAACCGGTTGCGGATACTGATAAAATTTTGCGTTAAGGTGTTAAATAGAAAACGTAATATGAAACGATGGGATACTTAGAAAAATAAAAAAAAGTTTTATGGCTACCAAAGTGATGACTCTGTGTTGGCCATCACTGTAAGAATTTTTGTAAACATTATGTTATTCATAAATAGATATTTGAAATGGATTCTTTTAATTTTTTTTTCTGCCGATGTCTTTCAGTATGTTCAAAAGGTCTGACAGGCTGTAGACGCGTAACTGACATGTCATGACATTGATGCTGATTTCGTGATTGAGTTGGGGTCGCTTGATTTAAGTGTGCAACTGTGTGTTCGTATTTGTGACTTCAACTCCTGTTCACTCTAGTTTGTTAAGGGTTGAACTTTAATTTTGGCTCGTGGACTATGTGTTGAAATATGATTCTTTAAGGATCAATATAAGGGATGCTCTACAAATAAGCAGGTTCAATTTAACTCACTTGATTACAAAAACAACAGCTACAAATGGAACAATACCCTTTGCAACAACAATACCGACAACACTGCAACATTTTATGTGTGAGCAAAATAACTTTCATGAAGGGGAAGCTCTATGAAACAATATGTACTAAAGTGTCAGAGTTTGTTAAGAACAATAGAAGAGGGTGTAGTTAAAAGTAAAAATCGATTTAATGCCATCTCTAAACAGCACATATTTTAACTTGTATCAGTACTAATTATAAAAAAAAAAACAAGATAATAGGTTTGGAATTTGGCCTGATGAATTGCATATTTATGTTATGGTTTTCAAATTAAATCATAAAATATATTATTCAGACATTATTAGATGCTATAAGCACGCGTTTTATAATTGAGTTATCTCACATTTTTGACTTGTATCTTAAATAACTTGTTTCCAAAGTTCACAATCATGATTTATCTACTTATAAAATAAAATCGACAAATTAGCTGACTTTAATTGCCACTTTGCCTTTTTATCTGCTATTTAATACCACACCATATCAAATATAAAGCCGGATTAAAAGTTATAAGATTACTATCAGCAACTTACAAAAGAAAACCATAATTATTTTGATTAATTTGAATTATTAATACAAGATTTCATATCTAGAAATTTATTCGGGTCATTCCTTATTTTGTTTATGAGACATTTCATGTGAAACCTACAACCAATACAATTTTATGCATTCGATTTTATTTCTTTTTTGGTTATTGCACCTGTGGCTTAATAGGAAAAACTAAAGACTTCCGGGTCCTTTAATGACTAACATTCGTCAACCAGTTGTTTTGCTTGTTTGAAGAATTCTCATTTTGAAGTCGTGACAGCAGTAGTAACAGTCGGTGAAGCGGTATATTTGTTAATGTTTTGGTTTTGGTTTACGATCGCGAGCAAAAACTACAACAAAGCAAATAGTGATTGTAATCGTCAAACACCCCTGCAGTCCAAGGCATCGTTACATTTGTCGATAATTCTTTAGCAAATCTGTCTTGTTTTCGTTCATCGAAAACAGAAAGCTTTAAAACAGTGCACGCAGTTGGAACTTTTGTATGAGCTATTCGTCAATGAAATATATAAACAAATCAGCGTGTTTCATCAAAGAGGAAGAAAAATCGTGCATGATTTATTCAAGATTTCTTTCAGACTTGGACTACTGGGACAACGTTACTGGTTCGTTGGTGGCAGTGCTAGTGTTTGAATCGAAGGGCCACACACTTCGAATGGAGAGAGAGAGAGTTTATGTGCTCTTTTGTAACGCTACGAGTAAGGTACGGTTTTTTTCACTCTCTGATCTAAAGTATAGCAACTTGAGTACGGAATTTATTTAAAAAAACCCATTTTGGTCAAATAATTTGTATACACAGTTTTTCATGCTTTTCTTTGCAGTTGTGTATTATGTCAAAAAGGGTTTTATCCTTATAATCTTATAGGGCCACAAATTAAATATTCAATGCCAGGGCTTTTATCGTGAAAATTCAACCGCTTTTCTAGTTGAAAATAACTACAACTTTTAAATATGGGTCAGAAGTCGTGAAACGTATCAAATCAAATCAAATCAAATCAATTTATTGAGTCTTACTTGGATTTTTACAATGTTTTAAGATATATTACAAAATTAACTTAGAACTATAAAGTATTATTCTAAAAGGGTTATAGGATTAATGCAGCTTGCTTAGTTTTACATGGGAAGTAGAAAGGAGTGTCGAATATTAGTGAGTAAAAGATTGTGCTTGCTCTCGGCACATATGTCATAGCGGTAGATGTATTATCTTGTTAAACTTAAATTAACCTAATAATAAACTTAAAACTAAATATGAAGTAACTTAAACTTAATTAAAGGCTTATATTGCTGTGTTAGTCTTACGGAAATGTCTGACGAAATCTTTTTTTTTATTAGCCTCTGTGAGAGCCCAAAACTATACATTTGTAAAACTCAGGTAAGAGCGGAGCCGTTAAATCAATTTCTGTAGAAATATCTTCATTTAAAATACCAATAGGTGAAAGGTAGACACTGGAAGACCAGTTAAAGGAAATTTGGTAATTATATATATCAACCATTAGACTGTTTTCATGACAGTGTAAATTTGAAACAAATTTCTGAAGTAAAGAAAGGGAGTACAGGCAGAGCGGTTTGACTAATGCTTCGCTATAAATGAAAAGGTTAGAATATCTTTTTATATGAGATTCATAGTAACGATCTACGCAAAGTCTTAATATTTTTCTCTCAACAATTTCTAATTCTTTTGCCACTGTTGGGGATATGGAGAACCAAATGGGAAAAGCATAGACCATTACCGAACGCATACTGACCTTATAAATTAGAAGTTTTGTCTTTTGACTTAAGAATTTGTTACGAAGCAATTTTGAAAAATGCATTTTTATTCTATTTACTTTTTTGATAATTAAACGAGCATGTTCATTAAATTTGACTAATTTATTGAAAGTTACACCGAGATATTTGATACTGTTTTTAAATGGTATTTCAACGCCATCCAAAAATAGTCTCAGTAATTTACTTTCGGGTACAACAAAATAGGCACATTTTCCTGATGCATTTCTGAGACAAATTGCTTCGGATTTTGCTATATTGATTTTAATTCCCCAGCTTTTGTAAAAACAATTTATCAGATGAAGATGATTAGAAACCATACTTATTGCTTCATACGGAGACTCGGCATGAGCGTACACAAGTGAATCATCTGCATATAATATGCTTTTGGAGTTATTGGCATAATGAGGAAAATCATGAATAAATATGTTGTACAAATGGGGAGCTAGTATAGCACCCTGGGGCACTCCACTACTAACGGATCCCATTGATGAACATATATTATTAATTTCCACAAAAAACTTCCTCTCACTTAAAAAACTACGTAATAATTTAATGATAAATGGGTCAAAACCTATTCTTATTAATTTGTATACAATTCCGTCATGGAACGCATTATCGAATGCTTTTTCAATGTCAAGGGAAACTGCAACAGTACATTTTTTTTCTCTTAAATTACAAATTACGTCGTTATGAAACTTAAGTTGAGCATGATTTGTCGAATGCCCGCGTTTAAATCCAAATTGATTGTTAGGGATGTAGTTATAATTTATATTCAAATTTAATTTTGAATTTATAACATGTTCAAAAAGTTTTCCTAGATTGGAGAGAAGTGAAATTGGTCTAAAGTTATTTAAATTATAAATTCCCTTCTTTTTTTGTAAGGGGAGAATCTTAGCAATTTTCCAAGAATTTGGAAAGTATCCGATATTAATACAATTGTTGAATATTATGGAAAGAAATTGAAATGCAATTAAAGATAATTTTTTTATAATATAGTTAGAAATTTTGTCGTGGCCAAAAGATTTCTTTGAATTTAGTAATAATGAAGTTTCTTGAAGTTCTAAAGGATTAATAAAATTAGTGCTATTTGAGTTTTGCAAAGACGAAAATTCAGAGGAAAAGTGGCT
Source organism: Dichetophora obliterata (assembly GCA_963920525.1). Taxonomy (NCBI): domain Eukaryota; kingdom Metazoa; phylum Arthropoda; class Insecta; order Diptera; family Sciomyzidae; genus Dichetophora; species Dichetophora obliterata. Next base: position 111,776,028 of record OY986438.1, on the reverse strand, counting down.
CAGACAGGACGGATAGGACGAAAAAGACAATTCTATTGTGGAATTAATATTAGTGTTATCATTATTTAAAGGAATGGTTTCTTTATACACCTCAGTAAAATGATCTTTAAAGGCGGCTACCTTATCGCTGTCTTCAGTTAAGAATTCATTGTTTACTAATACTTTATAGCAAAACTTACTTTTATTATTACCAATTAACTTGTATATTTGTTTGTAAGCTAATGGACCGGGTTTAATTTTTTTTAGCTTATTTTCAAATTGCATCGATTGAGAAATTTCAACTTGTTCTTTGATAATAGTTTTAAGAAGCTGAATTTTAATGGACAATTGAGAATATTCTGGGGAGATTCGGTTACAATTTCGATGATAAATTTTTTTAAGATTTCTCTGCCAAATATATTTAATTTTGAAAAGGCTTTTTATGCTATCTGGTATAATAAATTTATGGTTTTTTATTTCTGTAACTTCCACGTGTGAAGATGTGATTGTGTTTACTGTCTGTGAGAAATTTTCTATATGTAGGTCTATTTCGGAATTATTTAAGTTACGATCAGAAGGAGGTAATAATGGAATCAAAGCTGAATCTAAGTCGGACTGAAAGTTCGTCCAAATTGTATTCTTAAAAGAAGTTAAAAAACGTGGAGGATTTAGGAGGTACTCAAAATCATTAAGCTTCAATTTTAATTTTAAAGGAAAATGGTCTGAAAAAGTAGAAAGAGTGCTTGTCTGATAATTTGGATTAATAAAGTTAATTAAATTGGAATTTATAATAAAGTGATCCAAAAACGAAGAGCCATTTGGATATGTAGGTTTTGAATCCGAGATCCGTACGAATTCATGTGAAAAAGTTTGTAGCCAATCATGTAAATATTTTCCATTGCAATTATCAATTCCGTCGCCCCAAGATCGGCTTTTAGAATTTAAATCTCCGCCTAGAAAGCATCCATCAAAATTTTTAGCAAAATTCTTAATCTTATCAAGACCATCAATTAATTTTGAGGGTGAGAAGTTACAAGGAAAATACAATGACCCAAGTAAAAAATGTTTAATGTTTCCGTTAAATGATAAATTTATTTGGACGAATACATGTGGAAACTCTAATCCCGGAAGTAAGACTGTCGAATATTTGAATATCTTTTTGATGGCAATGCCGGTGCCAAGGGCTGAATTATCTGAAATAAAATTATAATCTTCTAAAAAAACATTTTTATTTTTGTGCAAATGTAACTCTTGTATAAATGCGAAGTCAATATCGTTGCTATAAAGAATTTTAAGCAATTCAATTCTACGACTCGTTTCTAGAAACGATCTTATGTTAAAAGTAAGGAAATTTATAAAATTACGGACCATATTTATTACGAACTTCTTCTAATAGCTTAAAATATTCTGATTTGGCTTGTTCTTTAGGAAGAGTCTTAAAATTATGAAGAAAAGATTTTATTTTAGATTCCAGAGTAATGGGTTCAGGAACATTAAAGTAATTGGCAATTTTAAGAAAATCATCTACAAAAGAAGGTTTATTTACTCTACATGAGTTGTCAAGAAAGTTACTAGCATATGATTTATTCGGGGAGACTAAACTAGAGTTATTTAATACCGAGTTAACTGCTTTAATAGCATTGAGTTTCTTTTCTTTTGCCAAGTTTAACTTATTTTTTTTCTTTTGAATGTAAACTTTGTAAGCTGGACAACCTCGAAAATTTGCAGGATGGCCACTTTGTTGACAGTTAGCACAAAACGGGGTAGAATGCTCATTTTTTTTTAGTAGACAGCAGCCAGGCTCGTGATCTTGATCGCATTTCACGCAAGTGTATGGTTTGTTGCAGTTCCTTGCACTGTGACCCCAAAATTGGCAGCGCTTGCATTGAATTTCCTTATTATTACTTTTAGGAGCTTCCCATGAAACCACCTGATTTAAAATGTATCGAACCCTCATAACATCTCCCAATTTTTTCCCAGGAAGAAGTGAGACAAGGTATAGACCTGTGTCGTGTTTGTTTTTAAGAGAATATGATGTGACAAATTTAGTGACTTTATCTACTACACCTGGAATTTCCAGATCAAGAGCTGATTTTATATCATCCGTAGAAGTTTGATAATAAATGCCACGCAGAACTAAATTCACTTGTCTCAGTGCCGAGGGGGTGAAAGAGTAAGATTCTATGCCTTTCTCCCGCAACAGAGCCATCATTTCAACATGAGCTGATAAATCTTTAAAATATAACTTACCTTTAGAATTAGAATTGTTTTTAATTTTAAAAGAAACTTGTGGTGACTTTGCCTTTAATTGGTCAACCAGGTCTTTTATATTGATATTATAAAGTATTATGGGAGGACAAAATGAATCTTTAGCTTTAATTTGGCTTTTTTCGCTCTTACCTTGATAAGCTTCTTTTGAATTTTTATTAGAATTTGTTACAGAATTTGTTTCAATGTTTAAGTCTCTTAGAATAGAAAATCGGTTTTCAGAATTGGTATGGTAACTAGATCCATTGATGAGGCATGAAGGCTCCTTGCTTCCGAATGGACCAACGTCGAAATTTTTTACATGGCCGCCAATATTACGTTTAAATCTTTTTTGCATTACTTCTTGAAAATCGTTTTGTTCCGTATGCATGGTTACATCTGCTAAAGATGCGCTTGATGCGTTAATAACTTTTTGTGATTCTTGAGCGTCTGTAAGCTTGTCTGGTGCTTTTTTTTGGTGCACGCTGTTGTTGAGCTCGTTTGGGATGGGATGCTCATCCATAGTAAAATCAAATTGGTGGACAGAAAATTATTTTCCAATTTATACGGAATTATTTTTATGTTAATTAAAATATTAAAATTATTAAATTTCAATTTTTTTAAGAACGAAACGTATCAGTCTTTTCATCTTTTTCGACTATTTTTATTTTTTAATAAAACGATAAATCGGTATTTAGAAGTTATGGCTATTTGTACCAAAGATGTGTTTTTCATTTTGCTAAAAATCCCAAATTCATGTGTAAAAATCCCTTTTTTCTAACTTTATCCCTTCCAAAAGATTGTGAAATCCCGCGAAAAATCCCTCCAGTTTAAATGTCGAAATAAGCAATTTGATAAAAATGAAGTGAAATAAAAATCATATATCCCAGTAGTTTCAACTTGGAACTACTACTTTATATGCGAATCCACATACCACCAATGGTGGGGGCATGCCCCTCGCAATGTATTTTGTACGTCCTTTTAGCACATCGATGTCATTGACAGGGGCGAACGTGCATTAACATATTCTTTGCAATTCTCCTGTCCCATTGGGCCATACCTGTAAAGGCTTGAGAAATGGCATGTCCAAAGGGATATGTAGCCACCAACCAAACTACAGGGTTAATTCTTAAAAATTCATTGACATCAAAAAAGCAACTTATACGTATACATTGTGGCGCCTCGACTTGTGTGGGGAGAAAAAAGTTCCATTCGTATCTCTCTCAAAGTTAACCTTGATCTATTTTATAATAATTTCCAAAATATTTTGGGTGTAACGAAAACCGTCAGTGAGCTAAATTTTTTGCAAAATCCTACAAAAATTATGTTTTTTTATGTAATAGTTGAAAAAAATAAACTGTCAGAAATTGAAGGCTGGAAAAAGCTCTTCTAATCTGCATCAAACAATTTTAAATTTGTGCAATCGGATTACAGATAATGTTGTTTTTCTTGAATTATTTATTTTTAATTTTTATGTCGGAATTGCTTAAATTGTTACATATTAAAGTTAAAATTATAAAATATACACTTAAAAAAAAATACTGCAAGAAAGTAAAAAAGAAGAAAAGTAATGATTTTATTTAAATTTTTAAAGTTTTTGTTAAATTAATAATTTTTTTTTTGCAACTACAATATATTTTATTACACCAGCCAATATATTTAAGAAAAATATGATTTTTTTTGAGGTTTTGCAAAAAGTTTTAGCTCACTGACTTTTATCCTAAAATCCAAAATATTTTGGAATATCTTAAAATAGACCTTAATAGACCTTAATAGACCTTAAAATAGACTTAAAATAGAAATAGGTTCATTTTTAGGGGGTACAAATAAAATTTTTTTTCAATGCACCTTTGTATATGGCTGGGTCGATTTGCATACCTATCCTAGCAAAATTTTTGATACAAATGTGACAAGCACTCTTAGGGACACTGGTTTTAGAAGACATTCTATAGATCCAAATGTGCTTCTTCTTAGCCTTATCAAGAAGTGCTTTGAAGAGACGTCCTCATAAACTACTTCTGAAAGACATTCAAATAGCACTTAAATTCAATAAAAGTAAAAAAAAGTGTATATAATTATAATATATGTTTTAGATATTTTCTGTGGAATTTTTTAAACCCACAACAAAATCCAACCACTTCCAACACTAAAATGCCGTAAATATAGTGAAAAGGGATATTTTACGTGGTATTTTTGTAAGCACTCAACAAAACCCAAACATTTCTCATTTCCAACACCAATTTTTTAAACCCCCCTCCCCTAACAACAAAAACTATTTCATTCCATGAAATGTCTTCTTAAAGTTTTCCTAGAAAACATCTATGAAAGTCCTTTCATTGAAGAGTTCAAATCTTCCATTGAAAAAATTCTGGAAGCACTTCTAGAAAAGACAAAGGAAAGCATTCCTCCCAATGACATGCATATGTTAAAAAAATGATTTCTGGGTGGAAGGGATGAAATTCAAGACTTTCACTTCCACTTTACTTTCTTTTGGAAGCACATTTTTGCTGGGATGTTGCCTGGACGATTTTCGGATCAGGCACGAAAACTTCTTAAAATAAAGGGGGAGATAGGGGTGCACTTTACCATATCACATCTTCAATTTTGTGAATTTTTTCTTTATGAATTTTTAAAAAAAAAATTTGTGTATATAAACGTGCACAGCTAGAGCAAAACTGATGCCAGCAATTAAATCCTCGTGCCCGATTCAACCAAGTGCACCAAAATCGCCCAGGCAACATCAATTTTATTACCTCCATACAAATTGACCCAGCCTTGTATACGTAAAAATATATTGTATTCAAGCCGAGGCACAGAGGGGTATTTTAAGTTTCTGGGCGGCCCAAATTCGATTTTTCAAAAGTCACTGTTTTTAATAATTACCGATTGTAGGTTAAAGAGAATAGAATGTTAACTAGATTCCATTTTTTTCATTCCTGTTTTGCTTACATTCGTTTTCTACACGCTGTCAAAGTTTCTTGTTGTTAATTGTGTATTTACTACTTTGTTGTTTTTATATAAAGTAACAGTTTTAGCAGGCTGTGCGAAGGCGTGTTGTCAGTTTAAACATTTAAGTAAAATGGTAAATTGTAAAGCAGGTAAATATTATTAAATCCACTTGACTAAATAATATTATAATTTAAATTCATACTAGTAAAGCAGCATTTAAAAATATGGTATATTTGTTAATTCCAATGGGTACCAAAAGCGAACTCTGGCCAAAAAGTTATGCATCACCACTCATCACCACTTCAATCTGTGATTAAATGTAATCTTTAACGTTGTATTGTTCAGATGGAAAAAAAAAATTTGCGGGTTTTGTGTTTTATAGCCATTTACCTACGTGGGAAAATATATCATAATTTATGCTGCTTTACTGTACCACTTTCGTTTTTTGTATTTGAAAAAAACATTTATTCCAAATTTAGGTCCTTTGAAAATCAAGTAAATAGTACGTGGAGACCTAAAAGCAATTTTTCTGCAATAAACACTAACATTGAAGCCACCAAAAATAGTGAGCTGCAATTGGGTAATTTTTTTAAAGAAAAGCGAGCTTTAGTAAATAGTAGTATTTATAATATAATAAAAGCGAGTTTAAAGCAAAATGGCTTAAAGTCCAAAGAAAACCCAAAGATTTTCTCAAATCTCTATTACCTACCTATACGTCAGCTGTCCGAAGAAGCCGCTGAGGCCAGAAATAAACACTTTCGCCAATACCGACAAAACTATGCACGAAAGTTTTCAAGAGAGGCCTGCAATAGGGATGTTATATATAGATTGCTGCTAACTTCCGATCCTTGTGATGAAGAAATGCTTGTTTCGACAGATCACAGCAACAGCCACGAAAATATGACGGACACAATGAACGAAAACACTTCATGCTCAAGCGATGACCATATGTCCGAATAATTAAATTACATCTGGATAACAAGTTTCTTAAATTTTTAAAATAAATACACATTTATTTCATATCTAGCATTTTCAACTTCAAAAGTTTGAGGTATTTTCTTCGAAATGCTGTAACAGATCCCCTCTACCCGCCAAATGTTAACAAATTATTTTTTTACGCCTCACCGAGTAATTTTTTAACATTCTGCTTCATAAATTTACTTCAAATAATTTTGTCCGCCCAGATCATCAAAATACCCCCCTGTGCGAGGTATAAATGAAGCTGATACAGTTTGAATCCAAAATGAGGTAAAAATCAAGTATCAAATCAATTTAATTCAAATGCATTGGGCATGTTTTTAATCAATTACAATAAAAACTTAATGAAACACAACATTGAATCGTCAATTGTACAAGATTACAGGCAAATCGATGTCAATCAGTTATTTAAAAGGATTTCAATCTATCAAAATTTTGACACAGTAAAAAATCCTGCCAAAAGACTCAAACGCCCTCTCGCCCTTTTATGGTTCAAAAATCCCACAAAAAGAGCGAAACCCCACCAAATCACATCACTGATAAAACGATTCGTAGCATTTGGGGACGCTGTGAGCGAGTCAGCATCATGATTCAATTATATGTAAGGTTGAGTAAGCTGAGAGCACATATCTGTCGGCGAATGTCAAAAACAGCTGTTTGGTGTTATTCTTTTTTTACCTTGACATTTGCCGATCCAAATAACATCCATCCAGCGTTTTTGTTTAAAAATGCCACTGGGCACTTTAAAAAAGGAAACGTTTTCCTTGTTCCAATAGTTCTGGCGAATCGCGTACTTTTTCGGCATTTTGAAGTGGTAACAAAAACTCAAACTCCAAGAAAATTGTTTAAAAGTTATTTTAAATACAAATTTAATATTAAAATTCAATAGTTTGACTTCTAGTCAGAAATTTTAATTTACTTGTCTTTTTTGTTTTACTTTGACATTTTGCGATCCAAGTTTTGTTGTTGTATGAGAACAATTTCATTGCTACTTAACCTTATATATAATTGAATCATGGTCAGCATGTGATCTTTATAGAACGCTTATTAAACAAGGTTTATTGTTCCAAACAATATTTCGGGATTTCCCCGTTTTAGCAGGCGACGGAATGAATATGAAGAAAACATATTAGTATTAAGTGAGCTTCGACCGAGAGTTGTTCTTTAAAATTTTATAGTAATATCTGAATTTTAAATATTTTCGAAAATCTAGCTTTATCTATGCCTTCAATTTTTTATACTCATAATCAGGGCTTGGGTTTTGATGCCCTAAAAAACTGCAAAAAATTACCTAAAAAAATGACAAAAATTACCTAAAAACTGCAGAATATGACTCAAAAACGGACAAAAATTACCTTAAAAACGCAAACAATTGCGTTTTATACTACACGCAATTACACGCAATGTTAAAAATTTATTTTATACTACACTAAAAATATTCGTGTGTAAATATTACTAATAACTGCGGCCATTCTACCAATTTTATTTTGTAGTTTTCAGCCACGAATAGGATTGGAAGAATCGACGTATATTAGTATATATTACGAATATTTTATTCGTATTCTTAAAAAACAAATGTATATTGTACGAATACATTTGTTACATTTAGGAATGATCATAATATCTTATAACGAAAAAAAAATATTCTGTTTGAGCTGGGTTTGAACTTCGGCTCTTTAGCTTACGGGCCACGCATTCCACCAGTAGGCTACAGCCACTTTACAATGATACAGTTAATTAAATTCTTTAGTTCGACAAACCAGTCAAAAAAAAATTCTGTCTGAGCTGGTGTTTGAATCTCTGCTCTTTAGTTTACAGGCCACGCACTCTACCAATAGGCTACAGTCACTTTACAATCATACAGTTCCTTATGTTCTGTAGATGTTCAAAAAACAAAGCTGAGCGATTTCGGTTTTCAATTTTTTAAACTCTACTAGTAATTCGGACGGTCACTTACAAATGAATTGTTTCTACTAATATTGTTTTTCATTCGTAAATAGTACGAAAGCATTAGTAAATACTATGAATGTAATGAAAGAAATTACGAAGTTATTCGTACGAGAAATTTACGAATATTATTATTTATATGTACACAATCATTCGTACAATGCACTAATACGAATTGATTTATTGTTGTTTACGAATATCATTAGTATATAAAACAAATATATTTGTAGATACTACATCAGGACTTAGAAAAATTGTACGAATGAATTCGTAAAGATATCACAATAAAAATACTTTGTATGTACTTTGGAATGTACGAATATTTTAATATGTTTAAAATTTGTTTAAAAATTTGCATTTTGACATTTTTTAGTACGAAAAATAACAAAAAAATATATATAAAAAGTACACTAAAATTTCCTAAAAAACCGAAAAATGCTCTAAAAATTAAAAACGTCCAAAAATGATAATAAAATAACTTGAAAATCTCTAAAAATTACTAAAAAATGCCCTAAATCTAGTAAAAATTACCTGAAAACTAAAAACGATGAAATATGATAAAAAAATGTCCTAAAAACTTTTCATATTTAGAATTTAGGAAACATAAATGGACGTTTAAAATAAGCAGGAAATGTCTTAAAAGCAGCAGAAAAAAGATGACATGCATTGAAATCCGAGCCCTGCTCATAAGGTTATTATGTCTTATTTCATCTTTTCAGAGGAAAATCAACCTCTACAAACCTGGTTCTATTCACTCACTTAATAAAAAATGAATTGGAGAATGGTAAACAAATAGACGTTATTTTCACAGATTTCGCTAAAGCATTTGATAGAGTTCAGCACTCTATTCTAATTAATAAGCTCAGTCTAATGGGTTTTCATTCTTCACTCTTGTCTTGGCTTAGTGAGTACCTTTTAGGTCGTAGCCAAAATGTATGCATCGGAAAGACGATCTCAAAAGCAATAATTAATCATTCAGGTGTGCCACAGGGTAGCCACCTTGGGCCGTTGTTATTTATTCTTTTCATCAATGATCTTCCTAATTTTATACAGTACTCAGATTGCCTTATGTATGCTGATGATGTTAAGATTTTTAAATCTGTAAGCTTTCTCAGTGATCAATGGAGTTTACAAAGTGATTTAAATAGTCTGCACTCATGGTGTATGCTAAATAAACTGAATTTAAATTTGTCAAAATGCAACATAATGTCATTTTATATGATAAGATCTCCAATGTTTTTTGATTACTCAATTTTATGCAACGCCTTGATTAGAGTAGATTCTAAATCTGATCTAGGTGTACTCTGTGATAAAAAGATGTCATTTTCAGGTCATTATGACAACATAATCAGCAGGGCTAATGCTATGATGGGATTCGTTAGACGCAACACTAGAGAGTTTGCTGACCCGTATACCTTAAAGACTCTTTTCATTTCCATTATAAGATCAATACTTGAGTATGGGTGTGTAATATGGGACCCATTTTATGAGTCGCATAGTACAAGATTGGAAAAAGTCCAAAAACGTTTTACTCGTTTTGTTGTAAAAAAACTAAATTGGAATTTTATGCCAGAGTATAGCTCCCGATGTGCACTTATTGGGCTTAAATCGTTGAGTTCTAGAAGAAAATATTTTCTTATAACTTTTGTTCGAGATCTTTTAATGAATAATATTAACTGTGCGCCAATCCTCGCCCGTCTAAATATTTATGCTCCGGAAAGACACTTTAGGCAAAGAGATTTTTTTTACATTCCGCACCATAGAACTAACTATGGCCGGAGTGATCCGATTTTTAACATGTGCACTGTCTATAACAGTGTAAGTGCTCGTATAGATTTCACTCAAAATAGAGAGGCATTTAAGCAAACTGTATTGAGTATTGTATAAATCCTTAATTTTATATTCTTATAATAATTCCATTATAATTATGGTTTTAGTGTAATTTAAGATGCAGTAAATAGACTGTTAAACACTTTTGTCGATAGTTTATAAATAAATAAATAAAAAAAAAAATAAATAAATAAATAATAAAAAATATATTATGCTTCTTGTGACTTTACATCATATTTATTTTTATTTTTTTCGTGCGGTACTAAATTGTAGCCTCCATGGAAATCATATATTAATGGTTTGTTCTGCATGACATGCGTCTGTTATGCAATTAACCATACAACCATCTTTACAAAAACATTTTTCATTGTTAGACATTGAAAGGAAGATGGTTAAATCAATTATTGGCTGTGTGTTTTGCCGATTGAGCAGAAATAAACTTTTTTCGACCCTAAGGTGGTTTTGGAAGAAAAACATTTGCCACATCCCCTTTTTACCGCCCACAAATCAATAATAATTCTATATATTTTTTGTTTTTTCATACTATGTAAGACCAAAATTTGGTAGTTAAGTTCGTATGCTGATTGTCGACAACTGTACTTAAAATAGGCGTGTTCACACTACGCACACTTTTAAGAGTAAAATCGAGTGTTTAGTTATCAAGTAATTGACGACCTTTGATTTCGTTATTGTAGCGTTTTTAATTTCCAAGATATAGTGCAAAATATGTCAAATTTGTAAAGAAGCTGCCACGCCCACTTGTTCGATTGAGCTTAAATTATGGAAATTGTTGAATAATCTTATATTTGATGTCTAAATTTGATGTTGCTTTTGTAGCATTTTTCATTTCTAAGATACAGTGCAATAAGTGTTTAAGTTTTATAGGAGCTGCCACGCCTTAGGTTGCCCGCAGAGTAAGCGCCGAAGCAGACAGGCAGGCAGACAGGCACAGGAAAACTATGTGAACAAGAGAGAAAAAAGTTATTTCTATGTCGTTTCTTCGCAGGGCCTGCCTGCCTGCCTGCCTGCTTCGGCGTTTACTCAGCGGGCAGCCTAATGGTCCAAAATTTCTGAAATACTTTTTTAACTTTCCTATACCATCCTAAGCATCGAAAAATACTAAAAAATTCACAAAATAATTGTCTCCGTCTAACTTGTATGAAACGAAACACTGCTGTATGCCGTATCGTTCTATATGGGAAAAAAGTTTTGAATGTTACCGCCTTATTAACTGTTTTGTCAAACAAATGACGGGAGTGCAAAAAAAACTTTTTTGGGGGCGAGGCAAAAAACAGCGGAATCAGTTTTTTGTCTATAACTCTTTTACTTTTAGTCCGATTATTTAGTTTTTTATATCGTTGAAAAATGCATGACAAGGACTATGTTTGCTGTAAAAAATCGTTGCCACCTTATCTTAATTCTAAGCATCGTTTTTGAAGAAACCTCCCCTCAATCATAAAATTTGATGATGCAGAATGAAGGCTTGATTATTTAATTATTTGTGATTTTGATCAGATTTCACGTTTCAGAGCATACTTTTATCACAAGTTTTTTTAACAGTTTGTTTTTAAACAGACAAATATAGTTCAAATCGATGAAAACAGAAATATTAATAAGGATAACTTTCCCTTAATAACATATGCAAAATTTCATGAAAATCTGTCGAACGGTTACTAAGATATAGAAAAAAGAAGTCAAGAAAAAAGAAGTCAAGAAAAAAACGAAAACCTCTAAATTATAAAAGCCAATATCTTTAAAAATAAAAAATTTTTTCGACTCACAATTTTGAGAAATGATTTTGCTAGTAAATAGCTGCCGAATTATCGTATTTTCATTAAAAAATAAAAAAATAGGGATACGATTCACTAATTCTGACCCGTATGCATTATTTGAACAACTTTTTTTTTTGGGAACAAAATAATACAAACAGATTAAACTCTTGCTTTTTAGTATTGCGAAATTAAAAATTTATACAAATGCTAAGGAGTGACATGAGCATGGAGCATCAATCTTGCATAATTTTTTGTCATGTTGAGCAGTAAAAGTGAAAAATGTCAGAAAAGTATAAAATTCGTTTTTCCCAAATGCTTTACCTACACATAGATATGTAAAAGTTGACCCCAAAGAACATTTTATCGATTTCAAGGTAGGCCTGTTTTTATTTTCCTTTACTATTTTATTGCTGTGCTTTTGTTTCAATTCCTCTCACTACAATGCCGCCCATCTCAACACAACTCTCAAGTTGCGTTGCCTGCAGCATAAAAAAATCATGTTATATGACAAGAAGTTTGCATGTTTTGGGCATACTGGTGATGATGATGATCAGCGATAAGCAAAATACTCGTATGTTAGGTCTGGTTGCCTGTTTGGCTGCAGAAAGCCTGCCTGCCGGTTTTTCAGGCCAAAAAGGTGCAAAAACAGGCTAAAACTGAGCGACATTTCGACGTAGACGAAGACATATCCAAGGTTATATGTTATATTTTTGTATAATGTGCATGTGTTTGGGTGGCATGTAAGACTTGGTAAGGCTTTAATGGCACTCGAAGCATTAAAATCTGATGAAGATTTTGTTCAACACACACAAAAACACACTTCAACACACTCATGCGTGGCACTTTAAATGTGGCGTGAAGGTTACAGCAGTCAGTAATAACGACCGCCATACAGACAGATAGACTAAACAACTGGTTTTGGCCTAGGTTAGGCAGCCAGCCTAACCTGGGTGGCATTCTGCACACTGCCCTTTGCTGCTGCAGCAAATTGGGGAGGGTCACGATGATTAGTTTGGGTGGGTAACACTTAAACACATAAAACATCAGGACCATATGACGTCGGTCGTGGGTTAAGTATATGTACCCCAAAGTTTATAAGTAAAAACTGTTTCTATATGCTTAGGATCGATTTAACTATGGGTTCATTTCTCAACGGTTACGAGCAATATTTTGTCGCACACGCCAGTCTTTCAGTAGCGATGAAGAATAAAAGGAAGGAAGGAAGACGGCAGGATGGACGCATGGTCGAACGGAAGGAAGGAAGGCAGGAAGGAAGGAAACAAGCAAGGATAAACGGAAGCACGAACTCACACACACACACACGCACACAGCTAGATAAACAATGCCGCTGCATGCGCTTATATGTGGTAGTAATTGAAATATTCGCGTGCCAATTCGCTGTTCTGCTGTCTCATGCAGCCGCTTGGCACGTACGTAACGAGGGCGCGCGTCCAACGTGCGCTTTCTTGTGGCAACCCAGTAAAATAAACAACAGCCAAATCAACTTTTTCGGGCTTTAGTTGCGCCCCCTCAGTAAATTATGTTGTTGTTGTTGCTGTTCCTCCTTCAATTGGATGGTTGTGTGTTGACATCGTGTAACTTTTTGTTTAAGTCCTAAATTCGGAGGTTCGACTCCATATACTTACATATACATATGTATATCTTTTATATCATATTTTATTTGTATTCATTTCTTGCTCATGTCTTGTTTATTGTTGTCATTTTTGTTGTAGCTGCTGCTTTCTTGACAGCCTTTTTCGTTCTGACATGCTTTAACCATTAACTTTGCCAAAAAGCAAAAAGTATCTTTTTTTGTTTAGCTACCTAGCAGCCAAAAAAACAAAGTAAAAATATATACATATGTATATACTCTAACAAGAAAAATGTATAGCAAACAGCATTTTATAAATTATGCCGTGAAATCGATATTTCATGTTAGCAGCCATTTATGGAGACAAGACAGCAAAAAAATAAAACAAATAAAACAAATAAATTGCCAGCGATTTCATCGTCTTCCAGTTACTACTTTTCCAAAAGGTAGTTCTACTGCATTTGTTACTATTTTTCTATTCCAAGCGTATCATATTTTTTCTTTCTTTTTCACTTAAAAAGTTATTGTGTATTGCCATTGTTTTCATTATCTGCGGAAACTGTACGTTGTAGCACTTTTCTCTTAATTAGTTTGTCATTTTGTTCTTTGGCCAGCCAAAAATTGTTGTCTCTCGGCAAATAAAAACACATATTTGTATGAGAATAGTTTAATTAATGAATTAATATGAATTCATTTATGTGTTTTTATACCCCACACGTACTGCTTAAGGGGTATACTAACTTTGTCAAGGGCGTCCGAAGGATTTGTTCTAGTGGGGGGGGGGGGGGAAGGCATAATTGAATCTAGAATAAACATAAACAAAATGTAACCTATGTAATGCTGTTTACTACGATTATTGATACTAATTTTGAGAATATGATATGCACACTACACCAGTTGATACACGCTTGTACATATTAGAAAATCTTATATAATTTTAAAGATGGTGTAAAAATCTTTTTCGTATCATGCCCGAAATATTTTAAAATTTTATTTAATTTTTTGTCATTTAACAGTGGCGTAACTATATTTTCTGCGCCCGCCAGCAGATTTCTAAAAACGCCCTGGTTTTTACATTTTGAGTAAAACTGTCTTGTAACTAAGGTTACCAGAAGCATAGGCAGGGGTGATTTTATCATTAGGCCGAGTAGACTGCAGCCTAGTTCGGAGCATTTTTTGGGGCAGCAATATTTTTTTTTTGCTGTAAATTTTTGGGAGCGGAAAATTTATGTATGTATACATATATATAAATATTAGAATTGTTCTTATCTTATTTTTTTGAAAGTTACGAATTACAGATCGGAGTTTCATTCCTTTACTTAGGTAAAATGTGAAATTTTCAGATATAAATGTTGATATTTAAACGTGCTGTAAGTGACTTTCAAGTTGAAAATCTGATTTGTATGGGAAATAGGTTTTCTTTTTTCACAAAAATCGCATTTACTAGTCATGCAATATGAATTTGAAAATAAGAGTTCTGCAAAATGATATATTTAACGTAAAAATTAGGCAAAAACTATCAGAGCTGTAATTTTTAATTCTCGAAAAAAATCTAATTTTTTCTTGTTCTTTAAAAAAATCGCTTAAATCTAAATATCACAGTGTTTCAATAAAGTGCAATGGAAATATTTTGTGAAACTATGGCTAATATTGAAACGAAAAAGGGTGCAATTACGTTGAATAACTTGGTCGTTATGAAAGTTTTTCCTAGAAGTGTTTAGAAAATTTCCGATTCTGAGTATTTTAATAAAAATATTTTCAAAAATGCAAATATTAGAAAAACAACATCACGGGTAGTTATGACGTAATCTTGAAATGTTTTGTGTCAAAATTAAAATCCTTAAAGTGGCATTTTCTGGCATATTGAACACAAAAAGAAAATCATAATAAATCGGAAAAAAATTTAAAATATTTTATTAAGATTTATTGAAGTTATTAAAATGAGAACTCTAAGTTTTTTCGAATTTTTATGATTTGTTTTCTATTTTGTGCCGCGGAAGTAGTCGAAAAATTTGTTTAGAGACTTTTAGAGACGTCCTTGCGGTGACAAAGAGTTTCTTCTATAAATTGTTTTTAAAGCCCAACTTACAACTACTTTGAACAATTTACTGCTTACCCTACTTTGAAACCTAAATTACAACTTTTCAAAATATTTCGGTATTTAAAATAAAATAATAATATCAAAATTGAGTCATTGTCAAGATACCAACAAAGATCTGAATGCTGCTAGGTGTAAAGATCTGAAGGTGTACGATAACACGATAAGGACGTCATATTTTTCAAGCCTAGGGCGCTCACTGTAGTAAATCTACCTCTGAGCGTAGGACAAAACAAGAGAACTTTTGGCAAAAAAGAGAACAAGAAGAGACTATTTTTTGTTCAAAAGTTATCATTTATTACAAAAGTAATATTTTTAAAATATTTTCTTTTATAAATATATTTATAAATTAAATATTTTCGTATTTCTTGAATGTTTTGGAAACTTCCACTTAATTTATCATCAAGGTGCTTGAAGGCGCCCCTGACTTAGTTGCGCCTGCCCGCAATGCGAGCGCTGCGGGCCCGCTTTTTACGCCACTGTCATGTAATATATTTCAGTAATTTTTTGCTAAAGCAAATGTTTTTAATAGTTTAATGATTTAAATAATGTGAGGCCTATCGAGCCAAAAGATTTCAACTTTTAAAATTAGAATACAATAATTTCCTAACATTAAACAATATTTTTTTTTTGTTGAAAAACTGAAAAAACTAAATTTACAGGCCAATTTTTTAAAGTTTGAAGCCTTTAACTCCTAAACCAATTTCAAGTGGACTAAAATTTTTCAGATTTGGATTTAGGAGGTCAAAATTTATATCATTAGCAAAAATTAAAAATTTGAGTTGTCGCTATTCTTAAAATGTTCCCCGGATTTTTTACCGGATCTCACACCGCAATGACACCAATCTACTCATTTCAAAACGTATGAATAAATAAATAGAGAGGTACATGTATATTTGATGTGTTTTGGGTTTCATAAATTTTCTAAATATATTCCTGAACCTCCTGCAAGGCTTGATTCTGAATCCTGGTTCAATATATGCACGTGACGCGAAAAAAGTACAGCAATTCTCAAACTGGGTGGGCGCCGCTAAATAACGTGAATTTTAAGAAGTATAAAATGATTGTTGGAAATCGAGTATTTACGTATATGCCATAAAAAACTTTTGATTATAACATATTCTAATGTAAAATCGTTTGCTTAATATGATATAAGGTTTTTTAAAAAACTAGTCCTTGAACCAAAATTGGCCTACTTTAAAAAATTTCCTAATATTTTTTTCTTTCGCTTTTGAACTAGAAGCTTTGCTCTCACCTAAATCGCTGCAAATTTCTTAAATTTAAATGCAGTAGAATTGTTTGTCATTTAATTAAGTTCAAGAAAAATTAAAAAAGTAATCCAAATTAAATCATATTTATGATAGAAAAACAAGCCAACTTTTGGGAAAACATTAATTTCTTTAAAAAATGTATTTACTTTGTCTTCTACTTGCTTACAATGACTTTCAAGCATAACTTTGCATATCGTCAAAGTTTATATCCGTTATTGAATTAAATGCCCCTTGCTATCTGTTGCAACGAAGAAGAAAAGCTATCTGTTGCTAATAAGGGATATCATTCCTTAACATTCGTCAATTTCTCGTAGGAATAACATCGTAATTTATTTCATTACATTCGTTGTATTCACTAAAAAGTTCATTCGCAGGTTGACCTACGGCATTATTCGTAAAAAGTACGAAGTTTAAGTTGAGTTTAACAAATTTACAACTGAAATCGTTCAGACTGGTTTGTCGAACAATAACCGAATATAAGGACATGTGTATTTACGAGGTGGCCGTAGCCTACTGGAAGAGTACGTGACCTATAAGCTAAAGAACCGCGATTCAAACCCCAGCATCATTCGTAAATGTATGCGTACAATATAAATTTGTTTTTGTACGAATACGAATAAAATGTTTTAAATGTGTACCAAACTACGTCCATTCTACGAATTCTATTCGTATCTGATAATTACGAATAAAATTCGTAGAAAAATTTTTCAATTTAAGAATACGTATTGAAAAGTTTTTGTGAAACAAAGGTAAACGAAATGGTATCGTAACCAGGGTTGCCAGTTTGGTAATTAATTACCAAATTTGGTAGAAAATTTTTGACTTGGTAATTTGGTAATTTTTTTATAGTTTTGGTAATTTTTTTCTTTAGTTTTTCGAAAAAAATTCTAAATAATCAGTTTGTTTGCAAGATTTATATAAAAAAATTGTATTTAATATTACATTAAACATTTTTTAGGGCAGCATAACCTTTATGTTTTGTATTGAACATTTTTTTAAGTTTTCCGAACGCATCATCTGAAAATATTGGGAATCATGTCAAAAGAAAATGTTAAAATATTTTAATCTTGAAATTTAACGTTCACAAAGAAGTCTCTTATAAAAACGAAGCTACGAAATAAGATGGATTTTAATACAATAAATAGCATTATGATTTCAAAGGAACTCTACGAAATGAGAGACAAGCCTCCAGAAGAAGTGGTCACCAGAAGAAGATTTTTAGATTGAAAATTGAGATTTTTTTCGGCATCAGCTCTAGTTTAGGAGTTTTAGGCAAAAATGAAAAAACTTGTTTTTTCAAACAGAATAATATCTTTAAATTGCATCAGTCGATTTCGATCGTATTTGACAGCTTTGATTAGGAAATATTCGGCCCTATCATGCTTAATTTTTCACGCGGAATTGGAAAAAGGAGTTTTAATTTTAAAGATAAAGCTCTAGAACATTTTGGACATTTTTAAGTTATTTTTTCCTGAATGTTTTTTCCTTTTTAAGTTTCCTGAATTTTCTTGAGGCTTATCTTAAAAATGAAAACTCTCTTTTTCGATTCCACTTGAAAAAGTTATTCATAATAGGGCTGATTAGGTCTAACCATTTTTGTAAACAAATTCTTTTTCATCTTTTGTTTTGAAGATAATTGCCTAGAAAATCATAAATTTTAAAACTTTTCCAGAATAAACATATTTGCTACCGTGAATTGTCTGAATCATTGTCTTTGAAGTTTGAGCATTCATTTGACCTTTGCAGATATTGTGGATAATTCCATATATATTTTCAAATAACGAAAATTGATTACATGAAAAATTTAGAGAAAAAATTTCTAAAGTAACATACTGAAAAATTAGGGTTTTCCAGACGCTTTAATTGCTTTGAATAAATTTAATAAAATTTTTGTTTTTTTCACAATATGTTTTTGTAAAACGTATAAAGATATCAGAAAAATACTTTGCAATAGTTTGCGCTTAGAAGCAGTTTTTGGAAAAATAACTGTATATCCTATTTTTCATAACTCCTTAACTTGAGGTGATGGTGAAAAAGTTTCTTTATATTTAAAATCTGTGCCCGTAGTTAGAATTGATATCCTATACAACTAACGAACTGTGTAGTTTCTGATTGTTAGTTATTAAAAAATGATTAAAATTTAAACTTGAGGAAACCGATAATTTTTTAAAGCATTAAATGCCATATCTTTGTATTTATTCATTTACTTTCTCAAAATCAATATTCATTGCCAATGAATACGGTATATTTTTTTAGTTCCTACTTATTTCAAATAAAAAATATAAGGATCTCATTTTTATACCATTAATTTATAATTTTTTTGTTTTGTTTTGTGACAAAAAAATTACGTTTACCTGAATTTACTACTTATTTGTGATTTTTATATTAATATAATAAATAAATTTTAAACAAGAAAAAAGTTGCACTTTTTCTATATATATATATTTTTTTATTTTTTATTTAATTCAAATAATAAAGATATGCGTCACATTTTTATAAGTATATGAGTTTATGCATTTTTCTTATGTTGTGATTTTTAGTTATTAAAAATAAGAAATTTTAAACAAGAAAAATGTAAGACTTAATAATATTAACTAAATTTATTTTACTACTATTTCTGTTTATTAATTTTAAGTAATTTAAATATTGAATAAATGTTTTCTATTAAAAAAAATTATAATTTTATTGATTTTCTTACTTTAAAAAAATGTTTGTTTATAATTAATTTTTATTTAATTTTGGTAACTTTGATTAAATTTTGGTAACTAAATTTTTTTACAAGTGGCAACCCTGATCGTTACTTATTAGGCCGTGTTCATATTACTCTTTTTTGTCGCGATTGCGGCACCGCTCTCAATTTTTTTTCGCAAACGTGGCTGAGAAATACTGAATATTAAATTAATAATGTGCTTAAATATATACAAAAACGTGAGAGCAATCGCAACTAAAACGCATAACAAGAACACGACCATACAGCAACGGGTACAACATACTATTTGAAAATGAATGGTTCAGCTCTGCTTTATTTATAAATTAACCTAAAAAAAGTATTTTTGTATTCTTTTCAAAATGTACTAAATACGTAATAAACATATCGTCATATGAAATCAAAAGAGCCATAAGTTGCAAAAAATTCAAAATCGTCTTTTTGATTGATTATGATGCATCTTATCAAAATACATGTTTTGCAAAATTTTACACTTCTACAACTAAAACCGACGTTTTTATAAACAAAGTTCTCAAAGCCCTAAGTTTAAGCGCAACTTACAATTTAGAAAGTTTTTTGATATTCTCTTAAAATTTTTTAATTTAAACTTACGGCCGTTTTGATTAAAATAAAGATATTTAAAAAATGTTCATTGCCTTGGGGGGAAGCGTCCCCCCTTTACCCCTGCGGACGCCCATGAACTTTATCACTCTGTTTGTAACGCGGATAAGGGGGCGTGACAGCTAAAGAAAAAAGTAAACATTATTGATTAGCATCACCTGCTGAGTCGATTTTGCCATGTCCGTGGATACTATTGGTGTCTGTGGACACTATTGTAGCCGCAATTTTGAAACTATCGTATTGAAATTTAGTATATGTGCTTACATTAAAAAACAAAGATAAAGTTCGGGAATGAGCAAAATCGTGTGGAAACCACGCCTACCTGCCATACAAAGTAGTTTTATCAAAACCTGATATAGATGGGTTCTCACCGTTTCTGTTTAAAAAATGTGTGTCTTCTTTGATGAATCCGCTATCACTTATTTATAATAAATCTGTAAGTGCTGGTATCTTCATTGATGAATGGAAATTTGCTTATGTTACTCCTGTTTTTAAATCAGGCTCAAAAAATGATGTCGAAAACTATAGAGCAATTTCAAAGCTTTCAACATTCTCCAAACTTTTTGAATCTATTGTAAAAGATAAACTTTATTTTATAGTGAAGAACGCAATCAGCCCATTCCAACACGGATTTGTTGCTGGTCGTTCCACTGTCACAAATATAATGTCTGCCAAATTGACGTTATTTATACAGACTTCACCAAAGCTTTCGACAAGGTGTGCCATAGTGTCACCTTAAGTTAAGACTTAACTTTGTAATATATACTACCTTGTATCTAGACTCAGTTCTGACTAATATGATTTTCTATCATCTGTCAGTAAATTAAATAAATAAATAAATAAAAACAATAAAATCTCTAAAAATGCCGCAAAAATTACAGTAGTGGCTTGTAATGTTGCACATTGGACAGGCGCTGCATTGGAATCCTCGCCATCAGTTATGTTGGCATCTGATTTTTTTATCGCTATCAAAACGGCTCCAAATCCTTCGTACATAGTAAAAAATATGAGAATAAATTTTATACTATTTGGTGTACATATAAATCCAAACCAAAAATGTTTTAAAATTTTTACCATCAAATCTTACAAAGTTTTCCAAGCCATTTTTTTCGTCAGACCAATCGATACTACTATATTTTCAAATTTCCCGATTTCGGTGAATTTTTTACTTGCGCACCAGAATATATTTTGATTTACACATGGTATCCATATAAAATTTTTAAATTATATTTGTTTTATTATTTTTATAATACTGAGTGGTATAAAATTTATAAAGTATTTGGAATAAAAAAAGTTTATACCACACAAATGTTATAAGAAAGATAAAATTTTCCCCTAAAATTTTTCTGTGTATTTTCAGAAGAAATATCTATATCATTTTCACTGTCTTATTGAATTGAATAAACAGTTACGTACTTCAATTTCTTCATGACTCAAATATATAGGCCTCGTTGTCGCGTTGTTTAAAAAGCGAGTCTTATAATGACAAAATTTGATTGACTGCTATGTACATGGTGCACAAATTTACACGTCAAGCATGGCAAATCCAAATTTTTGAATATCTAGAAAACAATTTTATGTGAGATACTAGAATTATACGATTTTGGCTTACACCTAGCATAAGAGAAAGATCATGTAAGCTCGGATCCCAAAATATATATATAAATTTAGAAAGTATTCAACCTTTAACTGTGAAGGTTAAATCTCTTCCGCTGCACTCTAGAATTTTTAGTATTTTTTGTGTGTTCTCATATCATTATCATTGTTAATCAGTTGTATTTCGGCGATGGTACACTCAGAAAAAAGTTTATCGGAATATGAGAAAAAAGGCATCCATATTAAGTGAAAAATGGTATTGACTTTGCTCCAGAGAATGTTTTATCTAATTGTGATCCCAAAAATTACCTAAAAATGGCAAAAAGCTTCCATGAAAATGAGAAATATTTTCTCATTAATAAAATAGACCTTATCTTTAATAGAAAAATATTTCTTTATAATACGTTCAACCATTTTCTTTATTGTGTAAATTTTTCCCGAAAACAGAGAAATATTTATTTCATTTTAATAAATGTTTTCTTTAAGTTGCGTTTATAGTTTCTCACAAAAAATAACACTTTCTTTAAAGTAAAGATATTCTTTGTTTCTTTATTTCTTTAATTTCTTAACATTGATACAACATATTTCATTATTGCGTACATTTTTCTTTAAAACACAGAAGTATATCCGCAATTGCGATTACATTACCATTACATTTGTTTTGACTCAGTTCTACGCAAAGTAGAAGAATTAGTATTAAATTATGATTCGGTCTTAAAAATATTAGTTAAAAATGTGCAAGTGCTAAGTACTAATTTAACTTTTGGGAGGAAATTAAATTCGTTCTACTTACAAAGTACGAGTATAACTTTTAAATCGAATTTAGCTTTTGGCACAATTTTGAGTGTACAATTAAGACGTTTGCCATAAATATTTATTAAAACGTAGTGAAACTGGCGTTCATGGTACTAAGTTTCAATGCAAAAATTCTCAAAATCTGATCGAAGAATGTTTTTGAAATACATATCATTGGACAGGTGATGAAACCACTTTTATAACGATATATAGTTTATAAGCGCACGATTAAGACTTTTGCCATAAATATTTTTTAAAAAGTAGTGAAACCTTAGTACCTTAGTACCATGAACGCCAGTTTCACTACTTTTTAAAAAATATTTACGGCAATGATATGCATTTCAAAAACATTCTTCGATCAGATTTTGAGAATTTTTGTTACACTACTTTAAAAAAATATTTATGGCAAACGTCTTAATTGTGCACTCAAAATTGTGCCAAAAGCTAAATTCGATTCAAAAGTTAAACTCGTACTTTGTAAGTAGAACGAATTTAATTTCCTCTCAAAAGTTAAATTCGTACTTAGCAAAAAGTACTTAGAAAAAAGTACGAATTTAACTTTTTGCGGATCAAAAGTGTTGGTTTGAGTCTTCGCTAAGTTAGCGTCGGATTGACGAATTTATCTTCACGCACTTTAAATGTGTTAAGAGGTAGAATTATAGTTGTGGCATTGTTTTTCGGGACTCTTTATAAATATTTCAGAAATTTATTCTGAAAAACGATTTTGTAAATGCATCCAAAACAACAGTAGTAATAAACAACATCACTTTGTGTACCTATGTTAAGTAAAAAAAACCTTTTGAAGAAACAATCGTCATAATATACAACACTTGCTTTTCACAAGATTAATCACTCTCACGCTCTCACGCTTTCTATTTTTTTCGTACCTCATTCAATATTAAAAAATATATTGATTTTTGAGAAGAAGCCTTTTTAATTTTTGAGAAAAGATTTGTTGTTATTGAAGAAAATATTTCGCATAGTGAATTATTTATCAACAATAGAGAACATTTTTCATATTCTATAAATTTTTCTCTATAAATGAGATTTTTTTCAGTGAGAGAAAAATACTTATCATTATAGAGACATGAAATATTTTCATTTCCCACAAGGAAGGAAATTTTTCATCGAATATGTGAAAATTTATTATAATTGAAGTAAATTTTATTTGAAATAAAGAAAATTTCTATTATCGAAAAAAAAAAAATTTTTTATCACAAAAAGATAGGTGTTTTTTTTTGAGTGTAGGTATAGCATGAGCGGAGAAATGCAGATTGTGGTGTGAAAATTACCACACGTCAAAGTTTATGTCATTTTTTCATTGAACGTTAGCGTTAACGTAACGTTAGCGTAAATATCCAATATAAAAAAGTTGACCATACGTCCATTTTATTGTTGGTGGAAAATCTTTTATTATGAAAATTTTATATAACGAATAATATCATGTTACATGGTATGTTTTCAATGTTTGCAGATCATTTTCAACTAAAAAAATCTACAATTTAGTGTAATCTCAAATTCTAGAAGACAATTCTAGAGTGGTGAAGTCGACTATGAAATTGTCGATCCGAATTTAGCATTGAAGAATGTGACTTAAGTGAAGAAATATGTATAGAAGATGCTAAATGCATTAAATCCGATAGAGCTGATGAAGATATTGTTGACGAAATTTAGAGCAAGGGTAAAAAAAATGTAAGTGTGATTTATAAAAATCTGATCCGTATTTTCTACAAAAACAATTTTTTTATACGATCTCTTTTATTTCATTAAATATATACATTTGCCTGTGAAAAAACTAATTTTATGTTTTGGATTAATTTTTATAATATAATTTTTTTTTAAAGTTTGCGACTTAGTGTTTTGAAACACTAAGTTTAATACAACTTTTTGTTGTATTAAAGAAAAGGCTTGTGAATTAAGTGTATATCATATTTAAAAATGTAGTAGCTAGTTGTCAAAGAAAAAATAATTACCAAAAAACCTTTTTTTTTATTAAAACTTTTTAGTAAAATTAAAAGGGGTAACATTTACCACCATGTCACAAACTATGTCCAAATAATTTACTTCCTAGTTAAAGGTTAAAAAGTAAAAAAAGGAGTTTTCTACACTAAGGTAGGATTGTGAGTTAATTTGCAACCAACAAAATACAACAATTGCGTTAAGAACTCATTCTTCTGCTGCCTTTTATTGGTCTGTTTGCTTTTCCTGGTTCTTTCTTTGGCAATTTAATGAAGTGGTCCATTGTGTTGCTCACTTAAAGTAGGAAATGAAACAAAAAAGAGAAAAACACGCTAGCAAACCAGCCAAAAGATTGCCAAAGCAAAAAAGAGAAAAACTTTTTTCAACGCCCCAGAGACGAAAAAGTTCATATAAATTAATTTACTAATTTGTGCTATAATTAGCGATATAAGAATTGTAACCAAGACAGGTTGAAACAAAAAAGACTCAAAGCAGAAATCAAACAGATAACGACTAGGCTGGGAGCAGACCTTTTGTTTGACTTTAAATAATTTAAGTAACCTTTTAGATTGATATGAAATTATCAAAAACTCCGTAAAATATTTTAGAGGCAATATTATCGCTCTTTAACTCTATTTCCATAGGTTTGCTATTAAAGTTGAACTCCACGTAAAGTAACTGTAAATGCTCTAAATTTAATGACGCATAAAAATTTTTAATTAAAACATTAAAAATACAAATCATTGCGCCTTCGCTTAATTTGCCGCTACTTCTAATTTATCTCTTTTACAAATAAGCGCATTTGCCTGAATTGGCAGACACCTTTTTTTTACAACATTAGAATACATTTGTGTATGAGTAGGTACTAAAAATAAATTACAAAAATAAAACGAGCAAACAAACTCAACCAAAACAACATTAACAAAATTATTTTATGTGTTTAGAATAAAGAATAAGTATAAAAAAAGAGTTGAAAAACATTATTTCTCGCACTTTATGCAACATCCGGCTGCGAAATTATTTTAGTATCTGGCAGATATGGTGAAAGAGTCAAAGACCGTTTGACCGACTTGACAGCCGCACTTACACAACAACAACAACAACAACAACAACAACAACAACAACAACAACTTGGAATTCTGTATGTTAAACAAAATTGTAATACGTGCAAAAACAACATAAAAACAAAATTTAAAAGAAAAACAACCAACAACTTCAAGCTGCTCACGAAGGTGTTGCCAAAATTATCTGCCGCCTCAGTCGGCTGACTGCTTCTAAGATAAGTATAAATAGCTTTGTTGTTGTTCTTGCCCATTCTATGAGTAACAGAATTAAGCAGTTCATTTAGTAGAAAAAAGTCGAGAGAAAAAAGAATTTAATTTGCGGCACTTTCTGAGATAATTGTGCAGTCTCCGGTGTTGGTATCTGCTAAATTAAACGTACATCTGTTGACTTAGTTTTTTTTTTTTATTTATTTAATTTTAGCCATGACCAAGTGATGTTATTTTCTTTTTGGTATGCAGGCAGCTTTAATCGTTTGATGTGTTCGAAAGTTGTTAGATTTTTCTGGCAGTGATGCATGAAGAAAAATATCTACTTAATTAAATTTTTAAAAAAATCAAAGCTTGGCCAGCTTGTTTTTTAGTGTTTTCAATTAAGTGTATCCACTGAACCAAAATGCATTAACTTCACCCAAACTTTAAGACGTTCTTTGTTATGGCAAATCAATCAAGCTGAGGAAAATATGCACAAATCAATAAGATTAATAGTGTAAAATAAAAAAATTGATTTCATTTAAAGAAAAGTCATTTTGAAATAACTTAAAACAGCTTTTAGTCTCGTCAAACATGCTGCTTAACCCATTAATTACTAATGGGTATTTAAATACCCATAAAACAGTGTTTACGAAAAAGGTCATGTCTCGAGAGTGGTAGTGGAATATCAAAATTTTTTTTTTTAAAACATTACGGAAAAATGAAGCTATTTATTGTCTTATCAATGTGAAACGAAATTCATACAATTAAATGTTCCTTTTCGAGATCGAAGATGTGTGATTTTCAAAAATGACAAAATCCATATTAAAGCTATGTAGAACATTAGAAAATGAAAAGATCGAGGGAAAAATTCGTTGTCAGTTTGCCTCTAGTATCCTCTATTTATCAGGTGTTCATTGTGACAAAAGAGTGTTGCCATATATGCAAATTTTGATTAACACTAAGAACCCGGATTAGCCGATTGGGTATTTAAATACCCAATTCAGATCTCAAATACGGTGACAGTTACAAACCTGTAATTTTGTAAAGCAACTTCTATGGCCTATATAAGCTTCCTGATAAATTTTGAAAAAAATCGTACGGCGGAATCTATGAGCAGTCTTAAATGGGTTCACAAGATTTGCATGCATACTGTAGATACAATTCCTCTGTCGTCTGCATGGCAAATGTTTAACGGTTGCTTTCAAATAGAAATACTTTACAAACAAACATGCAATAAATATTTTGTGTTACACCTCGACGTTTAGCTAATTTTTTATGACTAACTTAAAATTTGCCAAATATTTGCATGCAACACTCGAACTTTTTTATGATGACAACTGTAATTTGTGCATCTGTGCAATTTACAGCAACTACATAAAAGCAAAATCAACAACAATTTTATGTGCTGACTACACTTGAAGTGCTTAAAAGTACAGTTAAATTAATATTGGTGCTTAATAAAAACTAGAAGATACTCTTTTGTAGAAATAAACTTTGGCTAAGTACTTTTATGGCTGTAATCATGATAGATACAAACACACACACACACAAACTAAAGCTATTTGATGTTAAAAGCTTTGGTCATGCCGTTCTTAAATATTGACAGCAGTCGCATGCATTGAATACAATTTTTGCCAAAATAGTTCTGCTGCCAAAATATTTTTTTTTTTCACATAGATACATTTGCACCATAAATAGATAGCTAGCCAGATACAAACGTGCAGCTACGCACACAACACAGTCTGCTGATTTTTGTTTTTAGATTTTATGATTTTCTAATGTTTACTTTTTTCCCCCTCTTTATTTTTCTGTTGCATTGTGTCATTTTCATTTTATTTTTCCTTATAATGAAAACTAACACCAGCGAACGAGCAACCAACAAGCTTGTCTGCTGACTGTTTGTCTGCCCATTAAATTGGCAGCAATGCACTAAAACTTGTCTGTAATGCAATGTATTGCTTAGTATCTCGGTAATGGTGCTTTCGTGTGCGTGTGTGTGTGTGTTTTATTGTGTTGCTGCAAATGTAGCGGGGATAACGATTTTGCACACTCTACGTCATTGATATGTCAAATAAATTGTCACGAATTGTCAACGATATGTGTGCCAAACATATTTCGCATTTTTTATTAGCTTTAAAGTACAAAAAGTAAATATTAGCTTTAGAAGTGGAATTAGTAGATGTAGCAAAACGCCACTTTTTTAGTAGTCGGTCTTTTTTTATGGCTAAAGTATGGTTGAAAATAACAAAATGTTATAAGTCTTTCGCAATATACATTCGCACATGGGCGGATTTAGGGAGGGGCCCCGCAGGCACGTTTTTCAAAATGTCTAATTTGATTTTATTAATGCATTTTTCAATCCAGGTACCAAATTTGCATTTTCTTTAAATTTTCTTCCTTATTATTTATGTTCCTTTTTGCTTGCGTCTATTATAGCAAAAGGATTCAATATTAAAAAATTGTTTGCCCTCTATGGTTATGAAAATCATACTCCATCGCGCGAGAGTAAAATCCCTTTCATTCATTCAGTATTAAAAAGAATAAAAAATGTACACTGATTTTCTATGTTAGATGATCGTTTGAACGTCAATAACGCAACTATGTATTGAAAATTATTTGTTTCAAACGATTAATTTTGACGAGCTGATAGAAAGTTTTGCCACAGTTAAATCGATAAATAAATTTTTTAAATATACATATCTCTGGTCACAAGGAATAACGACTAAGCTTAAGGTATCGTAAAATACGATATTTTAATTGCACGAACTACGACCCATTTTTTTTTAAATATATGAACATTAACAAAGAAAATATGTGCAGACATAAGTGATAGTCAATTCCTGCCAAAAAATAGATATCTGCATACTTCCAAAAATTGGCAATAAAGTAAATTCCATATCGCTTTTTTACTATATTTTGAGTTTAGTCATTATTCCTTGTGACCACAGATTTTAAAGTAAATGAAACCGAATTTTGTTTTATTTTTAGACATAAATGCGTAAGGTTTAGTATTTTTATTATTAAAAAGTCCCAGCTAAATTCTCCATCCTTAAGTAGGCCCCGTGTCGATTTTAGCCCCAAGCCTCGCTATGTGTTAAGCCGGCGCTGCATTCACATAGTTCAGGCTTTAGAGACATGAATTTTGAATTATTTGCAATATTTTAAGTAAGCAGCGGCACACATGCATAACAACCGCACAGTGATTTGCCTCCATACAAACGATAGACCAAAATAGAAGGAGTGGTTGAAAATATTTCTTAATGAATAACAGCAAAGTGCAACACGGAATTAGTTACAGGTATTTGATTATATTTTCTACACATACTGCGTGAAGGTAAAATGTTCTCCAAGAAAAACTACGTTAAATGACATTTTTTTATCTACCTTGGTTGCAGATTTATAGGCTTCTAAAGAGTGGAGTTGCTGAAAAATACGATTTTTTTAAAAAAACATTAAAGGAGGAGGCATAATGCCTCCACTTTAGATCTTGCTAGCAGGCAAACAGAAAAAATAGCAAGCAAAGTGCTATTTATTTTTCGCCGCCAATTCGGTTCATCCCCTCTAACGCTGCGCAATCGCTGTGATCATGTCAGTCTCTCTGCGTTTTTGTTGTAGATTTGCTTGGTAATTGCTGTTGTGCAGTTAGCTTTAATTTTTTTGTAGATGTTATTTGGTAGCTACAGTCGGCATATGACAATCGAAGCATTTTTATAATGCTTTATATATATGTACATAAAAACACTTACACAAAAAACCTGCAAAATAAATTTATATTTACAGTTGTAATTGAATTACTACAGTTTGCTTATCATAAGCGTTCTATTTCTTACCGCCTAATGTTGTAAATCGAAAACGCAAACAAACGACAAATAAGACACGAGAAGCAACACTTTTTCTATACGAAATTCTATTGCTTCTCGTGTCTTGCTTGTCGTTGGTTTGCGTTTTCAATTTACAACACTAGGCTGTTAAACTGTCTACGTACATTTATTATATTAAATTATATATAATTTAAATACTATATCTATTTCTTATATATTCTTATTTTAATATACAACACAAAATATATATAGCGTGCATGTATATTGTGTTATTATACAACAAGATATAAACAATATTTGAATTTTTAAATTAATTCAATAATGAAATAATTTAAATAAATGATATGAATTATATGTATATATTTTTGATATGGTAGTACATTTAGCTAAAAGAAATAGTTTCAGCCATTTATACAAAATTTCAAAAATTGATTTAAACTTTTATCTAAGATAAATCAGTTGTCATATGCCGACTGTAGCTACAAAAAGAGTCTAAAAAAATTCCAGCTAACTGTACAACAACAATTACATGGCAAATCTACAACAACAACGCAGTCAGAATGGAATGGTGCACAACGGTTGCGCAACGTTAGAGGGAGAGAACGAATTGGCGTAAGAAAATAAACCGTATTTTGCTTGCTATGTTTTCTGTTTGCCTGGTAGCAAAATCTTAAGTGGTGGACTGGCATAACAAGGTAGTGTTAGGGTACTGAGCCGGTGACCGAAACTGTCAAAACGAAGTTGGCATTTCATACAAAATCTGCAACCAATGAGAATGCAATATGAAAGCAAAAACTGGCCAAAATACCAAAATGGCTGACTCACTAAAAAAGAAAACACATTTAGCCCTAACACTCCTTGTCTAGTTTTACTATGAGTGGTGGCATCAAAAGGGACTTCACGGCCAGTCAAACCAAAACCAAATATCAAAAATTTTAAATTTATTTTATTTTAACCTACAGCAGCTCTACGTATACATTGAAAAACAGTATCATTCAATGTTTCGCAGCGGAGCAAAGGAAAAAACGATGAGTCAGCAGAGGAACTTATTGATGGTTGCTTGCTACATTTGCTGAGCGTCTGATAGTCAAGATCCAAGAGCGTCATTTAAAAACCTACTCGCTGTCTGTATTGATGACGAGAGTTACTCGAAAAATGACGATGACGATGACAAAAACCAAAGATTTACCCTCTACCAAAATTGTTCAACGCGCCTAAAGAAGTTTTCACTTCAAAAATATTTGTTTATGAGTTTATATAGAAAATTGATAGTGAAACGGAAGTTCGTATTTCAAATCAAAATTCGAAGAATCTCGCCATTTTTGTGACTTTTTTAGATATATATAATAGAATTTATACAAGATGTTCCATGGAAGCTTCGCTTGCTCGCTCCAATGAAAAAATTTTAAATAACAATGAAATAATTGTTCAGGTTTACTTTCAAAAACGGTGTTCAATAACCTGAGTGAGGGTGTTTTTATACCCTAAACCACAAATGCCATTAAAGAAATGACGGAAATTCAAATCCGTTTTCTATCAGGCCAAGTTTTTGAGATATATTGAACCATATGTTTTTAGCGCATCGGCCAATTGAAATCGCTTAAATAAGTAATATTAGGCGTGGCCACTTCTATTTACCTAAATTCAATATCTTTTGTAGTTTTGAAAAAATTGGCCTTCAAGATTTTCATCCCTGTTACTTCTTTTATCTTTTTTTTTATCTAGATACTATTT
This sequence comes from Dichetophora obliterata, assembly GCA_963920525.1. Taxonomy (NCBI): domain Eukaryota; kingdom Metazoa; phylum Arthropoda; class Insecta; order Diptera; family Sciomyzidae; genus Dichetophora; species Dichetophora obliterata. The sequence goes on along the minus strand of OY986438.1, from coordinate 111,744,877 downwards.
TTATAATACAAACAAATGAATAATTTATTCGATAATAAAAATTATACGATAGTTCTTTGTACTAGTTACTCTTTTTTGAATTCGAATGAATGAGTGCATTATTCGATAGCTGAAATCATTCTGTAGTTTCATGCACTATCTATAAGTTTTTTAAAGTAAATAAATGCACGAAATACTTGAACGATATGTTCGATAGTTAAAATCATTCGATAGTAAACTGTCGATAGTTGAAATCATTAGATAGTTCCCATCTCTAACTGAAAGTTTGTTGCTTACGTTTCTTTGTTAAATTTGTGCTTTTTTTCAAGTGCAAACTTAAAAGCAAAAGTTCTACAACACAAACATAAAAATGTGTATGTGTGCGCATCCCTGACCCATGATATAACAATCTATTAGGTAGCCTTGACAATTACCTATCTTTCACGAGCTGTGGTCAGCGAATGTCAAACAAAAGAAAACTAACAAACATTTTGACACAAAACATCGTTTTGATTTTATTTTGTTTGACATTCGTTGACCGCACTTAGAACTGTCGCTACTGCTTATATTATTATACTATGCCCTGACCTAAAGGCTTTTTTCCTTGATTCCAGCATAAAATACTTCATCTATTCTCTCCGTTGTCAATAATTAAAATTTTATTATAAAAAAAAATCTGCTACGAAGTATCAAGCATATGACACTTCAAGAAAAGTGAAACGCTTTGGACTGGTATTCGTAACAGAAAAAGTTAATAAAAGATACATGCACTATTCATCAACTAGATAACAAAAGTAAAAGTAGTAAAAATTATACAATTTCTGTTACTGTTGGAAGTTGCAAAAAATGTGAAGAAAATTCCAATTCATGGCTACACAAGCACATTGAGGAGCGAATAAGAAAAATACGATAAAACAACAAAAAGAACAATAACAACAATAGTAATCATGTGACATTAATTGGAGGCTTTCTTAATGCGCACCAAATAAGGCGCAAGAAACGCTGCTTTCTGAATGAAGTTGCAACAGCGAAGCGTGTTGCTGCAGTTACAGTTGCTAGTACGTTGCATGCGTACTAATAGATGCGACAAGCATAAGACATACTTTTTATACCCGCTGGTAAAAGATTGTTTGTTTTAATTTTGAAATGTACAACTGTAAGCGGATTTACCGTTGCTTACTCTTAATTAACAGTTAATTCGAGTTAGCTTAAATGACACACTAGAACGAATTCAAGCCAACGATTTTCCATTGCTTACAACTCAGCAATCACTTTCTGTAGAGTATAAACTAGAAATATTTATGAGATATCTATTGGCTAATTTATTTTTTTTTTAAATAATTATCGTTCTAAAAATTCGTTACAAGCAAACGGACCTTAAAAAAAATTATAAAAGTCCTTGTTTTAATTTGCATTGGTCATAAAAAACAATACATAAAATTACAGTAAATATAAAAATTTTTAGCTAAAATAGTGTTTTAAATAAGAAAAATAGAAGATAAGTATGAAAATTAAATGACATTTTTTTATAGGATTTTTCATCTGATTTTTTGGCTGATTTAAAAGAAAATTATTTGGCAGAGACAACATAAGTATGTTAGAGATGCCAATCAAACGGCTTTCAATAGTTCAAATGTTTAACTTATTTGTCGTTAAACCATGACTTGAACCTGGAGCTCATATAGAAAATAAAAATGCAAAGTTTTGAAACCTTTTTGGAAGGACGAACTCACACTAGTGTCTTATTTAAGGGTTGACTTTATTCGCCTGTGAAGCTACATAAGCTTTTCTAACATGATATTCGACAGTGGAGTGTATTTGTGAAAACTATTTCGTTTATGTCTAAGGGTCTGGTTAATTCCGATAGCAATAAATGTGTAGAACATCATAATGAATGAATGATGATTTATTCAGATAAATTTCCAAGTGAAATTAAAACTAAGAAATACATTTGATGATTAAACCATAGTAAGACAGATTTGTGTTGTGTGTCTGATTATGTGTGGCATAATGCTGTAAATAGAATTAATGTGGCCATAAGGAAGTTATACAATTCAACGGTTCTCTTGAAATTAAAATTTTCATAAATAATAATAATTTGCTTATAATGTTATTAATAATATTCCGTTAAGATAAGTTCCCTATACTTAAGACCATTCAATAAATGTATGTATAAACGCATGTTATATTTACCGTTCAAAATAGCACAAACTTCTTCAATTGGCAATACACTCTTTGTAAAGGCTGAAAACCTGTAGCAGGACAGAATGGGACACCTTCGCACTAGGTGATGTGTCTTCTCTTCCTCATGCCAATTGCATAATGTGCAAACATTAATATTATTTCTGAAAAAAATATATCATAATAAAAGAGAAAATCGAAATGAGCAATGGTTCAAAAGTTAAAAGCCTCCGAGTTGACGGCGTCAAAGCAGGCAGTGCACTATATTCAAAACTTTAAACGTGTTTTTTGGAAAACTTCGTTTTTCGAGCTGGCGACTTTCATAACTCAGTTAATTTTTAACGAATTTTAGGGTTGTTCTAAAAATACGTGTTACTTAATTTTCCATGGAATACTATTATCTCACCGATACATTGCATAGTGGATTTTTAAATTGGAAATAAGTAACGAACATTTTCAGTAAATATTTCAAACATTTTTTCAAATGCTGTTATTTTGTTATTTTGTAATCAATTTCATTAAAAGTGATATATTCTATGATCACACTCATACAAAACAGGAAAATTTTTAGATTTTTCGTTCCAGATGATTTTTGCAACCTGTGGAAAGGTCACCAGCTCGGTTCGCATTTTGCGCAGAATATTGATAAAATAATCGGAAAATTGTATGCAATCCTTTTAAAAAAGTACTATTAATATACCTGGAAAGTTTTGGATACCTATGTACCTTACTTGTTCCAAATAATATTCATGAGAATTGAGTATTTCGTCCTGTTAACTGTTTTAACCGGACTGTACCCTTAAATATTAAACGTAATTTAATATATAAAATAATTAAAAATTTATCAACCACAAATTCTGAAATGATAGCGAAAATGTGAAACAAAAATATAATTCATAAAATATAATTCATAAAAATTGTTTCATTTCTGGGCAGGCGTTCTCTTTCGTTGTGCTTTTGGATAATAGGGAAATTTTGCAAAATTTCTTGTGTTCTCTCTCTTTTATCTTCTTCATAGTAAGCTTAGTGTTTAAGGTAGATGTCTTCAATGTTTGAATGTCCAAACAAATGTCATAGAGAAATGTATAAAAGCGTTGAAGTTTTTGCATCTATATGGAATCTAATATAAATTCAGTCGGTTACGTCACCTGCCCATTTACCACTGGGTAGATTGATATGCGAGTTAAACGACTTGACTCGATACGTTAGTTGATAAGCGTAACTCATAAGCTAGTCAAGCGCACACAACTAAAGGTTTTCCATTATTGTTAACCCTAGACCCGCGTTCTGGGTACCTGAGAGCCCAAAGGCAACTGTAAGCACAAATTATTTTAATACTTTTTTATCACGAACTAAGCAAATATGATGTCTTGAAAATTGCAATATTTAACTACACCAATAACAAAATATTAGAATATTAATGCGAATGGTTGTGGCAGAGGAAGTCATAGAAAAAAGTCCTTGATACCGATATCGCGTACATGGGCACTCAATGTCAATCAGAACATTTTTTTACATGAAATCAAATCTCAAATAAATATGAGAGAATTCCATATGGATATATGGAAAATTTTAAAACTTTTATCTAAGTTTTTTAATTTTTATTTTAAATTTTTCCAATATTTATCAAAAAACTCCAATGAATGAAAGCAAGGTAGAAAAAGGAGATTTGAAAGCCGATCCCCAGTCATGTCAAAACGAATTTGATAGCTTATAGGATTATGAAAATCAAGAATAATATAATGTTCTTGCATGAAAGCTATGAAAAACTAAAAGAAGGAATATAAGATAATTTCTATTTATTTTTGCAATAGCCCAGCAAAATTTTTGATGCAAATGTGACTTGCATTCTAAGCCTTATAAAGAAGTTTTTTCATGAGGCATTCTTATAACCTACTTCTGGAATATATTCAAGTGGCATTTAAATTCAATTAAAGTAAAAAAATTGCAATTAATATATTATATGTTTTATATATTTTCCCATAGGATTTTTAAAAACCCCAATTAAACCCGACCACTTTCTACTTCTAACACTAAAATGCTTTGAAAATCGGGAAAAATGATATTTTACGTGGAGTTTTTTTAAACCCGCAACAAAACCCAAACACTTCTCATTTCCAACACCAAAATTGCGAGAATGTAGGGAAAAGGGATATTTTCCCAGGGATTTTTTAGCCCCAAACCACAAAAACCATTCCATTCCATGGAAAGCATGGAATGGTGGAAAGCATCTACTAGAATCCTTTCATTGAAGGGCTCCAAGAAATCTTCCATTGAAAAAGTTCTGGAAGCACTTCTAGAGAAGATTAAGGAAAGCATTCCTCCCAATGACATGCATATGTTAAAAGAATGCCTTCTGAGTATGAAAGTGGAAGGAATGGAATTCAAGGCTTTCCCTTCCACTTAAGCTTATTTTGGAAACACTTTTTTGCTGGAAATGGGTATGAGAAAGGGTATGGTACACTCAGCTCTAAGGCTAGCTTCTTGTTCTAACATAAATGGAAAACTTCTAAATAAAAATTAAAATAAGGTAAAAAAATAATTTTATTCTGTGCAAATTTTTTACATTTTGTCAAAATTACAAAAAAGCACTTCACACGGTTAACTTAAGTACACGATCAAATAGAAACTTTGGTGTGCACGGGTCTTGGGTTAAAAATGCTTCTAGCGCAAGTTGTTGTTGGGTTCTTGCTCTCTATCAAAGCAACTTTGCAATATCTGTGTTCTAGCTGAAAACAACAATATCCAATAACAACAAAAGAAACAAGCTTACATCACTTTATGTTGACTGACTGACTGACTGCAATCGATTGAGCCAAGTTTATTGCATGTGGTCAAAATAAAAACAATGAAGAAAAAACCTGTTAGCCTTGCCTGAAGGTTTCGTATTCGTTGTTCGTCGGTGCTGTCATACACAGCATAAAATGCCAGTCTTGTATTGTTGTTGTTGCTAATTCTCTTCTCGTCGTCCAACTGTCTACTGCTTAACTTCTACACAGAAAAATATAATTTATTAATTTTAGTGAAAAGCGTTCACAAAATTTGGTTGCATTTTTTTAATAAATTCATTGTTTTTAATGATTCTTGCGAAAATTTAGCGAATATTTATGAATGTCTACATTTATTTTGTAGACGTTATTAGTTAGTTACGCTCTTCATAGCTTTGAAAAGCGGAGAGCTTATCGTAATGGGCAACGCCGTAGATAGATATTTCAATAGAGGGGAGGGGCAACAATATATTCGTTTTTTTCATTTCCATAGGGACTTCTGAAGACCTAAGATCTTTCGAAATTTTGAAACCGATTTAAAAAATCGAAGTGAAAAGAGTTAACTTGTTATTTATTTTAATTTTAAGCATAAAAAACTTATTCAATCGCCCAGTTTTGAGCAGGACGACAAGTATTTATTTAAGTAAAGCAATGAAAACAGATATTTATACATAGTTGTAGATACTTATATAATTATTTATTTAACCTTCCAGCGGGTGCGCTGTAACAAAACTTACGACAAATGCGCCTTATAGCTCTCCCACTTTTGCCGCTAAGTTGCCAGCCTCGAGCTCCGAGCTCAGTGTCTCTCTAAACTACAGACGTACAGGGCGTGCTTAGAAGTAAGTTCTCGATTACATAAATTTTGCGACAAGTGCCCGCTCAAGGAAAATTACACAACGCGTCCGCTGGAAGGTTAATTCTTTTTGAGCGCGAAGCCAATTCGTTGATGGAAGTTTCCTTGTTCACAGAAATATCCTTTTAATTATTTAATAGTGCTAAACTAGTAATGCGTTCCGCTCCATTAGCATTCAGAAGCCAATTTTTCAAACATTTCAATGTGCAAAAGGAACGTTCACTGGAATCTATACCACAGGGCAGAGTTAAAATTATTTCCAGAATTTTGTTATTTTGCGGAAACATCCATTTCTGTCAGCTTTTTAGTTTTCCATAAATCAAGTTCGAAATCAGTTTGAAAAGATTTAATATTTAACTTATATATTTTTGAAGGACTTATGTTTTCAAAAGTTCCAATCATTTAAAGTGCCTTGGAAATCGGAATTTCATTTGATTTGAATAGCTAAAATCGATAAAAATCCTCTGCTGTTTCTGCCGCTACATCATATCTGCATGAACGAGGCTTACTTATTTCCATTCCAAGTTAATAAAAGCATATCTCTGTTTATATCTTTAAATGCTTCTTTATCGTTCTTCCGAAAATTTTCCAAAGTTTCAACTACAAGATTTATATGTTCACAACATTCTATTACATTTTCATCAATTGTTTGTAACTGTATAGTCAGAGTTGACGTAAATGGTAATATTTTATGTATTAAATTAATTGCAACCAGAAATTCAGGATTCATAACAGCGCACTTTTATTGGTTTGCTTGAGACGCCAAGTGTCACCGATAAAATTTGAGATAAAAATTTCTTGTAAGCACTTAACGATGACAACATACAATTCAAGAAATCTTGCAACTGACAAATGTGCCAATGAAATGCACTGTAAGTTAATAACTTAACTATCAAGGTAGCAACGCTCATTATCATTTTAATTTCACAGCCTTTTTCGAAATAACTTTGTTCAATTTATATTCATACGTTCTGCAAACGTTAGTACGTTAGCAATAATACAAAAGCTAAAAATAAAGTAAAATATTTATATTGTATTGTATTTAACTTTAAACCTGCTAACCAAACTAAGCATACACAATTTCCAATTTATCTTCATGTTTTGGCAAAATGAAAAAATTTTGGATATCTATTTTTTTAATACAATACATAAAAATATTCTGGATTGCTAAGTGGGGGTTTTAACCCCTTAATCCCACCCTTATCTACGACGTTGGCAATGGGTCATCAGCTTGCAGTGTTCATGGCATCGCCCTTTTTAGGTACTGGCTGGACATTTGCGACCTTGCCTTCCAACAGGATGGAAACAAGTACTCCTGTTCTGTAGGAGATGTTGAAAAGGTTGCGCAAAGGCCGAGCCAGCAAAGAAGCACACATTTTAAGCACACAACTGGTGGTATGCCATCAGGACCAGAGGCTTTGTTTACATTGAGATTTGAAGGGACCCTTTCAACTGCTCTCGTTCGAAAGTAAAAGAAATTTTTGTTATTGCAATCTGTTTGTGAATTTATATGTAAAATATTAATAGTAATAGTAAAAGAATAGTAGTTCAAAAATGTCACCGTTTATTTTTCATGAAAAAAATATTTTAAATGACTTTTCAGGACCCTGGAATATTAATAATTACATTTTTTTTCCTTATCTGATAACAGTATTCAATTTGTTTGTGCACATTTTTTTGAAAAAATAATAAAAAAATTTGAAAAAACAATATAAAAAATCGGGAGCATTTTGAATGAACTAAAGGGTGTCCCAAAAGTCACTGTCATTTTAATTTTTAACAAAAAGCATTGTTTTGTGAAAATGTCTGAGAGTTATAAAGTAGAGACATGGAGGTTATTGATAGAATATAATATCGCTCAAATGATCGCCTCGACCTTGTTTGCACCTGCGAGCCATTTTCATGAAATTTTCCATAGCATCCTGGCTTAATTCTGGATTAGTTGCTGCAATCTCCAGTTAGATTTTCTGTTTTAGCTCCGGAATCGTTCGAGGTTTATTGGCAAAGAACTTCCCTTTGAGGAGACCTCAAAGAAAGAAGTTGAAGGGCGTCAAATTATATGACCTCGGTGGCCAATTGACATCACAATCATGATGCACCGTTTGCAATAAGTACATTGTGTCTTTGGGTGTGTGGCAAGTTGCACAGTTCTGTTGAAACTACATTGCGTCAAGATTCATGTCAACAATTTCAGTCCAAAAGGAGTTGGTCAGCATGTCGCGATATCAGGCAGCATTCACGGTAACTGCGGTTCTAGCGCTGCATTTTCGAAGCAGAACGGCCTGCTGACACCGCCACAGAACGCATCGAATGGGTACGAAAATAAAAAAAATTATCGTTTTTTTTATAAAAAAGTGAACAATATAAAATCATGTTAATCAGTTATATCAAATTTAAAAAAAAGTTAAAATATCTTTAATAAATGCAAAGCCTTTAGACTACACATTTTTATTTGAAGAATATCAAGTTATTTAAAATTATGATAATATTTAAGAAAATGTAAATTTTCAAAAAAACAGTACATAAGATAATTTTAAATTGTAGTTTTCTCATGTTACTATGAAAAAAAATCTTGGATTTTGACGAAACTTTCTTGCAAATTTATTTGAAGTTTTAGCTTTTTATTTCTTTAATATTATCTGCACTTTTTCATAAACAACAAAATCATGAAGTTTATAAGAAGTGAGTGTTTGCCAAAACTGGTACATTTTGTATTGAAAAGTATTAAAAATTTAGCAAAGTTCGAAAAGGAATTACAAAAGAAAGAATTTTTGATTTTGACGAAACTTTCTTGCAATTTTATTTGAAGTTTTTGCTTTTAATTTCTTAAATATTATCTCATTTTTCCATAAGCAAGAAAGTTAAAAAGGTTGCAAAAAGTGAGTTTTTGCGAAATATTGTAAATTTTGTATGGAAAAATATTAATAATTGCAATAAATAACACGGTGTTACAAAAAATAAATTTTTTCTGTCCTATGAACCAAATGCACATATTCGGAAAGAGGGGAAAAAATAAAAATACACGTGTATCGTCGATTTTCATGTACACGTCAGAATTTTTTTTTTTAAAGTTTGAAGTATAAAGCTCGTAGTGGCCTGTGTGGAAGCCTTTGGACCGATTTTTAACCCTTTTTCAGTGATCTAATCGAGCTGATTTTTTGCAGGCAGACTCGTGGAAATGTCTGTAGCACGTCAAATTTTTTAAAAACAATTTTAATCAATTCTCAGATTTTCCCCAATTTTTATTATTTTTGAAAAAAAAATATTTTTTTCACTTTTCTTAGCATAACTTGAAGGGACTCCAAATTTTTAAACTACTAAAGCGTTAGGAAAAAAAATTTTTTTTGACCCATCCTACTCGATATAGTTGTAGTTAATCAATAGTTACCTTCTAACACTAAACAGTTTTTGACTTTTACAACACTTACAACTGGTCTAGGGGCCCTCAAACGATACTACATGTCCATCCAACTTCCATCGGACATGTCCATCCGCCTTGATTTCTTGCACACGAACGATACTACATGTGTGATGACTTGACAGGTCGGATGGACATTTAGTATCGTTTGAGGACCCCTTAAAACAGATGAAATAAGGAATTGCAATATTGTTTTAAGTTCTGTTGCGCGAAAACGTATTTCTATATATTTCATCTGAAAAAAATGCAGTGTCCGACGCGAAATAACTTTTGTTACGTTTGTGGCTTATTCGCACCAAGTAAAAATTTCAAAAATATTACTAAAACAGTGGTGAATTCGTTTCAGAAAATATTTAAGACTGCTTATGTTCCTTACTTGTGGTATACTCCGGAAGTCGTGTGCGACTATTGCTACAGAAATTTGTGCAAGTTTACTGATGGAAGGTCAACAATAAAGTACGCTGTACCAACAATTTGGCTACCACGCACGGAGCACTGCAATGAATTGTGCTACTTTTGTGTAACTTTTGCTCAAACAAAAGGGTACCAATACATTCACCGCAACAAAATTCGCTACGCTAATGTAGAATCGGTAATTCCAGCAGTTCTATACTCACCAGAAGACCGTGTAGCGGCTTCAGTGGAGATTTTTGATAATGTTCCCGAAATAAGCGATGCAGAATCAACAGTTGTACCAAAACTGCAATGCCGCATTTTATAACGCAAGCCGACTTCAATGACCTCGTACGAAACGGAAATTTGTCGAGGAGAACAGCAGAACTCTTTGCATCATGCTTTAAGCAGTGGAATATAGTGGCGGCTGATTTTAAAAAAACAGCCGCTCGTGATCGATGTAGCACTATTCCATATGACCAATTTTTTAGATTGCACGAAGATCGGGAAAAAAACTTGGCTTATTGTTGTGACATTGATTCGCTTTTTGCAAAAATCGGTTACCCACATATTTCAGAGGAGTGGCGACTTTTCATCGATGCATCGGTCAACAGCCTTAAAGGCGTGGTTTACTCATGGGTGTTAAGCGTGGATTTCCAACCCACCAGTGCTCTTTGTGTACATGGGAAGGTCGAAAAAGAGATGAGCATTACACTGAATTGAGGTGGTGCAGCCGTCTCAAATCATTTTGCCTCCATTACACATAAAGCTCGGTCTCGTATCAAATTTTGTTAAAAAACTGGATCGTGATGGCGAGGCCATTGCAACTTTGCGCAACATTTTCCCGAAATTGAGCTGCGCAAAGATTCATGCAGGTATTTTTTTTAAGAAGTCATTCAGTAACTTTATGCTTTTTAATGATTTTTTTGATTTAAGGTGTTTTCAATGGTCCACAGATAAAACAAATAATTGCAAGTTCTGAATTTTCATCAAAATTAAAAGCTATGGAACAACGTGCATGGAAAGGTACAGTTGCCGTTATTGAGCAGTTTCTTGGCAACAAACGAGCTGCCAATTATAAAAATATTGTCGCAGAAATGATTTCGACATATGGCGAAATGGGCATATTAATGTTGCTAAAGATCCATTTTCTTCACAATCATTTAGATTTCTTCCCTGATGATTTAGGAGCTTGTAGCGATGAGCATGGCGACAGGCTCCATCAGGACATTGCGGCTATTGAAAAGCGCTTTAAAGGAAAAGACATTACGCATATGCTTGGCGAATACTGTTGGTCTATTTGTCGCGATACTGAAGCAAATGCTTACAACCGCAAAAGTAAAAGGCCTAAATTTCTTTAAAAACATTAAAATTTTTAATGTAACAATTCTTTATTTTTATAAAACAAAAGTAATAAAAAAATTGTTTTTTAACGAACTGAAACTTTAAAAAAACGATAACCATTAAAAAAAAATATATATATACTTCAAACTTAAAAAAAATTCTGACGTGTACATGAAAATCGCCGACACACGTGTATTTTTATTTTTTATCCCCTTTCCGAAAAAGTAAATTTGGTTCATAGGACAGAGTGTGTGTAACACGGTGTAAGATTCGGTTTGTCTAGTCTACACTGTTGCATTCGACATTCGAATGCCTTCTGCACATCAGCTACCGACTCCCAATTAAGACTTGACAAGTACTTGGGAAAGAAAATGAAGAATTGGTAGCGTGAAACAAAAAAGAACTTAAGTTGAGTTTAAGATTAAAATGGGTGTCTTGGTCAACAAACGAAAGCCATAGTCGGCCTTGTAGTCTAGTGGAGAGAGCGCTAAACTATCAACCCGAAGGTCCCTGGTTCGAATCCGGGCTCGGGCATGGTTCTTTTCATTTTCTTTGTTCCTTCCTACATTTAAGAATTATGGAAAGCTAAAAATCCACAAATAGATTGCGGAAAATGTGGAATTAAAGGACGAACAACCAGAGCTAGAAATGCTTGCCGAGGTTAAGGCATAACTCTAGCCTCGTTTAAAAGCAATTAAAATTGTCTTTTACGGTTGTTTCGCCTAATCAATAATTCATCTTTGGTTCCAATCAGTTCCTCTAAATAATCTTTCCCTTTCCTTTTAGGTCAAAGACTAAACCTTGTTTGTATAAGTCGCATGCCTTGGTTCTTTGATCTTTTAAAAAATTAAATTAAATAGTAGATATGGGTCGCTAGGTGCTTTTTCTACAACGCTGAACTAAATTCACAGATAACTGGCATAAACAAAACTTTGATTGAAAAGTTTTATTAAACTATGATTGAAAAGTTTTATTAAACTATACTTTACTTATACTTGATTATATTGAAAGTTTTGGCAAGTAACTGCCCCATAGGTCTGAACAGCTTCAAAATGTTATTAGAACAAACCAGATAGTTGTATATATGGCTAGTTTTATATGCCGAGTAGTGTTCATAAAGTTCTTATACATGGATGTGAAGTTATTTTAACATTTCCTTACAAATCAGAACATTGTTTGAAAAGGCATTGGAAGCAAGGTGAAATTTGCTTAAAATTTCCAAGAAATTTACACCACAAAAACTTTCGTACCTGAAACACACAAAAATTATTTAATAGGTACTAACTTTATTTTTTGGTGAAATAGAAAAAAAAAATCAATCAAAAATGAAAGTGCTGGCTTTAAAAGTGAATAACTCAGTCATATTATAAGGGATTGCATTAATTTTTTGAACCTACCGGTTCAAACTTTAAAACAAAACTATCTACATACAAACTCAGCCGCACATACACACCAAATTTCATGAAAATCGGTCCAGCCGTTTAGGAGGAGTTCAGTGACAAAGCCATGTATAGAAGAATTTTATATATAAAGATATTACATATTTTCTTAATCAATTGCATTTTTCTATTGTAAATAAAATAAAATGTGCCTAAAAGTGGAGTTTTTAATTAATGCAAGTGGGAATATTTAAAGACCAACAGATGTACCTCCCATACGAAATCATGTAAACAAATAATATAGGTCCAAGAGAGGTAACTCTAGGGTCTTACGGATTTCGACTATTTTCAGTATACATCTGTTACTCTATTTGCATAGCCTTCTAACCGAGTTTCATTTAGATTGGCTTTCTTTTATATGTACCTCCCATACAATATCATGTAATAACTAAATAGATGTCCAAGGGAGATACCCATAAGGCCTAAGCGATTTCAATTATTTTTGGATTTTTTTTTTAGTTACCTTAAACTAACCAAGCATACAAAATTGCATGATAATAGGAGCATACCTTCTATTTTTGGGAATGCATGGGAAATTCTTGGAGCATTTTTGAATTCTCTGTTCTCCAAATGCGACTGTTCTGCTTGTTGACGTAGCCATTGAGATGAAAATGGGCTTCGTCACTGAAGACGATTTTCTTTTTAAAATCATGATAAACTTGATTATGTTCGAACCACAGCTTTAGATCTTTTTCCAAAATGTGCTTCAGCTAGCTTCAGCTATCGCCCTAGTCTTGACCATGATGACGAATCGAAGTTTTTGGGTCATCATCAGCGCTGATCACTGGCTATGTGTTCGAGGGTGCTATGACTTAACCTTCATGCTTGCTGTTGACAGCTGTCATAGATTTAGTATTCTACACTTGTTATAAAAATAGGAGTGTCCGAATCAGAATGTCAGTGACTTTAGGGACATCCTTTATTAAAAGATTGCAGGTTTCAAAATTTTGAGCTAAAATTAACTCATTTATAAGTTTTGAACAGTCTCTTCCATATTTTGTTCCTTACCAGATATTGTGGGATTAATGTCACATATATATTTTGGCTTCAGGGCATAACATTAAAACATGTTTTGAAAAATGAAAAAAATGAAAACCACCAAAACTTTTTCATACATATAATGATTTAGAAATAAACAGAATTAATAATCTTCATTAAATTTGATGAAATATTTCAATATTTTTTTATTAATTCCCAAACTTAATGATAAATTAGTTAAATCATTGTAGAATCCGATATAATAAATAGAGATTACTAAATTTTAATTAACGCCAGTTCGCGTCAGTTCAATATAAAACTTATATATTCATTCATAGGCACATTTTTTGTTACGTGTATCACGTTACCACACTTGAGTTCACTTGAAAATTTGAAAAGTGTTTGTAGCCATAATAAACTATTAACTGACCCACCCTCTTTTATGGCTGTACCTAACAAGTACTAGTTGTGTTGTAATTGGATGTTATAAGTTGCAATGTTTTTATTTTTGAAAAAGTTATATTTTCGCAAACAAACAAAATAATTTGTTGATTACACAGCTTAACATAATTGTTTAAATAGATTTGCCATGGTATACTTTTTTTTCTAATAGATAGCATTATGCCAACTCTTTTTGCCAAACCCTCTTTCAGTTATATAACGAGTTCTAATCACAAAATTAAAATTTTGTGTACTGTGTTATTCGTTCGACTGTGATTGAATTTCATAAATTTTAGATCATCAAAATCATATTTTTTGCTGTATTCTTTTTCCAAGTATTGCAATTTGAGCTTTTATTTCTAAGCAGCCAACCAAAAAACTAAACTGGGCTAAATATAGTTATCAACAGACAAGCTTATTTCCGCCTAAAAAAATACACAGTGCATTGTTCAAAAACTTTAGTCAATTTTGCAGTTAACTGATGTCATCTTCTTTCTTGGAATTGCCTCCAATCACCCAATTTCCACATCAATTCAATGTCAATTTCATTAAATTGAAACTGAATATACCAGAAGGCATGATCTTATTTGCAACTCTATAAAAAAAGGATAGTTTCAGCAGAAAAACCAACAGTTTTGTGATGTTTGCAAAATGTTGAGAACTCAGCTTTGCTCTGCTCTACTTTGCATTGAAGCTGTTCCTCTTTGATTAAGTTATTATATTATATTTTGCCATTAAAGCAAAAACTCATGATGTGCACTGATTTAATTCGATATTTAATGTCAAGTAATTATAGTTATTGTCGTTGTTGTTGTTGCTGTTTTTTGGTGACCGCCGCCGAAATTCGAAATAGCGCGAATACGCTGCGACAACGCACTCATTTGGTTGGCTTCAATTCAATCGTCATTAAATTTTTGTGCAATAAAATGCAAATTTATTTTTATCTGCAATTTGCAAGCGTATCAAACATGTCTGCATTGCAGAATGGCAGGCAACACTTCCGGTCTGAAGCAATTCAAGCGGAATATGGAGGTTATGTTACATATATTGATTTTTTTTATTCGCCTTCTTCTTCGGACTCAGTCATTATAGTTATTTGTAGTTGTTATTTTTTGTATTTTATGTTTATTTGATTTTTGTAATTGCAATCAAGGCGGCATACGAGGCAGCTAAGAAGGTCAGTTGGATTGGTACCAAAAGAGAAGTTAAATAAATCTTAATTGTGCTCGAAAATGTTGACTATCGGTCACAGTTTTTTTTAATTGAGTTTTATTGACAGTTTATTAAGCCAAATCAAATTGTATGAAGAGAAAAAAAAATCTGTCGTTCGTGGTCTCAAACGTTGGACGAACTCGTGAAAACTGTTTTTGTTTCATTTAAAATCGTTAGTTTTAAATCGGATTGAATTCCATCGGAGCTATTTAATAATCGTAAAGGTTCCTTTTGGTAAAAATTTTTTTGCTTGTAACTGTTTTATTTTTCACAAAACAGTTCAAAAGCAATTCAAATTGTCTTTCGCGATTGTTTCGCCTAATCAATAATTCACGTATGGTTCCAATCAATTCCTCTAAATAATCTATCCCTTTCCTCTCAGGTCAAAGACCAAACCTTGTTTGTTTAAGGCGTATGCCTTGGTTCTTTGATCTGTTTAAAAAAAAAAATATTAATTTGATTGACTTCAATTATTTGGTGTTGTTTAGAAAAAGATTGGGATTTTCTTCGTATTGATTCTTTCTATTAAGACCTGTTTTCGAAAATTTTAATCGTCTCTGTGCAAGAGTTTGCAAGATCTGAATATTTGTTCTAAATCTTTAAAATAGTAGCCTTATTTTTCTATCTAGATTTTTTAAAATCTAGAATGAAAGGTATCGATATATTTTATTTTAATATAACCCACTGAACCCGGTGTGCTTCGTTACCCCCCTCTTTATAAAATAAAATTGAAAGTATTTATATATTTACAAAAATTTATTTATTTAATTTTAATTTAATTATTGCAATGCTTCTCCCCTTTTTTTGTTGTAAACCAATTAGAATTCAGCACTGAATCGCATGTTATTTGCTTCATGCCCCTTTTTCATTTTTAGACCAATCAAAAAGCAGCAATTACACAATCAGCTGTTTCGCAGTCAGTTGTGGGAGAATGAGAATGGGGTTACCCAACTCTCTTTTTTAATTAACACATATTACAAAATCAGCTGTTTTGCAGACAGTTGTGGGGGAAAGAGAATGGGGCTACCCCACTATTTTAATTAATCGACGTAGGTCAAAAAATGTCCAAAATATGGCGTTTTAAATTTGTGGGTTATATGGGTGGTGCCACGCCCCTTTGTCCAATAAAAACTTCATATAGCCTATTATTCCTTCCAGACTCATAGTAACATGCTGTGAAAGTTTCAGGAAGATCGGTCCAAGGGTTTGGCCTCCTATAAAGCACAAACAAACAAACAGACAGACAGACATTCATTTTGATATGTATAGATTTTTAACTTATTGTACAATGTTGCACCTTAGTAAGCGCGGAATATCTTGTGTTATCGAATGATGTAAATATTTTGTAAATAAACCGAAAATTCGGATTTTTGAATGCAACACTTCGAAAGTTTTAAAATTATGATATTGAATCTTTATTAACATAGGTTTTTTGTAAATATCTTCGGAACTACATAACCGATTTAAGAGTTTGATATCTCGTTTTGAAGAATATGGCTTTAAAAAAAATAAAATAAAAAAAAGCAAAAAAAAAATAAATGTATGTACGGGGTCCGCCATCTAACGTTTTTTTTTTTCAACTAGTGCTTATTTCGTGAATGATAACACTTAACTCATGTCTGATTTGACAGATAATTAGTTTTATCCTTCCGCTGAACGAATATGGTTGTGTATACGCTTGAACAACGCTGAAAAATATTGCGAAATTACTTTGAAAATCATGGTAATGTTGCAGAATGTGTGCGAAAATTGCATACGGATTTTGGAAGAAGAGAAGCACCGTCAGCTCCGTATGTTCGTTATCTTGTGAAAAAAGTTAAAGAAACTGGCATCCTCATCGATAAACCAAAGCGTGAAAAGTCAAAAGCAGTGCGTACACCCGAGAATATTGCTGCTGTGGCAGAAAGTGTGCGTGAAGCGCCATCAACATCAATTCACCGTCGTTCTCAACAATTGAACATTTCGGAGATATCATTGAGACGAATTTTGCATAAAGACCTTGGCATGACGCCATACAAAGTCCAATTGGTTCAGGAGTTGAAGCCAACTGACCATCCAATGCGATTTCGCTTCGCTAAGTGGGCCTGCGATCGACTTACAGAAGATGCCGATTTTGCCAAAAAAATCATATTTTCAGATGAAGCTCATTTTGATCTTGGCGGGTATGTAAAAAAGCAAAATTGTCGCATTTGGGGCACAGAAAACCCGCACGCATACATTGAAAAGCCGCTGCACCCAAAACGAGTCACTGTTTGGTGCGGATTTTGGTCCAAAGGCATAATTGGGCCATTTTTCTTCGAAAATGAGCAAGGAGTGGCCGTTACAGTCAATGGCGATCGTTATCGGGCCATGTAGTTCACAAAAATTGAAGAGGAGGATATTGGCAACATTTGGTTTCAACAGGACGGCGCTACGTGCCACACAGCCGAAGCTACACTCGATGTTTTGCGCCCTGTTTTTGAAGATCGCATTATAAGTCGCAGAGCTGATGTCGTTTGGCCACCTCGGAGCTGCGATTTATTTGTGGGGTGCCCTCAACGATAAGTGTTACGCCGACAAGCCAGAGACAATTGACGCTTTAAAGAACAATATTCGTGAAGTCATTGGAGAAATACAGCTGCACACAATCGATAATGTGCTTAAAAATTGGACCGATCGTGTAGGCTACTGCATGGCCAGCCGAGGCAGCCATTTGAATGAAATTATTTTCCATTATTAACCGGAAGGATTTTACTTTCAAATCAAAAAAAGAAATTTGAGAAAATATCCAGTAGTTTTTTTTTATAGAATTTAAAAAAAAAATTTATTTGGCGGACCCTGTATATGTCATTGGTGTTAAAATATGAAAATTGGATTTTGCCACGCCCTTCCGCCCACAGAACAAAAAAAAATCAGACTTCACAGTGTCACCCGCCTGAATATTTTGAAGATTCCCTGAAAATTTCATCAAAATCGGCCCAGCCGTTTTGGAGTCCATACGTTACATACATACACACATCCTGTTTTATATATATAGATAGATTGTTTACATTTTGTTTAAATCACACAAGGCAAAATAAAATTTTTTTTTATTAGAAATGGACATTGTTTTGGAGAATTGGTTCCTAATACTATTTCTATCACCACCAACAGGTGTTTTTTCTAACTTTATGTTTGAAATAAATAATTGGCAAAACTATCGCGATTTGGAGTTATTTAAGAGGAAAATTAAACATCTTCACAGTATATACTAATTTTTGTTGTTTGTCTATGTGTTACGCATAACTTTTGATCGGCTTAACCGATTGAGGTCATATGTATACAATACATTATAGGACCTCACGATCTAGTGGAAATGATCTTGCTTGAGTCATTAGCAAAATATTAAGTCTGTTCCTGTACTAACTTAATAGAATAATAGAGTAATAGAATAGAGAGTGACATTTTGCATGTTTCTCTTCTCTCGCGAGTTTCAAAAATTTGTAAAATAACGCTTTCAAGCAACTTCAAGTTACATGAATCGCGTACGGAAGCAGACCTTTTATTGCACATACTTGCACTACACTAACAAAATACACAGATTTGCGCTTGCTACGTTCTTGCAAAAATGCACCACTGAATAACTTTGGCTTATAAATGCTAAGCATTAGGGCATCCAATACCAGGATCCCGGACTTTTCTTATTACCGACAGTCCTGGTATTGCAAGGCTTAAGAATCCAAGATTTTCGAGATCCCGGTATTGCCTCCTCTGCAAAAAAAGTCAAAAATATTCCAATAAAAAATTCAATTCAATGAGAATTTTAGTATATAAACCTTTCTAAGACTATATGTTCATAATAACACGATGAGCCTTACCAATAGTCATTTTAATGTCGGCTCTAAATTTAGTGTAAGCTTTTTGACAACAAATTCTATAGAAATAATGTCAGAAAAGCTCGCACTAATTTAGAGTACGCATTAATCGACTAATGGTAAGGCCCAATGTGTTAAGCACATGTTACTTCCTAAGAAATACTGAAATGTGACTTAAATAATACAAAAATAAAATTATTTTTTAACAAGCTGTACAAAATATGACGTGATACTACCTTAAAAATACCAAAATGTGACCTTAAAAATGAAAAAAAAACTTCCTTAACCATTTCAATGGATTTTCTCATATTATTGGAAACATCAAAATATATCTTTTATTCTTATTTTGCAACTTTTTTTAAAACCAAATCGCTTGGTATTATAAAAAAAGGTCATAGCAAAAAAATTTACATAAATTTAGAGAAATCTTAACTCAGTATTTTCGAGTTTGTGCCGAACAAAAGCAACTACATTATTTGTTTTGGGTCATAATAAGTTTTGATTAAAAAAAAGTGGTTTTAGTGGTTGGTGTAAGAAGCATCACTTCTTTTCATTCATACCACACTTCCTTTATACACAAATTTCCAGATAAATCCGGGTTTTCAAACATGTTTTACTACACTCCTGTACATTATAATTACGGTGACCATTCGTCCTCTTTTAGAAAGGACAGTCCTCTTTTTTATCCTCGTGTCCTTGTTAAAAATGTTGTCCTTGTCCTATTGTCCTCATTTCTTTGAATTGCCCTCTTTTGTACTCTTTTTTCATTTTTAATAATTTTTGCTTTAAGTTTGCATGTAGCAGCATAGTAAATAAACGAAAAGGAGCTGGACTTTGCAGCATAGAAAAAAGCTATTGTGAAAGGTTCTTGAAAGCTGTTTTTTTTGAGTTTGTATTTTTTGTTTTTTTTTTGTAAATTTGCAGGTTTTACACGTTTATAAAAATATTAAAGATTTTATATAAAAAGATTTAAAAATCGATGTTTAACACGAGCTTTAATTTTTAAAATAAATTTTTTTTTCGATATTTCGTCTAAAATTAAATTTAATTAAAATTAGTAACACTAAACAAAAAGATACTTGTTATAAAGAATTATTTTCGTTAACTTATTTAACGACAGCTGTATAACAATGTATTTAGACTGTTCCAATCATGGACCCATTAAACTTTGTCAAGAATTTAATCACAGTAAATTGTGTCGTTCACATTTTAAGCAATTGTATTCAAACTGCGGCGAAGTCTGTCCCAATAGACATAGAAGTCATTACTGTTAAAAATTTTTCATTATTTGACATTTACACTGTAAGAATAAAAAGTTCAAAGAGATCTGTGAAGAAGTCAAAGTTGAATACAAAAAAATTTTGGGCGACTGCAAAATACGCTGGCTCTCGTTAAAGCCTAAATTAGAACAAATTTTTAAGTTGTTAGTGCCATTAAAAGAATTATAAAAAGAGAAGTAACAAGCTTTTACGAAACATGCATTGTCTATTTGAGCCAATAGGATACAGCTTTTAAAGGCATTGAGCATTTCGAATGAGTCCTTTTACGAAGTGTTCCATATTGACGGTCTATTGAAAAGAGTTTCGCTTGCATAAAAAAATTTAAGGGATGATTGATTAATAATAAAAATTTGTTTGATAAAGTATTTTATACTGAAAATTATGTAGGTGTAAAAACAAATAAAAACAGGCTCGAAATGGGTAAGCATTTTTAGTAATTTTTTTAGAAAAATTTATAAATGCAAAAATATACTTAAGATAGTTGAATTCGTTTTAAGTCTACCGGCTTTTAACACACCAACAGAAAGAGTTTTTTTTTTTTTTGTTTAAGTAACAATTTTGGACACCGAATAATTCGCAGTAAAAACTAACTACTTTAGAATTTATATTGATTACTAAGTGTAACTTCCAAATGGGCTGTACAGAGTGCTTTACCAAAAATAAAATAATTTTTTCCTCAAATTACGAATACTTTTCATTCGAATTTTTTTTTTTTAATATCTTTTTCATTTTTTTCTAAACATACTTTTAATTCTGTCAACCCATTTGAAAGTTGCACTTAGAAATTAAAATAGATTTCTCAAGTAGTTACTTTTAACTGCTACTTTTTCGATGTCCAAATATTATTCCTAAAAGAAATAACTCTTTCTGTTGGCGCAAATTGCTTGCTTAGTCTTAAAAAAATTTAAAATATTAACATAAAAAACACTGTATTATTAACATGTTAACATGTACATATAAACATATGTAAAACATTGAATTTACTAGTCATTTATATTTTTTATCAGATAAATGCTTAAGACATTGTTTGTTTAAATGATCTCATTTAATTTCTATTTAAGTAATGTTTTTAATAAAAATAAAATATAAGTTTTTAAATTTATGTGTTTTGCTTATTTTTTTTTTGTGAGTCCTTTTTTGGTTTGAAAATAATGGTCAGCGTAATTATAATACAACTTTTGAATGGTTTTATAGTGATGCAAAATGAAAACTACATGAATTTGCATAGGAAACCGCATTTTTATGACTGTTACGATTTTGTTTTTGAAGTTTAAAACAGGTATGGTTAGAAATAACGCATAGAATATTCTGAGACACCTCGTCTTTCGTCGAATAGCTCTTCCCACACATTGAGAACCTGTTAAAAAAATCTAGATAATAAGTGTATCTTTTAGTCAGAAGTAATTTAATTCTGCAAAATAATACTGCTACATATGTACGAATTAATATCAAACGAAATACAAAGCAAACAATATAAACAGTTTTAACAGTTTTTTTAGAAGGCGTTAAAAAACCTGTCAACCAAACAGTGCCGGGGTGAAAAATATTTGTAGATCCCTTCCCTATGATGGTTTATTTATTTCATAAATGTGTTTTTTTGTAAATTGAAATTGGTATGTATTCGGCTCATGATCGTTTCGCCCTTAACGCAGTAACAGGGTATCACCATAAACTTTTGTGCCATTCTTATACCCAGCAGCGGATTTGCCAGTGGCTACCATAGAACCAATACAGAATAAATTACCAGGTAAGGAAGCATTACTTTTTTCAAAAAGTAATGCGTCTGCATATAGCAGAAGTAATTAACTCATACCTCATTACCTGTTATGTAGCATACAAGGAAAAGTAATGCAGTGATTTTTATAACTTAATACAAGTAGTATGTTACTCCATAACTTCTAGGTAATGCTGAAGGGAGGCGATCACTTACCTCCTGTCTCATTCAATGTTAAATGTAAGGCCTTTTATGCATAGTAAGGTAATATAGTCGGAAGTAGTGGTCATTACAAGGTAATTGATGCTTCATATATTCGGAATATATTCCATCCGCTACTGGGGAGAAACTGTTAAATCATATTTAAACAAAGGAAGTTATAGGAGTTCAATTATAAGTAGCTTGTAGTTAAAAATAAATTTTAACGTTATTTTAATTGAAATCAGGCTCCTAAATGTGAAGAAATATCATTGTTCATTTCAGAGTATCTTCTATAGACGTTTTAGTGCGCTTATTTATATGGATGGTTCAAGATTAAAATACTTTTATTTCAAATGCATTGCTATTAACTACCAAATGTACTATTTTTATAAGACTGTAATCAATGCAAACTAAAAATAAACACAATTGTTTTCTCTAGAAAAATTCACTAGATTTCTATGGTGGCATTCAGGTACCAACTATGAAAACTTTCGCCAAAGCTTTAAAAAATGCCAAAACCTCTTTCTTGCTTTCACTGTTTTAGCAAATTTATATGTTATTGCGTTAAAATGATTTTTAGAGTTGTCAAGAAACTCAAAAAATCGGAGCAGAAGTTAATAAAGTTTTTTTTTAAAAGAAAGTTTAAGTGTCAGAAAAGGACGAAGGTACCAAGAATGGGTCGTTAGGGGTAAAACAATTTAGAGATTCTTTTCATGAACTGAAATCATAGACGATTTCGTAGCTCCAAAGGACGCTGGGCAATAACGCAATTACGTTATTGCCACCAAAAATTAATGGTAATAATGCGCATTAAATTTTCTGGTTGCAACAATGAACGTGGCAATAATTTTTCTAATTTAATATGATTTTTAATTCTTGTTTTAAATTCCTGTTTTAAATTTTTGAAACAGGCAATAACAACAACAACACCAGCTCTGTATAGAGTGAATTGTGCAGCAAACTAGAGAAAATGTTTCGGAAGGTGTTACTCGTTCCATCTTCAGTAGTCTCGAGTGATTAAGCTCAAGTAGTTGGTCACAACTCTCTGTTCACGTTTTATATGATTTGGCACTTCTTCAAACAAATTACTTTGCTGAGAAATTAATCTATTGTGCATGCCCTTGATTAATTCTCCAGATTTGGGCTTTTTACAAATTTATAATTTATATACTAGTTTCTGGCTTGTTGTCCCAAATTGTTGGTGGAGGATCGTACTACAAATTGCTGAACATTCACATAGCATGTGCTCAGGGGTTTCTTCCTCCTCCTCACACAGACATCCTCGCAGACACCTGATTCAGATGGGCAAATTTTTTAATAATTGTCAAAATTTCATGACAGTGAAACGGTTAGTTCAAAAGTTGCTTTTGATTTTTTCAAAATAATGGATTCAAAGAAATTCCGTGTGTTGATTTATCACTGTTTTTTGATGGGAAAAAAATACCGTCCAAACTGAACAATGGCTTCGAAAGTGTTATTCGGACTCTAGTCCATCAAGAGCAACCATTTGCCGAAGGTATGCTGAGTTTAAACTTGGTCGTACAGACACAAATGTTGCTGAACGTTCAGGACGCCCAAATGATGCAGTTGTTCCACAAAACATAAAAAAGTACACAAAATGGTATTGGCCGACCGTAAAGTGAAGGTGCGCGAGCTAGCTGAGGCTCTGAAGATACCGAAAGGCAGTGGTGGAACAATATTACAGGAACATTTGTCGATGAGAAAGCTGCTTTCAAAATATGTATTGCGTTTCTTACACCGGACCAAAAACAACAATGTGTCGATTATTCGAAGTTTGGCACTGTTTACAAAGAATAAACATGAATTTTTGCGTCGGTATGTGACAGTGGATAAAACATGGTTCCACCATTACACACCGGAATCAAAACGTTTGTCAGCTGAGTAAGGAGCAACACATGAAAGCAGACCAAAGTGGCCAAAAACACAACAGTCGGCTGGAAAGGTTATGGCATCTGTATTTTGTGATGCGCATGGAATTTCGTTCATCGACTATCTCGAAAAGGGAAAAACAATCAACAGCGATTATTATATAGCGTTGTTGGAGCGTTTAAAGAATGAAATCGCGAAAAATCGGCCTCATTGGATGAAGTGCACCGTGTCGTAAATCGATGAAAACGATGGCATAAATCCACGAACTGGGCTTCGAATTGCTTCCTCATCCACCGTATTCGCCAGATTTGGCCCCCAGCGACTACTGGCTCTTTGCTGACCTCAAAAAAATGCTTTCCGCCACGAGATTTGGCTCTAATAAAAAGATGATGGCTGGGACTGAAGCGTATTTTGAGGCGAAGCACAAATCGTTCCACAAAACCGGTATTGAAAAGTTGGGACTTATTGCACCATGTGTTTGCTTGTTAGTATTTTTAGGTCTGCATTAGTAAGCTTAAGTAATTATTGTAACGTGACGTTACAATTATATTTCTTATTAAATTATACTAGAATTATATTATACCTTTATATTACATTATAATACATTTAATTTAAGTTTAGTTGATCCCCACTGTAAATATCAAACGCAGCTGCAAGACAATAAAACGACAAAACCGACCTACTAACGACCAAACCCAAGCATATCAAGGCCAACCAGCTCAATACATACATATAGGCAACCAACTAGAGTACTAGTGCAGATTAGTCAGTGCAAAGAAAGCCTTAGTCATATAATTCCCAACAAGTTTTCACCCTACAGCGTATATAAAGGATCAGTTAAGCCATTCAAATCAGCATTCCTTTTAGGTGAGCTCACAGAGTTTGACTCTGTTCTCGTGCGAATGACTATGGGTTCCAGTTCTGTTTCCACCAGAGACAGCACATAGGGCACTGTTGGGGGGTGCACGCAGTGTTGCCAGATTTTAGGAGAGATCATTTCCATTTGTTCATGCATTTTAATAAGTTATTCCCGTTCCTCACTTAATATTTTCCCGTTTTTTTCCCTTTTTTAAAGTTCAGTGTTTTATTTTAAATGGAAAATATAATAACACAAACCTTACTAATGTAATTAAAAATATGCCTAAAAATAATACAACACATTTATTACTTTTACCATTAGAGTGAAACAAATTTTGACCTCACCGGCTTCATATATATTTGGAAACTACTCGTCAAAATAAATTTTACTGCATCCATAGTTTTTTTTCTGTGACATAACTTTTGACATTGACCGAGGGTTTTGTATTTTATTGCCATTTTTTTCACTGAAATTTTTATTTAATCTGATATCGAAAAATTTGCTTCCAATATATTTTGATGCAAAGCTCTCAATTAAGCCATAAGTAACAACCTGTCATGAGTTCCCTGTGATGCCATGTACGCGTTGAAGGATATTCGGGTTCAAAGTTTACCGAAATCGGTCATATGCTCCTCTTTGTCGGACATAAATCAGCTTGCTACAAAATTGTAGATCAGAGAATTATCTTTAAAAATGCCATTAACAGTTTATACCTAAAATTTACAGTTCTTACGCTATGAGACTGTTTTTGTCTAAACAGTGCAAAGTAGAAATTGCTCACTACTTTGACTAACCGATTTCTTATACTAATTTTATTTAAATTTATGGCAGAAAAAGCTCTCTCAGCGCATGCACCGCTATGCGGAAGAGAAAATTTTACGGTATAAATTTGTTTTTTTTTTTTTTTGGAACATTTGACTTGTAAAACAATACAAGTGAACATTTTACAATAAAACATTATATATATAATTTACGGCGATAATTTTCATACTTAAAGTATCCATACACTGCGATTGTGTACTGCAATTTTTTTACTTTTTGCATAACAGAAACTGAAATATTGGGGGTTGGAATTAATTATAAAGGTTTTTTTTTCGGTTTTTGAGCATGTATTTAGAAACAACGGTACAATGTATATTATTCAAAGTATTGTCCATCGTTAGCTACAACATTTTCCCATCTTTCTGGCAGCATATGGATTCCGCGCCGGAAGAACGATTCGTTTTTTGAGGCAATCCACGAATCGACCCATTTTTTGGTATCCTCGTAAGAAGTGAAGCGCTGCTCATCCAAGCCATGCGTCATCGATCTGAATAGGTGGTAGTCGGAAGGGGCTATGTCTGGCCTATAAGGCGGGTGGGGTAGCACATCCCAATTCTGCGCCTCCAACGTTTCCTTGACGGTTCATGCAACATGTGGCCGTGCGTTGTCATGTTGAAAAACCACTTTGTCGTGTCTTTTGGCATATTCCGGCCGTTTAACCTTTAATGCTCGGCTCAATTGCATCAATTGTTATTGGTAGCGTTCCCCAGTGATGGTTTCGTTAGGTTTCAGCAGCTCATAGTACACGACACCCTTCTGATCCCACCAAATACACAGCATAAGCTTGGCGCCATGAATATTCGGCTTGGCCCTCGATGTTGATGCATGGCCGGGTGGTCCCCACGATTTTTTTCGCTTAGGATTATCGTAATGGATCCACTTTTCATCGCCAGTGACAATACGATGCAAAAAACTCTTCCTTTTATGCCGTTGAAGCAGTTGTTCGCACATGCAAAATCGCCGTTCAACGTCTCTCGGCTTCAACTCGGCTTCCTCATCTTCAAACCGCTTTTTTCTTCAAATGGAAGCACAAAAGTAAACCTTCCCGCAAATTGCGTTTTGTTGGAACGAAAGTCGACATGTTCACAGAGAAAAAAATATATGTTGTTTACACTTCAGTGGAATGACACATACTGAAAAATGAAGCTTAGACAATGTGCTTTGAAATGAATATAGTCACAGGTGTGCCCGATGAGATCTATTGATAGTTACGCCATCTCTTAGAAAACCTTTAAAACTAATTCCAACCCCCAATATATTCTTGAAAACCAATATTTCAAGAATTTTTATTTTACTTCTCCATACAAGATTCCTGATTTTTTTTAAATTTTCAGAGTCTCATATAAATAGACTTTTTTAACCAAAACATCATGTTAGTAGTTTTTCCTTAAAGCCTTGTGTGTCCTCTTTAAAATACCGTTCGGAATTTTAAAATCGGTAATTAAAAAAAGTTATAAATTTTTGTTTCTTAAATGCCCGTTTTTCAGTACTTTACGCTATTTAAATCGATTTTTTACAATCTAAACTTTGATAAAATTGGGAAAAAATAAAAAATGCATACACTTAAGAGTCATATAACTGCTTTCGGAACGATTTTACGAAGAAGAAACCCGTGCGGTAAATTTTTACCCCGGTTTGAAGTTCTGGGTTAAAACATGATGCAAAAAATATTGCGCATCTTGTGTAAGTATATTTAATAAATCAACATTTCTTAGTGATCTATGTTCCAAGTTGATATAAATTCAGATTTTTTTGTAATTTAATAGGAACACAACGGA
The DNA here is from genome assembly GCA_963920525.1 of Dichetophora obliterata. Lineage (NCBI taxonomy): Eukaryota > Metazoa > Arthropoda > Insecta > Diptera > Sciomyzidae > Dichetophora > Dichetophora obliterata. The sequence continues at coordinate 111,717,491 of OY986438.1, read as the reverse complement.
GTTAATGAAGGATACGTTTTGTTTACCAGAACGATAGAGTCCACAAATGCGAAAATTCTAAATACTCCGCCTTCGTCCCGAAAATGAAATCTTTTCTGAAATTAAAAGTTCTCAGTTTTATTTACCTATTTTCCACAGTTCTCCAAGCAAATAAATCAAATGACGCTTAACAGAGAACAAATTACGTTTGATTTTACAGTTGGTGACAGTCAAAATGAATTTAAATTAAATACACAAACTAGTTCAAATAGTAATAAAAACAAATTAAAGCTCAAGAGGACTCAGATCATTTGAATATGTATTTAAATACAAGATGTTAAAGAATATGAATATAGTTAGTTGATTTTGTGACGAAATTACTCTTTTTGCATAAAAACGCGGCAAACCTACTTCTCCCCGTTTTTAAGAGTATTATTCCCATTTTCCCTTTGGGTTGAAAATTCCCGCAAAACAGGGAAAATTCCCTTTTCTGGCTACACTGGCTGCATGAACAGTTAGAGCCAGCACTTCTACTCAGCCTCTATGCGCATGACTCTGGGTTCCAGTTCGGTTTCCACCAGAGACAGCACACGGGGTTACGTGGGGGGCGCTTTCATTGTGGCTCTTATAGTCCGTAATTGGTTGTGTAATGCAACGCAAGGTGGCCGTAGCAAATGACACGTGAATTTCTGTTGTATGGGGTTTGTGTGTATCTGGTTATGCACAATGTAACGAAGCTTAGAATAGTATAGATAAAAACAGAATCTTATCTTACAATCTTAAGGTAAACGTATAACAAATACAAAGTTCAACCTCATTTTGAACTTACGTCGGCTCTACGGTCTTGTTATAGCCAGTGTTGTCACTCTATCACAATCGTGGTAGATCTACCACAATTTTGGATGCTACACTATTAAAAATTTTCAAGTGACAAGACTGGTGATAGCTGCATTTTCATAGCAACACTTTATGTGAGGTAAATTTGCTGATAAATTGTGTCTTTTAGCGCACAATTCTTGTTTTGTTCTGTTTTTTGTTCTTAGTGCGGTAAATTTACTAATAGATAATATTTTCCGCCATTTAAAAACATCTTACTTTTTGTAAGATGATCTCAGTGATCTCGTTGATCTTCAGTTGATTTTCAGTTGATCTCGTATATAAGTTGGTGTCGGTTGTGTTTTATCGTGTTATGTAAAAGCCTTTGTTTGTTATATTCGTGAGTGTATTAAAATAGTTAAAATAGTTTCAATATAGTAATTATTTAAATATCATATTTACTATACTAACAACATTAATATAAAACTGTTCGCTTAAATAATAATTGTGCATTTAAGTTGTGTAAGTTTAATTCTTGCATTTTAACTTTGTTTAACTTATTTAGTTAATGCAGTGTTGTTGTTGTTTTTGCATGCTTGCGGTGTTTTAGTTTCTTCTTTGTGCTGTGATTTGTTTATCTTCAGTTCAGTGAGTGTTGTTGTTTGTTTTTTGTTTTCTACTAAACTGTGCACACACTGTCTGAATAAAGTAACCCTGAAAGCACATTTTGCATCTGCTCATTTTTTTAAAAAATTAAAAATGGATTATTTTTCTGCAGAAAATATCGTTGCTTGTTCTTTGGACGAACTTTGCAAAAGCCAAAACATTCTAAACCCCATGTTCAGCTGTTCTGGTCCATGTGAGCAGATGTTTCATGCATCTTGTGCCGGTATATCCAAGTCATGCCTTGACGACTTAAAATCTCAGCGATCAGGCCTTCGCTGGTACTGTGCTTCGTGTAGGGCACTTTCCCCAGATGAACTTTATTCAAAAATTAAGCTTTTTGGGGAAAGTCTTAACTCATTAAACAACAATTTTCGAGAAATTGTAACATTTTTTAGTGAAGTTAGGGCCGCACCCAGTACCAGCGTCTATGATGAAAATTCCATTTCGGAAAATATCCCGCTTTCTTTGTCACAGACTGTTTCTTCAGGGACACAAACAATCCTATCATCAGAAGACCACATTATCGCAAAAAAAAAGAGAAAAAATAAAAAAAATAATAAGAAGCGAAAATCATCTAGATCTACTTCTCAGGCCAAGCAGCCCTCAGCACCGCTTTTGAACAGGAACACTCCAGTTACTTCCTCGTCACCTTCTAACATTCCTTCTTTGACTAATAGTTCAGTTTTGACTCCTATTGAGCCTAGAAATCTATCAAGCTTAAGGGCAGTGTCGAGGAAAAAAAATGTATTTATTTCACGTCTTCAGCCCGACACAACTGTTGAAAATGTATTGACTTTTATCAAACATAATAAATTGTTGAGTCAAAATGCATTTTGTTCATGCAAAAAAATAGGTAATAAACCTTCCCATGCTTCCTTTATTCTCACAGTTCCAGCTGAAGAGTTTGCAACTGTTCTAAACTCTAATTTGTGGACTGATAATATACTCGTTACAGAGTTTCAGCCTAAGAATAAGCCTAGAGGGACGACTCAAGCCGCTCGTCAATCCCAAAAAAACTGAATAGGTTATCCCTTTACTATCAAAATGTAAGGGGATTACGCTCTAAGACGCGAGACATATTTTTAATGTCTCAGAATTTCTCTGAGGATATTATCGCACTGACTGAAACTTGGTTAAACGGAAGCATTACTGACTTAGAATTGTTTGATAACAGTTTTGAAGTTTATAGAAGAGATAGACATGCTGACAATACTTCTACTGTCGGTGGAGGTGTCTTATTAGCTGTAAGGAACTCCTTCGTTAGTTCCATTATTGTTATTCCCTGCTCTGCTAACATCGAACTTATATGCGTCAGGGTTGTACATTCCAATTCTAATGTATATCTTATTAATGCATACGTTCCTCCTAAGAGCAGTGTAGAAGTTTATGCAAGCCTTGCGGATTGCATAGAATACGTTATAAGCATAATTGACGTTAATGACGACATTTTATTGTTAGGTGATTTTAATCTGCCTGACTTGAAATGGGAATCTTCTGACGATGATACATATTTTTGTGCATCTAATTCGAAGACTCGCCAAGAGCATATATTTGTTGATAATATATGTTCTGACTTACAACAAGTGAGTTGTATTTATAATAGTCGTGAAAGACTTCTTGACCTGGTCTTAACTACAGATAGTAACAATGTGATTGTTGAGAGGGCCCCTCATGTTTTGACTGCTGTTGATGAATACCATCCACCATTGAGCATATGGTACAAATCAGACAGGGATAATATAGTAAAGTCTAACTCAATAGATAAAGTTTATGAATTCAATTTTAAAAAAGCTGACTTTTTGAAGTTGAATCATTTACTTCAAAGTAAACTTCATGTTATTTTAGAATATGTTAATAATAACACTCTTGATAATTCAATTAATTTTTTTTATATGGAAATCTTTGCTATGTTTTCTCTGTCCGTGCCATATAGCCTCAAATTTACGAAAAATTGTGCTTACCCCTGGTACACAAAGGAGTTAAAGATTCTTCGCAACAGCAGGAATAGGGCATGGAAAAAATATGTCTGTAGCTTAGACTTGAATGACCTAGAAATCTACAAGCGTTTGTTTCTGGATTTTGAAAATTGCTCAGCTACCTTATATCAAAATTATTTAGACAGTACTAAGCTGAGAATATTGTCTGATCCGAAGAAATTCTGGGGTTTCATAAACACCAAAAAAAAATCTGATGGATTCCCTTCATCATTTAAGACCTCTGACGGATTTACTGACGATCCTGTCGTAATTTGTGGTCTATTTGCCAATCTCTTTAAAGAGTCATTTTGTTCAGATTCTTTTAATCCTGATGAAGAGTACTTTGAATATATGAACTCTACACCCAGGGTTTCGTTGGATTCTATATCCTTTACTTCAGAGGATATTTTAAAGTATATTGGGTTGATCGATGAGGATTTTAATGCTGGACCTGACGGAATTCCTGCCGCAGTGTTAACACGATGTGGTTCCGTTCTAAGTCAACCACTGTCCATGTTATTCAATAAATCAATTAGCGAAAGTATTTTTCCACTTTTTTGGAAAAAATCTTTTATAGGTCCTATCTATAAAAAAGGTTGTAAGAACGATATAAACAACTACAGGCCTATCGCGAAACTCTCGTCAATTCCAAAACTTTTTGAGCGCCTAGTGTATGATCGTGTGAAAATTCACTGTGGGAAGGTCATGACAACTCGTCAGCATGGATTTGTTACTGGCAGATCCACTGTGTCTAATCTCCTCGATTTTACAACGTTTTGCTTAAATTCATTTTATTCAGGTAACCAGGTCGACTGTATTTACACTGATTTTAGTAAAGCATTTGATAAACTGCCACATAACTTAATTCTATTTAAACTAAAGTTAATGGGTTTTCCACAATTTTTTGTAAGCTGGATTCAATCGTATCTGACGGAGCGATCTTATCAAATACGATTTCGAGGCGTATTGTCAGCTGAATTTATTGCTGAATCAGGTGTTCCTCAAGGTAGCCACCTTGGTCCACTTCTGTTTATTTTAGCCATTAATGATGTAACCCACATCATCAAACACTCTCATCTACTTATCTATGCAGATGACATGAAAATATACAGAACAATAGATGCTAAAGACAATTCAGATCTGCTCCAGTCTGATTTGAAATCCTTTGAAATTTGGTGTTCTAAAAACAATATGTTTCTAAATCCAGATAAATGCCAAACTATGACCTTTTCGCGAAAAAGGAATAATTTAATTTTTGATTATACGATAAAAGATACGGCTTTAAATCGTGTAGATTCTGTCAAAGATCTTGGTATATGCATGGATTCTAAGCTATCGTTTAACGATCATATTGATTACATTTGTAAAAAAGCATCTTCTATGCTCGGGTTTATGAAACGCTGGGCCAAAGAATTTAATAGTATGATCACAACTACAACGCTGTATTATGCAATTGTGCGACCTCACTTAGAGTATGCAAGTCAAGTTTGGTCCCCAAGTTACAATGTACATGTTGAACGTATAGAGAGAATCCAAAAACGTTTTGTTCGGTTTGCTCTAAGGGGCTTAAGTGCAACTGATACTTTAAACCTTCCTCCTTATGAGGATCGTTTAAAACTTTTAAAAATGCAATCTTTGAATGAGAGAAGGAAGTCTGCAGATATCGTCTATTTACACCAACTCATAACTGGTGTATTCGATTCACCAGAACTTCTAACTCTTATAAATTTTAACACTAACCGTAGAAGCAGTAGAAATGCTAACAATTTAATTTACTTACCTTTTAGTAGAACAAATTATATGGCTACTGCTCCTTTACATCGCATGAGTACCTTTGTTAACAACTGTAGCTTTTTTGATGTTAACTTATCGAAAGGTCAACTCAAAAGTAGATTGAAAACTAATGTATGATTAGATCTATGTAAACGCATGGTTAGTTGTTATGTCTTGTGTTGTCCCTGAGCCCAACCCATATTATGGTGGGTAAATTTTTCTCACTTTGGATTGTTTTGGACCGCTCTTATCGATATCATTGGGGCTATTCACGGTTTGAGCGTACTTTTAACAAATCGTATTTATAGCATTTGTTATTGTTCGAATTGTGAGCACCTCGCCATGTGACTGTCGTATAAAAAGACTGTGCAACTCTATGATGTATGTGATTATGCGGCTGTAGACAGAGCATAAAAATACGAGGTACAAAAAACACCTCCAAGGGCTGCTTTTATTTACGAGTGCCTGCGTATTTGCATTTGTATGCAAAACAACAGCAAAGCAAAATGCGCTTTCGTAAATTGGCGTACAAATAGCGGATCGAACAAATGGCAGACCAGCGTATTCGAACTGTGAATGGCCTTATTGAGATGTTTTGATGTTATTTGGGCTGGTTCTTAAGATGATCCAATGCGGAGAAAGTGCGAAAAAGCTGTAGTAGCTGAACTCTATTGTTATTGCATGTTAACAAATAAACAAAAGCAGCTGAGTTGAAGTTTTTTTAGTAGATGTACGTCTGCATAATCAACACGAAATTATCTACGTGCAATCTGCCATTTGCTACGGCCACCTTGCGTTGCGTTACGCGAACATAATTCAGTTGATCTTCAACCGCAGTCGTGAACACATCGTTAATTTATGCATTCGCTATGTCGTGTATTAGTTGCAATACAATAATTTCAGTTCTAACTGACTCGGTTACGTGTGGTTTTTGTTATAAGAGCTTGCACCACAAATGTGCCATGATCAGTGAAGAAGTCATAAACTCAATAAAATCAAATAAGAACCTAATCTATAAGTGTGATTTGTGCTATGATCACCCGATTACAGTCTGCCTATCTAAATTAAGTGAGGCTTGCAATATTTTAACCTGCTTAAAAGACAATTTCGATGCTAAAAAGCAAAGTGATGCTGAACAAAATAATATCGCTGCGATTCGAAATCTTAATCGAATAGGCAATAATCTTAATGTTGAGCAAATAATCACGCGATCGAAATCGAAGTCTCCGTCATCCCCCGTGAAAGTGAGGGGATTTAATATAAACAATAACAAAGCAAATATCAATGCTCGCGCTAAAGTGCTAAAAAAACCTGCACAGACAATAAATGACAATAAACCTGTTTCGAGTGCTAGTTCTGCTCTAGTTACTTCTTGCTCGTCTTCGGCAGCTTCTTCAATGCAGATTTCATCTGTGCATACAGAGGTCACTGAACCTATAGAAACTGTTAAATTGCATGATAATAGTCCAAACATGAATGCAATAAAAAATATTGTTAGTGATGCTGTTGGAGTTGTTGTTGGAGTTGATGATCGTGCTGCTGTTCGTGTTGATCGGGAATCTGAGATGTTTAATGTGGGCGCTGATGTTGAAGGTGCCATTGCCAATGTGGCTGATGATAATAATGCTGCTAGTAGCTATGCTTCGATATTATTTAAGAATAATTCAAATGCAGCTAGTGCCCAAAATCATGCTTCTGATGTCGTAGTGAAAAATGACGTTTTGAAATCATCTAAAAAGAAAATTGTTGTTGGTCAAAGATCAAATACTGAACTGGATGTAATAGAGCCAATGCACTGGTTTCATCTTTGTTCGTTTAAGTCATCGGTTACCTCTGATGATATCTTAAATTATATTCATAAGCACACTGGTATTGATAAAAATCATTTAGCTTGTCAACCACTGACGAGAAAAGATCTGGCTCAAACTCAAATTGAGAAAATAAACTTTAAGGTCGGAATTTCGGCATCTCTTACGGGTCATATTTTAGATCCAACTCTTTGGCCTACTAATGTTTCTATTAGTAGGTTTGAGTTTTTTCCAAAAAAGGATCGTCGTCGCAATCGGAGATAGACGCAAGCACTTATGATAATCCTGGTAGTAATCTGAGATTATACTTTCAAAATATGTCTGGCATAAGAACCAAGTCAGAATTAGTTAAGTTATGGTCCTCGCAATTTGACTACGATATAATTGTTATTATTGAAACATGGCTAAATCCTGAATTTTTTGATGCTGAATTTTTCGACCTGAATTGTTATCAGGTATTTCGGAAGGATAGAGATGCTGCTAAGACTTGCTGTACTAGGGGTGGTGGTGTACTAGTTGCTGTGAAACGCTCGTTGTGCTGCTGTGCTTGGCCATTGGAAAATACGGACACTTTACTGGATCAGTTATGTGTTCAAATTGTTGGATACTCTGAACGACTATATTTGGTGGTTTCTTACTTGCCTCCAAATAGTTCGGATACACTTTACATGTCTCATGTGGACAATATATTGAGTTTAGCATCAAATGTTTCTAGTGATAGTCATTTTTGCATTCTTGGTGATTTTAATTTAAATAAAGTAACTTGGAATAACTATTTAACTAATAACCCATTAATTCCCACTAATGTGAATTCAACGCATGAAATTCATCTCATTGATTCTTTTTTAAGTCTCGATTTTGTTCAAATTAATGGTTTCTCTAATAAACTAAATAGAATATTAGATCTTATTTTTATAAGTAAAGAGTTTAATTATAATATTGAAATTTGCCATATTCCGGTCTGTGAACCTAATATTCATCATGTGCCTTTGGTGCTTACGATATCATTTTACAATTTCGCTTGTAAATTTAGTAACTCTTTGAACTCCAGTATGTATTATAATTTTAGTCAATGCAATTTTGAAGCACTTAATACTGCTATTATTTCGGTGGATTGGGAACATAATTTGAAATACAAAAGCACTTATGATTCTTTTATATTTTTTAAATCAAAATTTCTAGACATCTGTGAAAGAATTATCCCTCAATGTCCTTGTAAAATGTTTAAGCTACCGTGGTATACCACTGGGTTAAAAAAATTGAAAAATCTAAGAAATAAGTTTTTTAATTTATACAAAGCCACAAACAATATTGAATATTTTTTTAAACATCAACATTATTTGAGGGAATTCAATTTTTTAAATAAATTCTTATACAAACAATATATTTGCCGCTATGAGTCAAATATAAAGTTGAATCCAAAAAATTTTTGGACTTTTATAAATTCAAAAAAAATGACCTCTGGTTTTCCGTCTTCTATGTGTTATGAAGGTGTTTGGTCTCAATCTTATGTTGATTCTGCAAATCTGTTTGCTAAATTTTTTTGCTCTAATTTTATTACGGATGAAGACAAAAATATAGATATCAATACTAATTATGGAGTAAATATTGATTTTGGTTGTTTTGAAATCTCTAGCGCTGATATCGCCATTTCGATACAGGGCTTAAATAACTCTCAAAAAAAAGATGTAGATGGATTTTCTGCATTTCTTTTAACTCATTGCCAATATTCACTGTTAGAACCACTAAAAATTATTTTTAATAAATCTTTACAGACTGGAACTTTTTTAGATGCTTGGAAAATTTCTTTCATCAGTCCGATATATAAAAATGGAAATAAAAATGATATTTGTAATTATAGACCAATATCTAAGCTATCAAATATTTCAAAAATTTTTGAGAGCATTATTAAAAAGAAACTTACCTTTGAAATAAAAAATATAATATCGCCAAATCAGCATGGTTTTATGCCGAACAGATCAACAGTCACAAATCTAGCGACCTTTACAGACTATTGTATTTCTTCATTAGTAGATGGCTTTCGAGTTGATACTATTTATACGGATTTTGCAAAAGCGTTTGATAGGGTTTCGCATCATATCTTAGTAATGAAATTCTTGCGTTTAGGGTTCCATTCAAATTTCGTATCTTGGGTCAAGTCATACCTAAGCAATAGACTCTGCATGGTGTCTATTGAAGAATCCATGTCTGAACCGTTTATAGCTTCCTCAGGTGTTCCTCAAGGAAGCATTTTAGGACCACTTTTTTTTATAATTTTTATAAATGATGTTAGTTCCTGTTTTAATAACACGAAGTTCTTAATGTTTGCCGACGATTTGAAAATTTTTTCTCGAATAGCAAATAGTTCTGATATGCTTGCTTTGCAGTCTGACTTAAATAATCTATATGAATGGTGTTCTAAAAACCGTTTATCTCTAAATATAAATAAATGTTTTCAAGTTTCATATTCGAAACAAATAAATAATGCTCATGATCAATACAAGTTGAATAATCAAAATTTGAAATCAGTAACATTAATAAAAGATCTTGGTGTTATATTTGACTCAAGTTTTACTTTTATTCATCATTTAAATTATATAATTCCTAAGGCATACTCTTTATTAGCATTTATTAAGCGCAATAGTAATGAATTTACTGATCTTTATACACTAAAAATTCTGTTTACTAGTCTGGTTAGATCCAAGTTGGAATACGCAAGTTTTATTTGGAATCCGTATTACAATACGCATGTGAATCGCTTAGAACGTGTTCAGCGTAGATTCCTCAAATATGCACTTCGTTCTATTAACTTTTCAGATCCTCTTCCCTCCTATGATGTTAGATGTAAACTTATAAACTTGAAAACCCTGGAAAATCGAAGAACTATATTATCCCTCTTATTTGTTTTCAATATTATTTCTGGCAACACAGATTGTTCGTATCTTCTCAATCAAATAACTTTTAATGTTCCTTCCAGAACATTAAGAAATAGTGCACCATTTAATATTGGAGTGCACAGAACAAATTATGCTTCAAATTCACCAATCGTGAGAACTTTGCGAGAATTTAATAATCTATCAAATGTATATTCTATTGATTTTTCAGTCACTAAGACGATAATGTTCAAACAATTAAATTCAATATACTAAAGTGTAATATCTATTACTTTGCATGTACATACTTATATATTAAGCATATAGTCAGTAAGGTTAACATACCATTGATTAAATAAATAAATAAATAAATAAATAAATAATTGGACCATTATGCGCATGACTCTGAGTTTTAGTTAAGGTTTTCACCAGAGTCGGCACATGGGGTTACTTTTGGGGCACTTTTATTGTGGCATGACTCTGTGTCCCAGTTAAGGTTTCCACCAGAGTCGGCACGTAGGGTTACTTTGGGGGGCCACTTTTATTGCGACCCCTGTGCGTACTCTGGGTTCCAGCTCGGCTTCTACCAGAGTCGGTACATGGGGGTAGTCATGGGGGTAGTCATGGGGGTTTGTGCTACTCTGGGCTCCTATCCAGCTCCCACTAGAGTCATATATCATTTTTTAGGTTTTTTATATTTATTTTGTTTCTTAACCCTTTGAGGACGCAATTCAGGTGATGCAGTTATAGAAATTTTACATTTTGGAATTAGTTAAAATGCTTTTCAGTAGCATAATTTATAAAAAAAATGTATGGGATTTTAGGGATGTTTGAACTTTAGATGGTACACATGTATATCGTGCGTTCCGAAAGGGTTAAAGGAGGGCCATAGCTTGAGATGTTTCTTGAGACACTTCGATCAAGACTTCTGCTCGTGCTTCCTACAAATGACGTAGTTGTTGCTATATTTCGACAATTATTAATGAGCATTCCTTTTAGCTGTCCTTTTAGTGAATGGAACTGACCATCGACATTGATTACCGATTAGCGATTACCAATTACCGATACTTACTTACATTCGCTCAAAACCCTCGCTCTCGGCTAAAGTAGTTTCGACTGTCATCGACGACCACTCACTCCGACTCGCACGACACGGCACTGCGAAATATAATAATTTAATAAGACCAAATTATCAATAAAGTGTTTGAATATAATTGAAAACTGCGTGGTTTTTTTATTATTTTTGGAAGTTTGTGGTCCTTTCATTTGAACCTGGCACGGCTGAGCTGACCTCAGCCATTAGACAAAACCACCGTCACATTCTTTCCATTTACTTTTACTGGGAATGAAAATTTTCTTAGCTTGTCTCTGGCTATTAGCATCGTTTTAGTGGCACTGAAAGTTTTTTTCCCCAGACCTTTTTAAGAATGTATCCTTTAAACAGAGTATAGAATAGTTCTGGGCCAATAAGAATTCGAGATGCTTCCCTTTTGGCAAGACAATTAGTGATTTCGTCTTCCTCGAAACCTTCATGACCTAGAAACCACTTAAATTCTATTTTAGTGCATTTAGTAATTCGACGCAATTGCAAACTAGTTTTAATTCAAGCACGTAGGCTGGCAGGACCTTTAAAGCCGCTTGACTGTCTGAAAGTATGTATATATGTGCTCCCTTGGTTTTCCTACGGAGACATTCCCTGACACATACCTCAATGGCATATACCTTCGCTTAGAATATGGTTGGCGCGTATCCCATTAGAAGAGCTTTTCGGAAATAGGAACCGTAGATCCCCGCTTCCGTTACTCCATTGCCATAAATCATAACTATGATATAGTTGTCTGTTGTGTAAACTACCTCATAGCGGTTCGAGAAGTTTAACTTTCTCAGCATCCTCTCTGGAATTTTTAGAAAGGTGTAATCTTCGAAGATTTTAAGTATATTCATGTGGACCGTACAATTCCATGATTCGTAATCATCTACTTCTTCCATTTTTAGTGCACTTAGACATGCCTCTTTTTCGATAATTATCGTTAAAGGGAATAGCCCAATATAGCTTCAGTTGGGCACGTTCTCTTTGCTTCAGTGATACTAATGCACGCCAACCTTTGCAGTTTTGTCAGCTGCTATACGTTGTTGGACCATGGGACACCAGGCAAGTAGCGCATACGTAACCATAGGTCTGACTATGGTTGTAAAGTGCATATAATCATTTTCGGTGTGAGGCCCCCCGTTCTGCCATGAAGGCGTCGACAGGCATAAAAGGCACATGTTGCCCTGCTTGTAAATGAATTTAAGTGGGTGTTTCAAAAGACTTTGTTGTCAAAAGTCGCCCTTAAGTACTTAACTTCATTTCAAAAGTCAATGACTTTCCCGTCTAGGGTAGGCCTTATCAGAATTAAGTTTCTTTCCCTAGCAAAGGGTATTCGAATTGTTTTGTCAGGATTTATGTAAGCTTAACCCTTTTTCCTTACACACCTTGGAAGCTATATGGAGAGCACTCTGCATTCAACCAAAATCGCGAATCCTTATACAAATGCCTCCAAATTTTTTTCGATTATCCGTCACTGCCCCTAAGAAAAGTAATTGAAGAAGCTTATGTTTCTACAGTTTATAAAAAGTTGATGAGTCACACACAGTCAAGTTTTAAATTTTGACTGAAAAAAAAAAACAAAATAATTGTTGGCTTGAGACTGAAGTTGCAACTGTCTTATCTCGCAATACTTTCAGTCTTCAAGCTTAAGACAATGAAGGCGTACACCCTGTATTGTTTAACACAATAATTAAGACACACTAAAAGATAATTAAAGCTTCGTTTTAATTGTAGAGCACAAACGAAGTAAAACGATTTTATAGTTTATTAAATATCAGCTATTAATCAAGAGTGTGTAGTTTTGCAAATGGCAGCTAATAACCAATGATAGCTTAACTGAACAACAAACAATACCATTGAACTCCTATTCCACCTCTCTTTCTTGCTGGCTCTATTCGTATCATCAGATTGACACAGACACACTGAAAAAAATTGAGATAAGGAAAATGTTAATGTATGTTTCTGGTTACGTTAATGTGTACAATCAGATATGAGAGAGAGGAATGATAGAAATACACTCGGCCAAAAACAAAAGTTACAATTTAGACTAAAACGTTCTTTTGAGTACTTCTTGGAATTCTCTTGTTTAAAGACAATTTTTTTGATTGCTGTCCTAAATTTTTTTTAAAATGTTAAATGTGTTTTCATCTCATGCAACATTTGGAACAAAATAGAAGGAGTCGTCGTAGACTAATAAAATTTGCTGTGTAAGTTTTAATTAGTTCTATTAGAAAACACGCAAAAATATTTTGTATTCTACAAAAAACCACGCCTACCTCCCATATAACACAAAAATATTAAACGATATACATTTTTTTATTATTGAAACTATATCAAACCAACTCAATAAAGAGTATAAAATATATGTGTAGATTTAAAAAAAAAATTGGCACGCCCACTTCCCATACAAAATTTGCATATCATCTAAAACTCAGGAACGATTTGTCGTAGATCGATGAAATTTATTAAAAAAGTTGCAATAAGTTCTATTAGAGAACATGCTGGAGCATTTATTTTTAAATCCGCCCACAGCCACGCCTATATCCCATACAACACAAGAATTTAAAACGCTCTTTTTTATTGAACCTTTATTTTACTAAAGCTATGAAGTTATACCTCCAAAAATTTTGAAAAGTTTTACCACCAACTATTTTCTAAATGTTAACTGTCCTTAAACCAAATTCTGACCACATTTTTTTAAAACCCCACCTCAAACATTATAAAAATTATTTTTAAAACAAAAACAAATGATTTTAAATTCAATAGCAAATTCAATTCATCATTGAGAATATCTAATAATACATCTTTTGGACTAGTTCTATACTTATTAATTAATAAATTAGAAGAAGTCTACTGCATTTCCTTGAGTGGCTAAGACGATATTGGCGATAGTCTTTCATTCGAGCCTCCTGTGCTTCCGCTGTAAGCATTCTTATTGAAAGAACCATGCAATGAAAATTTGTACTCTCCAATTTTCATGCAATTGTAGAAAATGTGTACTCTACATCCTGCATAGTTGAATCGCATATAAGCATATTTTCCAGAATAAAACTTTATATTTAGTCTAAGCCTACAGAGTGAAAAAAATATATTCCATTTAATTGGAAAAAAGTTGGCAACTCTGAACCTATAACTTACATATTTTTTTTGCTCCATAAGTGTTGAAATAAATTATGGTTTTACTGATAAACTAAATTGGTAATAAGTATCAAATATAGTCTGAACTGTTACATTGGAACTTGTTTATAAAAATTACCAAAAATAACTTTAAATAAACTCTTTGAAATAAACAAAAACTCATTATAAAATACCGAATCTATTTAGTTTACCGAAATCTTTGTCGGCCATTCTCAAAAACATTACATTAAAGCTCTACATATAGCGCCATCCCTTTCACACACATGCCATATACTGCTTAAGATAAATTTAATACAAATAGAAAATATTTTTGTCATATGTGCGCATGACAGAGCAAATAACAAACAATATACACCTAAACGGAGATAATCCACAGTTTTATAAAGTAATTTATCATCATTAATTGTGAAAAATGGTTTGCGTTTGTTTATTGAAAGTCGAGCGACATCTTGATGAAAATAAAAAGATCAAGTGTGATTCCTGCAACGAATATTACCATTGCAAGTGCGTAAATTTAGAAAAAAGCGACATTGAATTTATGCTAAAGAATCACCAAAAATATAAATGCAACAACTGTCTGTCGGCCCGGCGTAATTCAATGCATACCCCGCCAACTGGTGTCACAATCATACAGTCAGGCTCATCTTCTTCTAAGAATTGTGCAGAAAGCCTTAATGAGTCAACTCCCAATATACACTCACCTAGGGAAAATGCTCAGCAGCGATATACTAATGGGCGCAGCCCGCAGCTAGCTAATGCTGAATTTAAGCGCTTCCTAGACATAATGGACCAGCGCTGTGCCAAGCAAAGTGAACGTTCAGATCAGCGCATGGCAGAGCTCATTCGCGCTATGTCAGCTAAGGTTGATGAATCAGAGGATAGGATTCTTAAAAAAATTGATGAACAGGTTGCAGCAATCAGAGGCGAGCTAACTTTAATTGATGTTCGTGTTACGAGGCTAGAAAGTGAAGCTACTAAGGTTACAATGCTGAAAGCAGACGTTGATGCATTGAAGGAAAAACTACTTGAACAAGAATGCGGTACAAGACCTGATGGCGAAGCATCTGAGGTTGCGATGCTAAAATCAGATATTGATGCGTTGAAGAAAAAACTACTTGATCAAGAAAGTACAGCCGGAGCGTTAAAAATGCAGTTTGAAAAGCAAGAAAACTCTGCAGTTGCTTGTGACGTTCGTATCCATGGAATTCCACAATTGAATGGAGAAGATCTACGCTCGATTTTTCAAAATCTTTGCACTACAGTCAACTTTGGCCCACCTCAAATACAATCCATTTTCCGAATCAAAATAAACAAAAACTTGCACTCGAAAACTGACGCGCCAATATTGGTACGTCTTATGTCTCCACATGCTAAAAATGAACTTCTTAAAGCTGTCTACGACTTCAGGCGAACCTCTAATGATCTTCTGCGACTAACAGATGCAGGTTTTGACTCCAACGCTCCTGTTTACTTCAATGAAAGTCTTACCAAAACAAACCATTACATACTGAAATCTGCGCTTAAGTTCAAAAAGCAAAAGCGACTTTTATCTGTTTTTGTCAGGCGCGGGCTAGTACATATTAAGAGAACTGCGAACGAGCATCCCGCCTGTATCTACTCTCTTGATGTGCTAGACCAATATACTCTCTGTGGAAATGATGAGAACGCTACCAACCAACAACATCTTTTTCGTGCTTCTCATGCTAGTACCCAACAATAAACTGGAAAGCTTTGATTTTTTGCGGTTTTTAATCACTGCTCTAATATGTATTACTTATTATATTCTATCTGCTGTTGTTTTTGCTATCCATTTAAATTTCACTATTTTAATAACTATTGATTTCATACACATACTACCTCTTTATTTTTCTTTATTAAACACAATAAATGTACATTCTCTTACTATGGCTAGTATAAAGATGTGTGCCTTAAGACTTATTTTAGCTTATCCATTTAATGTTCCTGAATGCATTACTGAATTAGCACCTTTTTTATATTTGTACCTAAACTTTGCCAATGGCTCAAATTCCTTATAACTCAGTGGCCAATGGCAATTGCTTTGAGATGATCCGTATTTTAAATGCGAGCCGAAAGGGGTTGAGTATCTGTCACATAAATGCGCAAAGTCTCATAAACAAAATTGATGAATTTCGCTTCCTGTTTCAATGCTCAGGGGTAGATATCATTTGTGTATCCGAGACTTGGTTTGCTCCTGACCTAGACGATTTACTTTATAAACTTAATGGATACAAACTTTTTAGGGCAGACAGAGAAAGTCATGCTGGGGGAGTAGCCATATATGTAAAAAATGGCATTAAATGTAAGTTGCGCTGCAAGTCATCCTTTGGGTGCAGTATCGAATATATCTTTCTGGAAATTTACAATGAAATAGACAAAGTACTTGTTGGGTGTGCATACAGACCGAACCGAAATGTTGATATTGCACCGTTTATGACAGTGCTAGATAACTTACATCTGTCCTTCAATAATATAATCATTACAGGAGACTTCAACAGTAATATCCTTGTTGAAGCCAACCTGGTGAATGAAATGTTGGCTGCCGGACTTCAACCGGCAAATGCCTTGTACCCGACTCACTTCACAAAAACAAGCAGTACTCTTTTGGACTTATTTCTAGTAAGCAACAGACAGCTTATTCTAATGTATGACCAACTTTCTGCACCTGCTTTCTCTAAACATGATTTAATTTTCCTTAAATACAACTTTTGTCTGACATATACTGAAAAATCGTTTTGCTTCCGTGACTTCAAAAACTTGAATTACTCATTACTCTATGAAGCAGCCCTCGCAATTGATTGGTCACACATATATCTCCTGCCAGATGTTGACGAACAAGTGAATTTTTTACAAAGCAACATTTCTGACCTTTTTAATACGTTTGTCCCAATGAAAACTAAAAAAGTCTGCGTTAAAGAAAATCCATGGATTAATGAACACATAAAAAATCTGATTCGCGAAAGAAATAACGCTTACAATAAATGGAAAAGATACAAAACTTCACACCTGTATACAATTTTCAAAAGATATAGAACGCAAGTAGTAAGTGACCTCAAAGCAGCAAAAACTAGATATTGTGAAAATAAATTCAGCTCAAGTATAAATTCAAAACAAAAGTGGCTACAAATACGTAATATTGGCATCAAGCCTAAAGTTTCTACAATAGTTAACCCAGATGAAGTCGATGTAAATGTAATAAATGATAATTTTCTGAAACTACCATTGCCTACGCCTAGGACTAATCGACCCCAAATTATCTCGGTCCAAAATAATGTCAGCATGGAAAATTATTTTAGTTTTTCCTGTGTGAATCAGACAGAGGTATGGGAAGTATTTCAGTCGGTTAAGTCCAACGCCGTAGGTTTTGATGAAATGCATCCAGTTTTTATCAAGGCTCTCTTGCCTACATTATTGCCATTTTTCAAACACCTCTTCAATACCATCTTAACTACCTCTAAGTTTCCCTTAAAATGGAAAATTGTAAAAATCATTCCCACTCCTAAAGGGAATGGAGAATTCCGACCCATAGCGATATTGTCGTATGTATCAAAGGTATTTGAAAATCTTGTTCATAAGCAGTTAAGTCAGTTTCTACTGCGAAATCACTTAATCTCCGAAAGACAATCGGGTTTCAGGCCAAAACGAAGCTGCTTGACTGCTCTCATAGATGTGACCGAAGAAATCAGAACACAATTAGATGCGAATAATTTTACTTTGTTGACTCTCCTTGATCATTCAAAAGCGTTTGACTCAGTAACTCATGAAATATTGTTTAGGAAACTAATAAATAATTTTAATTTTTCAAATACCGCGGTTAATCTTATCAAATCATATCTCATCGGCAGATCGCAAGCTGTAAATGTTGGTGATCTAACTTCTGAATTTCGTCTAGTGCCTAGAGGAGTTCCACAAGGGTCAGTGCTAGGGCCGCTCATATTTATCATGTATATTAATGACTTACCAAAAGTTATAAAGAATTGTCATGTTCACATTTATGCAGATGATGTTCAGCTCTATGTAAGCGGTGGGCTTAATAATGCAAACTCTTGCTTTACAAAGCTTAATGAGGACCTAGAAAATGTGCGTATTTGGGCTGAGGAAAATGATCTTTGTTTAAATCCCTCAAAATCAAAATGCATGGCTATATATAAGAAGTCGCTTGATCACACGTATTTACCAAGAGTTATGTTGAGCGGCTCACAGCTTGAGTTTGTTAGTACTGCGAAGAACCTTGGCGTAATTTTTAATAAAACCCTTACGTGGAATGACCACATACTACGCGCAATTGGAAAGACATATGGCATGTTGCGTTCGCTCTGGCTGACACAGTACTACACACCGCAAAAAATACGCCTTCTACTGGCCAAAACTTATTTGATTCCAGCACTTCTTTATGGATGCGAACTGTATGCCAACTGCGACTGTATCTGTAGGCAAAAAATAAATGTACTTTTTAACAATATCACAAGATATGTTTTTGGATTAAAACGTCATGACCATGTCTCCGCATATGCAAAACTCACACTTAGTATATCTTTTGACAATTTCTTAAAACTGCGTACTTTGCTGCAGCTGCACAAAATTATATACACTAATGAACCGCATTACCTACATACGCGACTAAAGTTCACCCGCTCTGCAAGGGTAAATCAAATCATTCAATTTAGGCATAAATACTCAAAATCGGAACGACATTTCTTCATCTACGCAATTCGCCTTTGGAATTTATTACCATCATATTTGCTATCAATCAGTAATGCAAATCAATTTAAAAAATCACTTCTCAATCATTTTAGTACATAAATTAAAATCACATCTTTAACTAGCCTATTAGTTAAGTATTTTAGTTAGTACTGTCTAAAGTTCTGTCATTTCATAAAGGCTAATTTTTTTTTTTTTTAATTAAGTACTTAATTTTTATTTTTATGCAATCTAATTTAATATTTACTTATTTTCTCTTTTTTCTCTTTTTAAAAATTTAAATCTTACTATTTTTTTGCTAAATTTAAATTTTAATTATTTTTCCTTATGTTACTTATGTATAATACTTATAAATTGATTATATAATATGTAAATTGTTTTATATTTGATCTAAATCACCCAATCGTGACTTAAGCTTGTAAAATTTAAGATTTTGTGTCTTGTAGCTTAAGGATCTATATTCAATAAATAAATAAATAAATAAATAAAATAAATAAATAAATAATTTTGTTAATAAATAAAATAAATTAAAAAAAACTAAAATCTTTTATGTTTTCAAATACATTTTATTAACAATTTACAAAAAAAAAACATAACATGAATAACTGTAGTTCCAATGTTGTGTCTCTAATATGCTCAAAAAAAGGAACGTTATATTGCCAATTTCTTTCGTGCAGTTTATTCATTTTTATGTTTTGAGATTTAAGTTAAATTTGCTTTGATTGCTTTTATTGTAACATATGCCACACATAAATGGCAAAGAAATGCTTAAACAGAATGTGGCTTAACAATTAACTATGTGCCACAAGTTGATGAGATAGAAAAGCCGGTTTCGCTTTTCGATTGTCAGGTCGCCAGCTCAACACTTGCCGTGTATACAATCGTTCAAGTAAATACATATTTTTTCTAATTATATAAAATTTAGAAATTTCCTTTATAATTAATATAAGAAATAGAAGGAAGAAAAGGAAAAAATTACATATTCTTTATGAAAAATGAATATTCAAATATTCACTCTTTTGTTCGTTACTAGCAGGTTTGCAGCTATGAGCAGCTATTTTTTAAAATGCTTATTAAAAGTCTAAATTTTAAGATTTTTATAGTTAGAAACCGTCGATAAGTGTCAACAACTTAGTTCTGGTCCACTTAACTTTAGAATCTGGGAAAAAGCATGGTCTTAATAAAATGATTAAAAAAACAATAACAAAAAAAAATATTTATCATCAAAAAAATTATTTTAGATACATCACAATATTATATTTAAACAGATTTAAGTGAATACAAGCAATTATGTCGGAGCAGTTCCTACCGAATGGCTTAAGCCATGGTTGTTTTTGAGAGGAAAAATTTTGCCGAAATTCACTGCTCGTCAACTAAAATTGAGAAGACTTATCTTAGATTTATTTTTTCGAATATATTATTGAAACATTTCTAAACTAAATTAAAAAAAAACGAGAAAAATTACAACATGAAAAAAACTAGTAAGGAATTATCTTCGACCCCATGGCCGAATTGAGGTATATATAAAGTCTTAAGCAAACTGTTAAATATATTTAAAGAGATTTTTCCCGTTTTGGTTAAGTCACTTTGTATGGGAGGTAGGCGTGGTTTTCATCCGATTTTTACAAATTTAATACTCAAAATAAATATTCAATATTTAATTCATTGTGCGGAATTTGAAGTCATTAAATTGATTTTTGTGGAATTAAAAGAGATTTTTCCGTTTTGGTTAAGTCAATTTGTATGGGAGGTAGGTGTGGTTTTCATCTGATTTTTACAAATTTAATACTCAAAATAAATATTAAATATTTAAGACACTGTGCGAAATTTGAAGTCATTAAATTGATTTTTGTGGAATTTAAAGAGATCTTACCGTTTTGGTTAAGTCACTTTGTATGGGAGGTAAGCGTGGTTTTCATCCGATTTTGCTCAGATTCGAACTTGACCTCCACTTTTGTATAGAAAGCTTATATTTTGAATTTCGTTATGATAGCTCAAAAATTACGGCTGCTATCGTGGACACAGACGGACAGACGGACATGGCTAAATCGACTCAGGAGGTGATGCTGATCAGGAATATATATACTTTTCTATACCGGCCACACCTCCTTATCGGCGTTACTAACGGAGTGACAAAATTAATATACCCCCATTACGTTTTTTAAACGTGGGGGTATAATTATTTAATTCCACTTTGAAATAACTGTGCGTTGTATAGAGCCAAACCAACATATTTCTGACAATAATGCACATTTGCGTTGTGAAATAACGCAACGATTAATTGGTGGCAATCAGAGCTGTAAAATCGCCATTCATATTCAGAATTTAAGTACAAGTGAGTAACAAGAATGCATTCAATGAATGCAAAAATGATTTATAATTATAATTTTTAATTCAAATTCATTTAAAAAAAAAGATTATTTATTCATTTTCGTTATTCAGAATAATGAATAATGTTTTATTCACTTGAATGATATTCACAAGGAATGCAATTCACAAAGAATTTCAGAATTTTCAATTATTCTTTCCTTATTTATTATTAATTTTTTATTCGTTATTAATATTTTATTCATTATTAATACTTTATTCATTGTTCATATTTTATTCTTTATTCATTTGTTATTCTTTATTCATTTTTTATTCACTATTCATTTGTTATTCATTAGTCATTTTTTATTCATTATTAATTTTTATTCATTATTCATTTGCTATTCATTATTCATTTTGTATTCACAATTCATTTGTTACTCATTATTATTTTTTTATTCATTATTCTTTTTGTATTCATTATTCGCTTGTATTTCATTATTAATTTTTTATTCATTAATAATTTTTTATTTTTGGCTTAGGACTATAATTAATAAAAAATTAATAATGAATATCAAATGAACAATGAATAACTCATTTTAACATATGAGAATTTCAATGCCAATCAGAAAAATAATTTTATATATCTGAACGCATATTCTTAGTTCAGTTTCCGAAAAGAACCATTTGAACTAATTAAAAAAATTTTTCTTTACATTGCTTAATACTACCAAAACCATCCAAAATACAGCATTTTTATTGATTTGAGGGCGGTAAAATTGAGTTTGGCAAAAGTTTTCCCTGAACCATCTCGTAGTTACTCAAAAAAAATCGACTGCCAAAATTGCCGCTCAATTGAGCTTATGCCTGGCGCACTTTGCTTCACTCCACGCTTATCCCCTGAAAGTGGGGCGTAGACATAGGTAGACCACGCCCATTTTTAGTAAAGTTGCCGCCAGTAACCATACGAATTAAATTACCAAATTTTTTTTTAACACTACCCAAACTGTCTAAAATATTGCATTTTTATTGATTTGTGGGCGGTAAAAGGGGGATTGAATTTTTTTTTTTATTATTTGAGATATCAGCCTTGACAACAAATGTTGTAAATTTGATGCCCTTAGGTCAATTATTGACTATTTCTGCAAAAGGTGGTAACACATGGAAAAAGTACTCAATTTGGCGAGAAATCAATCTGCCCAAACAAGTCAGGGAGTCAGCTAGAGTAGATTGGTAGATGAGTACTTGGGTACAATGGCACTTTATAAAAAAAAAAATTTACGGCATTAGCAAATCTACCTAACTACCCAAGTCAGTGTGAATACCTCTTATATGTTTAAAAAAAAAATTTATTTTTATTAAACTGATATAAAATTTACATGCGAATGAATTTTTTGTCCATGTAATATACTTTTTTAGAAAATATCTTCTAAAAGAAGCCTTAATTGCAATCGCTTTTACTTAAAACCTCCCTTAAAACGTTTAACTCCATAAATGTATTAATTTTTGTCTTGTATAATTGTAAACTTGTAACAATAATCAAGCAAGCGCACATCAACATGCTGTCGACAGCGCATATTCTTCTGCTTATACGTTAACATATATAAGTACTTGGTGTACACCAGGGAGATGCTTTTCTCGATCCCGGGATTGTCGGGAAAGAAAGTCCCGGGACTTAAAGGGGCTTAAATTTTCCGGATTTCGAGATCCCGGGATTGACTTCCTTAGTATGCATCAAGAACAACACAATGGCCCGTATGAATAAAAGTAGCAGATTCGACTTTACTACAATGCAAAATAAAAAACTTCAAAAATGGTTAGTTTATATTAATAAAGTGCTCTTTACTACACTGCAAGACTCAGCTGCTTCGAACTTGCTACAAATTAGCCGTATTGGTACGAATAAAAATAGTGTTTGCTACTGATTTTCAGTAGTCAGCAAAATGGCATACTACAATTTTGTAGTAGATAAATTATTTATATATCTTAAATTCATTGAATTAATTTAATTTGATATTTATTTGGGCAGGCGGCAAGAATTATATATAAATAGATTCCGCCTTGCTCATGTCCGCTCTCTTTGTGAGCACGTGCATGGGACGTCAGAAGTGCAAGAGAAAAGAGAGTTAAGCTGACTGAAAAAAAAGTAGCAAAAAATTTTTATTAGGGGTATTCGATTTAAAAATCTCCTCACTTTCTTATAAAATCTTGGTTTTTTAAAAGAAATAATTTTAAATCAAAAAACAACGGTTGTACAGAAAAAATTTAAATAGTTTTCATTACTATCTTTGATAACAATTTTATATCTTATTGGGGTAGCTATGTTGCTCGATTTATTTTGAGAGCAATTTGACTATTTCTTTGTGTGTATTTCGTTTGTTTCCCAATTAGCCAATCAGATTCATTTGCTTAGTTTCGTTTGTTGTTTATGTGATATTTTTGTTTGGATGTATTTTCACTTATGACGTAGCCCTGCGCAGTAGATTGCCATTTCTGCGCACTTAAGGCGTGATCCTCTTTATATTGGCCGCATTCAGCGCAGACAAAAGTTGGCAACTGTTGTGTAAAAATTCGCTGAATGGTACATATTTGGTAGCGCTAACTAAAACTGATAAAGTAGCGAACGCCTTTTAATCGAGCGAACAAATTCTATCCTAATTGAACACAACTGTTTGCTTAACTGTCAGATGCTGTTACTGACGCTGTTAAATTAATAAACGCAGAAAGAACGCAGCAAATTTAAGTGAGAAACCTTTGCAATTGAATTAAATTTACATAAAAATTAAATTGAATCTTACTTCTGACGTGTAGAGTAGCAACACATTCAGAGAAAAACATCGTGAACTAAGGTAGCGCTATCATTACAGTTCACAACAGTTGTCTGCGCTGAATGCGGCCATTGTTCTTGAGCTGGCAAAAAGAAGATTTGTTGAAGTTGAAAGCAACCTACAAATATGGCAAACAGCCATTAACAATTTTAAAGCGCTCTTCAGATTCACTTTATTAGGGGTATTCACGATTCACTGCACTTGCCTGTGCAGTTGAGGACTGGAGGACTTTTGCAGTTGTGCAGTTTCGTGAACACGCCACTATCACTTTTTCAAAGTTGTCAAAATTTCCAATGTGCACAAGTATACATTTGCTTTAGTCCTCAACTGCACTGGCAAGTGCACTGAATCGTGAATACCCCTATTAAAATTTACCAGCTGCGACGAACATATATCACATTTTTGTAGTAAATGCTACTTTCGAAGTTAGTAGTCATATAATTTCGAGCAAAATTTTTATTCATACCGAATTCAAGCTTTTTTGTAGCACTTTACTTTTTGGTAGTTACTACAAATTACTGAAGATGCTACTTTTTATTCAAATGCGCCAATATATGCGAGCAAATATCATTTAAAACTTCTGATTTGAGTAATGTTACGTTAATTTTTTTTTATTTTCTCCTTCGCTCACTCTTACTTGGTAGGTAAGAATGGAAGAGAGTAAGTATTTGAATTTTAAGCAAATGTCTTGAAGTGGCGTTCAAATCCATTCGTGCAGATGCCTACTTAGTTCAAATGGCCGTACGTAATGCGCGTGGCATTAATTTACAGTGTATTATTACTATTTGGTATTATATTTATTACAAATTTGCTGGTGGCAATAATGCAAGTAGCAATAATTGTCAACAATTTGAATATTGTTAACATTTCAATAAGAAAACCTTTCAAATTAGTTACGCAGAGATTCTAGTTTTTCATTTTTCTTTTCCTTGACAAATGTTAAGTCGGTTTTTAAGGTTTTAAGATCCCAGCTATTCCCTGCTTTTCGAATTAATTTCTTATTCATTACAATATTTAAGTAAAGTCTTACAAAATTTTTTCTCTATTGTACACAAAACATTACTGCACAACTGGGATTTTTTCAAGCGTCCAAATGCAGCATGAATTTTTTTGATGGGAATGATGATTGACGCTTGATAGAAAAATTACATTTAAGAATGTTGGATGTTTGTAGTGCTGCAAAATTGGCCTTTTTCCGAACATTCTACTTGTGCTGCAAAAGCAGTTGCGCATCATGATGCATTTCCGAACAGGCACTATTTGTCTGTGTATCGTCATCGTATCTGTGTTACTTTAAACTGATGCATTTTTAATAAAGTGCTGATTCAGTTGCATGGTTTTACAGTAATTTGCGTTTAATGCAAATTGACAGCAATAACAAATCGAGCAACAACAACAATAATCTAGATGGTGGCATGTGACAATTAGGCTAATTGCGTCATTCTCGTACTACGTACCTGCATGTTGCCTGAAGTGTTGACTGGCGTTTACAACGCATACCAAAAAGAAGAAGAAGAGAAGTAGAGGCAATCAAAAGTGGGGAAGGAACGAAAGCACTCTATGCTGGTGCACAAATGTCCACACAGACTGACTCAGATCAACCCATTATCGACATATTTGTGCGCTTAAAATTGCCACACGCTGTTCTTGCCATAAATAATTTTACATGGTTGCAAGATTGCAAATATGTTTGCAACCACGTTTTGGGCAACTCATTCCTTGTTATGCAAATGCACTGATTAACCAAGTTGGCACCTATATTTGGATAAATAATTAATTGCTTAGCCATCTAGGGTAAGTTCATCACTTTATCAGTTGATTAGAAAAAAATTTTAAAAAATAGCTCAAGGTACAAAAGAGACAAATTGAAATATTGAGAGTGCCAGCAAGGTATCTAATTTTTAACCGATGATTTTTGAGCACCAATTCCTCGATTTTCTTGACGTCTTGCATCGATGTTCTTGGTCGTGTTTGATAAAGCTTATGTACATCTTTGACGCTTTCTCGTTCCTCTTGTTCTTGATAAAGCTTGAACGACAAATTCTTTTTGCAATATAATCTTTTTCTGAAATTTCAATGCGCAAGCAAAATAAAATTAATTTTTATACGATTTCTAATTATGAGCTTTTTAGATCAAGTAAGTTTTGAAGAAGGCAACAACTCTGTATAGAGTCAATCACACAGCAGACTAGACATACATTTTCGGAAGGCGCTAGCTTTTTCGTCTTCAGTAGTCCTGAGTGATTAAACTGTGATCACTGTTTAAGTTTTATGAGATTTGGCACTTGTTCGAATAAACTCTTCGAAATCATGTGACGTTAAAGCAAAGGTTCTTATTTTAGGTCAAGCCTGAAACTCTAGGGGTTTTGTCTGTTCTAGTTGCCTCTCTTTTTCACTATTCTTCTAAAAGAATCACTTTCTTTGAAAAACTAAGTAGGTTAGGTTAGGGTAAGGTGGGGGCAGGTCTTTATACCAGCCTACTTAGACCATATTTTTGGTCCGTTGTGATACCACAGAATGGAAGCAGGGAGTAATCAAGTGAAACTTTTGTGTAGGATATTCTTAATGTGGCAGAAGCTGTAGGAACATGTGATATTAACTCTGAAGCAAGTGTTATACCTTGACATCAGTCAAATCAAGTTACTAAGCTGTTCTCTCCACAAATTTTTCCTATCACTATCAACTACAAATTTTCGTCGTAAATTGATGTGTTTTTAAGTTCCTTTGATTAGGAATTAGGAAAGAAAGGTTATAGCGTAGAACCATGGCCCAGCCAGGATTCGAATCCGGGACCCCTGTGCGATAGTCAAGCACACTATCACTAGACTATCAAGGCCACCTGAAAACTAAGTAAATCACACTTTGCAAAAATCGGAAAACTTCTCTTACAAATTTACGAAAACGAGAGCTTGATGGTAAACCAGTGAACACAATGGCATGAAATCTGACACAAATGTCAAGACAGTGCTATTCACTTCAAAAGACTAAGACGCGCGTAGTTTAAGATCCCGTTTACATTTGAACACAGTAGTACATTGCTTTGTTGGAACGTACAGGTTGGTTGAAAAGTATTGAAAGCCAAAATGAAAGAATGTGACTTTTTTGAATAAAATTAGTTTTTTTATTCAATATATTCTCCCTCCATTCCAATAATCCTCTAATAATTTAATGCCATCTCTGTAATGGTTTTCCGAAAGTTCTCCAAACTACTTATCCACGGCTGCAATAGCTTCTTCATTCGACGTAAAAAGATTTCCACAAAGGCATTGTATACCAAATGTATAAAGTTTCTGAAAAGGTAGTTGTCGCTGGGTGCCAAATCTGATGAAAACGGTGGGTGTTCTAGCAGTTCGTACTTAAATTCATTCAATTTAGCCATCGTCAAAATACTTGTGTGAACACATGCATTGTCTTGATAAAAAAAAATTATATTTTCTTCTGTACTGCCAGCCTTTTCTCCCGAATTTCTTAATTCAGCAGATCGAAAAGGTTGTAATAATATTCAAAGTGAATTAGTTAACCTTTCTCAAGACAATCCATCAACAAAATTCCTTTTGCATCCCAAAACACTGATGCTGTAACCTATTTTGCGGATCGTTTCGACTTTACCTGTTTTGGAGCTGAACAACCAACTTATGTCCACTGTAAACGTTCTTTTTCCGTTTAGGATCATGGTGGTTGATCAAAAAATTCTCATCAAAAGTTATTAAACGACGTACAAAGTCTGTTTTATGCTGCTTTAAGCCCTTCAAAGTAAGCAGAAAAAACAATTACAGGAGCATACTAAAAAAATTGCCTTGACGACCTTCCTAATTTATCAGATATTGCCCCAAGCTACTTCTTTTTGTTCCCTTATCTAAAAACTACGTTCGAAGGACAGAGATTTTTGTCAAATGATTTAATTATTAAGCTATTGTAAATGAACTAACTTTGCAAACAATTATTTTGCAAGTACTATTTCGACGGGTTACAGAGATGGGAGCATCGCTAGGAGAAGTGTGTAGATTTGCAAGTAGATTATGTAGAAAAATGAAAATAATTTTAAAGAAAAAATCTCTTGTATCTTCTGAGGTCGAAAACTTTTCAGACCACCCTCGTATGTGAGTCATGTGATGGAAGAATAAGCGAACTAGCAGCAGATACTTATCTTTATTTAATTAGTCCTATCCTTGATGGTTTAATTAGTATAATTTTATTCATTTACAAAGTAATTTCGTGTCATAAGGAATTGTATCATATATCTTAAACTTAACCCTATATCGCGCAATAACGTCAATTTAAATTTTTTACCTAAAAATTTCTTAAACTGTCTTAAAAATTGCCTTAAAAAATAAAAGCAACTTTTGTTTTAAAATAATACTTTATTTTTACAAATATTTGCAAAAAAAATTTTTTACAGTTTAAAATATTAACATATTTCAGGGAATATAACATTGCTTTTAATATAATCATTCATGATTAGTGCAGTTAAATAACTCACCAAAAAGCTCTTAAGCTTTTATTTTAATTATTAACGCTTTTTATAACAGATTAGTCATTTACAAATATATTACAAATATTGCAAAACACAAACTGCTGCCAAATTCAAAATCACGCTGTTGCAACTAAAAATAAAAAAATAACTGTTAATTGATTTACACTCTAATTGAAAAGCTTGAGTTGTTTAGAATGTTTATGAGTCATTTATAAGAATTCCGACTTAATTTTTTTCTCTTTGAGTTATTTTTCTAGAGCAATTCCTAAATGTTGCAGATCTGCAACACGGCGCAGTATAGGGTTAATTACTCTTTGTATTTTTTTAGGCTTAATTTTTGCTCTAAAAAATAACTAATTAAACACCAGATGAATGTACTCAAAAATTTGACGGCACACTTTCATAATCACAAAACAACGTTTTCATTTTCATTTTTTTTTTTTTTTTTCATTTTGGTCTCAATAGAAGGTCAGACAGTTAAATTGATAATATATTAACTGTATCAATTAAGCTTATCAGTCATTCTTATAATTAGAATGGAATGCATTTAGAAACAAGAATTGTATTCAACTTTGTAAAGAAATTGTGTATTCAATGAAATGATTTTTAAGCTATGATCTTATTTTGACTCAACTGGTTTTCGAGAGACTCGCTGATAAGCACACTAAAATTGATTTGAAATTGATAAATATTAGTTCCGCTCAACACGTAGTGGCATAATTTATTTTTTGAAATACAATATTTTGTAAAGCGTTGCCATTATGGACTGAATGTTAACGAGATTTTTGTTCGGCGGAAATTTACAAAAGCAAAGTAGCACAACAACAGCACCAACTGCAAATATGACAACATGTTATTTAAAGAAATTTAAATATTAACGACTTTTAATAACAATCTAACATGATTGTTAGCGAATATAAATTTTAATGACATAAAATTAAATTCAATCCAGCTCGATGTTTGACATCAACAACATGAGTGGAAATTGTATGAAAAATGTTTCGGTATTTTTCAAACGTTTACATGATGGAAACTTTCGGGAATAATTTAATAACATAACATTTACATTGAATTTATAACACATTAATGAAATATTAGCAGAAATTTACATTTGCGTTTGTATACTTAGATTTAAATTTAGATTTACATTTAAACTTAAATTTACTTAACATTTTAATTTACACTTACACATTTACATTTACACTTGCATTTTCTTGTACATTCCCTACGAAGAAAGCAGAGTCAATTACCCTTAAATGACTGGTCCCGTCACAGCTCAAATGGACAGCTATCACAGGACAGGTCTGATACAACTCGTCACGGAACAGGTTTTTGTGCATGTTACGGGACAGATTTCATTTTCTGTTTTTCAAGGCGGGTAACTGGACAGCCCACAGGTGATGCAGCAGGTTGAAATCGACCCCTGTCAATGACAACGCCATGTAAAAGTGACCGGTCGGTTTCATATGTTGGTGGCAGAATTGAGACAGGTCGTTATCCTTGTGAACCTATCACGTGATAGGTTCTGAGCCGGTACCTTTTTCGTCAAAAGGTCACCATCTGCTCTGGACCGGTCACTGGATCGGTCCAAGGTGATGCAGCAGGTGGCAATTGATCCCTGTCTGTGACAAAGCCATGAAAAAGTAACCGGTCGGTTTCATATGTTTTTTTTTTATTTTATTTATTTATTTATGTAGAATATATTAATAAAATAAGAACTAGGTTCTTTTATAAAAATAATAAATAAACTGGACTTTTCAGCCCTTGGAAGGACTTTGACCTAGCTTCTATTGATCAATTGTGTTATGCGTGTTATTAAATGTTTGATCACAAATGACCGAGAACTGGACCTACGTGTTTTATGCCGACTCCGAACGGTTTATGTTCTCAAGAAGCTTTACATGGCAATTTTTGCTCTCTGAGGTTTGCCATTGTCTGCAGAGAGGTGACGACCGAACAGAAAAATTAATTCAACTGAAAATACTTTCTGTCTGAGCTGGAATCGAACCCGGGCTACCGAGGTTCTTTAGCTTAGGGGCCACGAACACTACCCACTAGGCTATGGCCGCCACTTATAGTGTAACAAAAATATAACAAATTTGGCTGGGAATAATTAAAAAGTAAGAAATCAAATAAGACAATTAACATTAATTACAAAAAAAAAAAAATTTTTAAAAAAAAAATTGACTTAAGAATAACACGACACAATAAGGATCAAGTAAACTTATTAATAGCAACATAATGATCAGAAATAAAGGGAAAATGCCTGAATTTAAGGAGTAGAAAAGTAAGTAAAAATTGATTGCCTAAAGATTCCACCTCCAGAATAAGTAATGATTGCAAAATAAATTGTTCACCAGTAAACAATTAAGTCAAGGGGATACACTCCAGCAGTCATTCTCAAATTACAATGGATATAATAAAACTTCTGAACTACACTGTTTACGTGATCAACACAGGAGAGAGGCGAATTCATATACGGAGTGTATCGAAAAGAACATGCACACTTTATTTTTATAATATCTTTCTCATATTCATGTGAATATCCGAATGTTATTCGGAACAGTATTAAGCAAAAAGTTTAAAATAATATTTAGTTTCTGATTTTTGAACGAATTTTTTGTTTAACATGTTTCATTAAATTTTGCACAGTGGTGTATGTAATGGATTTTGTTGCTTGAGTCCAAATTTTTTTTAATTCTTCCAAGCCCTATACATTTTACTAAATTTTTTTCTTCAATTCAGCCCAATAGCGCTCGATGGGGCGAAGCTCTAGGGAGTTTGGTGGATTCTCCTCTTTGCAAAAACATTTGACTCCATTTTTGTTCAAAAGCTCTATAGTTGAGTTAGCGTAATGGGCTATTGCCAAGTCAGGCCAAAATATAGTTGAACCTTTATGGCGCTTGTAAAATGGAATTAATCGTTTTTTAAGCACTTCTTTTGGCAAATTTCAGCATTTATTGTGCCTTTTGTAAGAAAAGTTTATGTCTTAAGGCCGCAAATGCAAATACGTTGCCAAACAAGAATTTTCTGGCCAAATTTTTTCACTTTAATTTTGCTGATTGAGTCATCGACATTTTTACCTTTAACCTTCGTAAAGAATTGTAGACCTGGCAAGGCAGTAGAGTCCATTTTTACACTTGTCTCGTCGTCCATTAAAATACAGTCAATTTTTTTCTCGCACTAGACGCTCGTACAGCTTGCGCAGCCTGGTTTTACACGTGGCAATTTGTTTCTCCGACTTTTTGGAGCATTTTTGTTTTTTTTATGTCTTTAAATTGTTTATTTTCTTGACACGTTGAATCATTGCAAAATCATTTTTGCTTTTTTGGCCGAATCGCGAATAGATAAACATGGATTCTTTTTTATCAAGGTTATAATTATTTTTTCAAGTTGTATATATTTTGCACCATTTTTTCGGCCAGATTTTGATAAATCCCTTACAAAGCACTCATTTGCAAAGTTTAAAATAATATTTTTTACTGAATTAAGCTTAGTATGCTGTAGGAACGAAAAAAACTATTTCATTATACATTGAGGTTTTTGACAACGAATAGGCAGCGAAATTTTTTTAGTCAGCTAGTACGCTGTAGAAGCGAGAATTATTGCTATGTTGCCAAATTTCCATTCGTGAGTGGAGAGTTGAAATTTCAAAACTTCGCTGTCGATTATATGCCCGTACATTTAATTGGCGCGGATATTTGCCATTCAACAATAAAAAAAGCAGTTAGTATGTTTAAGTGTTGCATTTGTTATTTAACAAATTTATTGTTGCATTTTTATAGTTTATTAATTGCTTTTTATAGAATATAAAATTGCAGCAATAAAAATATGAATCTGTCAACCAGAATAGCAAGTGCTTTTTCGCCACACAAAAATGTTGACTCGACACCAAAATTCCGCGTGTAGAGTTATATGCCAAAAAATTTTCGTTCCTACAGCATACTAAGCTTTAATAGCGAAATTGTAACGTTTCGCCAACTTTTTATAAGAAACTCTTTGTTCGGTGCACCAATTGTGCATAATTTTTTCGCGTACGTCTTTTTCAATTCGTGCCATCTCGGTAGCTAATTGAGTTAAATATTTTTTTAACCTACATGCATAGTTGACATGTACCTAACAAATCATGCGGTATCTAACGGTACCTTTAAACATGCAAACAAATATATGCACTGCGAGAAATAACCGTTTAAAAGTGTGCAGTTTCTTTTAGATACACTCCTTAGAAACCAAGATTTTCAATTTTTGACACAACATTTAACTTATTTGTCCCAACAAAAGGGTCAAGAATATCATCAAGGAAAATCTGCTTTATACAAATAAGAAGCACATATAATTTCGCAGCATTTAGTTGGAGGCCATTTCTGCTAGCCCACTGGTAAATACTACTAAGATCCTCATATATCCTACAGCAAAGGTCGTCAAGCAGACCACTCCTTCTCGAGAGATAAAGTTGGATATCAACTGCATAAGCATACATGGAAGCATGTTTACAAACAGCAAATATGTCATTTACAATATTTGAGAATAGAAGAGGACCAAGTATCGAACCTTGTGGGATACCATTTAAAATAGATTTATATTGAGAAAACGATTGTCCTGCTTTGACTTTTTGTAATCTGTTTGGCAGATAGCAAGATATAAGTCTTACTGCATTATTTGAAAACCCAAAGAGAAGCCTAAGTTTCTGAAATAAATAGTTGTGATTCACATTGTCAAAATCCTTCGAAAAATCAAGCATACAAAGTAGATACATAAAACCAGCATCATATTCAGGTCGAATATCTTCCATGACCTTTACTATTGCCGAAACGCAACTTTGTCCCAAAACAGGACAAAAGACTGTTTTCATGTAAATGCTTATTAATTTGTTGACTATTAAGTTTTTCACAAACTTTAGATAAGGGGACAATATACTTATAGGTCGAAAGTCATTTGGTCCAGATGGATTTGATTTTTTTGCCACCGACAGTACAATTCAAACTTTCAACATGTCCGGAAAGGACAAATATAATAGACAATAATTAATGATATGAGTCAACGGACTATAATGTGGGGCAGTTGCAGTTTAATGAATTTTATTGCACGGTTAAAGATCTTGGACTAACTTTTAAACTTTTCTGGATTACATACAGGACAACACCAAAAAAAGATTACTTTTTAATCCAGGGAAAAGTTTAAAATTTTTCAATCCAAAAAAGAATAGTTTTCAATCCGCAAAAACTTTAAAAAAGCAATATCAAGTTTAAAAGCGAGCAGAAACGTGGGTTTGAGACCCAGCTAAATCAAAGTAAAATAAAAAAATATTCTGACCAGTTCGTGATTTGAACACACGTCCTCTGATGTGCTGGTCCAATACCTTATCCACTCGTCCAACTTAGTTGTTAACATAGTTTCGCTATTTTGCATCATTACGAAAGCAAGTAAGTTCTCTTTAGGAACGTGGGTTTGAGACCCAGCTTAATTAAGCTAATGCTTGGATTAAACAATAGTACTTTTTGGATTAAAAAATTTGGATTGGAAACTAAAGTTTGGATTAAAAAGTAATCCAAAAGTTTTAACCGTGTGGAATGCCATCTTCTCCCAAAGCGTTCGATTTAATCTGCATTACACAGCTACCAACATCCAGCTCACTAACAAGAGTAAATTCAAACAATTGGGGTACCGCTAAACTATGTTGGTGGCAGAATTGGGGCAGGTGCCTATTTCTTGGGTACCTATCCCGTAATTGGTTTAGAACCGGTTCATTTCCCCGCAGGAATATCATTAACATTTCCATTGTCATTTACATTTAAATTTACATTTACATCTACATCTACATCTATATTTACATTTATATTTACATTTGCATTTACATTTACATTTATATTTATATTTACATGTTTTACATTTACATATACATTAACATTTACATTTACATTTATATTTACATTTACATTTACATGTACATTTGCATTTTTTATATTTACATTTACATTTACATTTACATTTAAATTTACATTTACATTTACATTTACATTAACATTAACATTAACATTAACATTTACATTTACATATATATTTACATTTACATTTATTACATTTACGTTTACATTTACATTTACATTTACATTAACATTAACATTAACATTAATATTAACATTAACATTAACATTAACATTAACATTAACATTAACATTAATATTAACACTAACATTAACATTTACATTAACATGCACATTAACATTAACATTAACATTTACATTTACATTTACATTTACATTTACATTTACATTTACATTTACATTTACATTTACATTTACATTTACATTTACATTTACATTTACATTTACATTTACATTTACATTTACATTTACATTTACATTTACATTTACATTTACATTTACATTTACATTTACATTTACATTTACATTTACATTTACATTTACATTTACATTTACATTTACATTTACATTTACATTTACATTTACATTTACATTTACATTTACATTTACATTTACATTTACATTTACATTTACATTTACATTTACATTTACATTTACATTTACATTTACATTTACATTTACATTTATATTTACATTTACATTTACATTAACATTAACATTTATATTGACATTTACATATACATGTACATTTTCATTTACATTTTCATTTACATTTATGTTTACATTAACATTTACATTTATATTTACATTTACATTTACATTTACATTTGAATTTACATTTACATTTATATTTATATTTATATTTATATTTATATTTATATTTATATTTATATTTATATTTATATTTATATTTATATTTATATTTATATTTATATTTATATTTATATTTACATTTACATTTACATTTATGTTTACATTTACATTAACATTTATATTTACAATTACAATTACATTCACATTCACATTTACATTTACATTTAAATTTCCATTTACATTTACATTTATGTTTACATTTACATTAACATTTATATTTGCAATTACAATTACATTCACATTCACATTTACATTTACATTTAAATTTCCATTAACATTAACATTTAAATTTACAGTAACATTTAAATTTACAGTAGCATTAAAATTTACACTGGCATTTACATTTACAGTCGCATTTACATTTTTTTAAATGAACATTTACACTTGCATTTACTTATAGATTATCATCAACATTAGCAGTCGCATTTACATTTATATTTACATTTACAGTAACATTTAGATTCACAGTTATATTAAATTTTTTTTGTTTTTGATGTCGCACTAAAAGACTACGATCTGTTTTTAGATTTCTTTTCGGTTGCAAACTCGTATTGTATTTATTAAAATTTGTGCGAAATTTTATAAAATATTAGCTTGTAACGTAAAAATTTTTGCATCCCATTTGAATTTCAAACGAATTTCGCCGCCATAGCTCTTATTTGTTTAGTGCTTCCTCTTTCCCTCTAACATTTGACATAAAAAAAGCCAAAATATTTAACATCATCACCACTCTTTGGTTTTTTAGCGTAGGCTTAAACAATACAGCAACCAACGGTCGGGGTTGGACTGAACGAGCCATTTGAAAATGATGCTTCACGCAAAAAATATCACACTAATGAAAATAGATTTCATAGTATTATAGTATTATAAGCAAAAAAAAAATCAAACATGTTTAGTTTAAAAAAAAAATGCTTACCTTCAAGTATGCTGTTTTTTTTTTAACAAAAAGTTTAAAAAAATCTTTCAAAATATATGGACTTGTATGCAAATTTCTAGCCGATTACGAGCATCCGTTGGGCGTGGGCGTCTTCTTCTTTTTTCGAATTTTTATTGAGTTTGAGTTTTTATTTTTTCATTAACATTCAAACTTTTGCATTATAAAATATTTAAAAATAAATATTCAACAATAAAAAATATCAAATGAATTAATTTCACGTGTTGATTTAATAAAAGTTTAAACTCACAAAAAAACATAAAAAATAACAACAACAATGTCATAAAATTTGCATTAATTAAAAGATTCATACGATTTATATTTTTAGCTTGGCTTATTTATCTTTATAGTTTTTTAAAATTATGACATCCATCATTATTTAAATATGCTTGCTTTTTCTCTTTAATATTGAATCTCTTTTTTGTTTCTCTTTTCAGGTAAATACAATAAAATACATTTTGTGTTGTCAACGCATAAATGCGACTTTTTAACGCCTTTTCTGGTTTGTTTGGATTAAAAATTTATGAAAGGTAAAAACTATTATACTATAACTAGCATAAAATATAGCCATCATTTATCATGCATGAGATAGATTATGAAGTGATATACTAAACGCATTGCTTCCTAAGAGAGAGTGATAATATAAGTTTTTCGAAACCACTTTTAAAGTTAATTGTGCATTTGATTGCAGTCATTGCAAAAGCTGAAAAGTAAATATAGATAATAATAAAAATCCGTAGTTAAGTTATTATTCATCAAAACTTGCGAGCTCACAGGTAAATAAGGATATAAGTTTTCAGTTACGAAAGCTGAGAACCAATATAACTCAGCCTCACATTGAACTCAACTCAAATTCACTTTGAAAATTTAACCACAACTAAGCCAGTAGCTAGGGTTTTCCATGGGGGTGGGTTTTGTTGCAAAAACGAAAGCAGGGATGGCCATGATTACAAATCACGATTACTCATTCTGATAACATGTATTCAGATTGCACAGATTACTTGATTTTTTTAAATATTCAGAAAAAACGCATTAAAAACCAAATAAAAATGCTTTCAATTAAGTAACCATGGTAAGCAATTACATGAGATTATAAAAATAAAGTAATCATGCAATGTGATTACACGATTTTTTAAAAAATCATGTAATCGGAACAAGGAATTATATGATTTTTTAATAATCATAGTAATCGTACCCAGCTTTCAATGATTACAGATTACTTCTCGTCAGGCAAAAATTCAAAATTTGTCTGTAATTTTATTATGTCAGCAATTGCTATTTTCTATAATGGTTTACCATAAATACAATAGGGGTATTCACACTGACTTGGGTAGTTGGGTAGATAGGCAAATGCCGTACATTTTGTTTTTGTAAAGTGCCCAAGAACCCATCTACCAATCGACTCTGGCTGTCTCCCTGATTTGTTTGGGCAGATTGATTTCTTGCCAAATTGAGTACTTTTTCATGTGCTACCACCCTTTGCAAAAATAGGCAATAATTGACCTAAGGGCATCAAATTTACAACATTTGTTGTCAAGGCTTATATCTCAAATAATAAAAAAAAAATTGGCACACCCCCTATTACCGCCCACAAATCAATAAAAACGCAATCTTTTATATGAATTCGGTTGTATTGGATCAAAAATTTGTAATTTAGTTCATATGCTTACTGGTGGCTACTTTGCTAAAAATGGGCATGGTCGAAGTATGTCTATGCTCCATTTTCAGGGGATAAGCGTGGAGTGAAGCAAAGTGCGCAAGGTATAAGCTGCAATTTTGGTAGTCGATTTTTTTTGAGTACGAGATGATTTAGGGAAAAATGTTACCACACCCCTTTTTACCACCCTCAAATCAATAACAATGCTATATTTCGGATGGTTTTGGTCGTATAAGATAAGATTTGGCAATTTAGTTCATATGGTTACTTTCAGAAACTGAACTAGATATGGGCGTGGAATACAGTTATGCCAGTTCAGATCAGAGAACTGCACAAGCCTTTTTGAAACCTTATTTCAAGTACTTGCTTAAAATACAAGTTCAAGCTAGCATGAGCTTGATAATTTTGAATCAAGTATAGCTTGTAATTGAATATAAATAAGCCCACGACATCTTCCGACTTGCAAGTATGCTAGCTTACAAGCGAACGGCACGAAGCTTCAAGTAAAGGAAAGCTTGATGCCTTCGGCAAAAAGCTTGAAAAGCTTAAAATTGACAGCAAGTATCCAAAAAATTCAATGAGCTTGTTTAGAGAGAGCTTAAGCGTAATAAGACTTTTTAGGATTCTGTAGACTCCGTGGTTAGAAGTTTTAGGGGTAACTTATTTCGAAGATGATGTCAAACTTTAAAATTGAAGATGGCGGATAGAGTTGCCACCTAGATTTTTTTATTTTTGCGAATTCTTGTAATTTTGAAATTCTAACAACGGATTTGATTTCGAATATAATGTCACAGTTTTAAAATTTGAGATGGAGGTTAGGGTTGCCACCTTAATTTTTACCACAGTATTGTCACCTAATAATATGTACTTTTAAGAGTTTTAAACATCATTTATCAGTGTTAGGGGGTCGCTGATTTCGAATCTAAAGTCAGAATTTTAAAATTCAAGATGGTAAATAGGGTTTCCACCTTAATTTTTTGTAGTTTTATGAGGGCTTGTAAAAAAAATTGTGCACCAAAAATGGGTTGCTGAATCCGAATCCGTTGTCAGAATTTCCAAATTATAAAATTTTGAAATAGGGTTGCCACCTAATATTATGCCAATAACAACAGAAAAAAAGTTACACGAACTCCGCATAATAAATGAAACGAACAACGAAACAAACGATCGTCAGTCGCTTCCGACGGCAGTGCAGTCGCATAGAGTCGAAACCAGAGTTGAAATGTAGAAAACTTGACTTTTTCCACCAACTCATGTGGGGTAGAAACAAAATAGAATCACGTCAGACATGTGATTCGTTTTTCAGAAGCCAGTCGCGAATTGTAAGGAAAAAAATAAATCAAGTTCCTGCATATCAACTCAAAGCTTGATATTTTTTCAAGTAGCTTGATTTCCAATTTACTTGTTGCATTTCTACAGAAAAGTCTGCCGTGACCAAAAAATTAAAACCTTTTAAAAACTTATTCTTTGATGATGTTATCTAAGAGAAACATTTTATTTATTAATTCTATTAAGTCCTATTTTTAATGATTTTAATAAATTGCTGCTGATCATAACTTTTTTATAATCTGTTTAAAAATTGTCAAGTACGATAACAGAAATTCGGCTTTGCATTTTAGATAACTCCAAAAATTCTACGATTTTATCTACACAGTTAGAAGTCTTGGAATAAATATTCATGCAAGCAAAATATTACAGAGATTTTTAATAAAAAAAGAATTAAATTTGATACTTCTCAATTGAATGCAAAATTTTAAAATATATTTTATTTTACATTTAAATACAGTTCAAATATTACAACGATATTTAATACCTTTAGAAACAAAATAATACTATGGTGAATATCGTATTTAATTTTAAAGACATCTGTTTTACATATCAATACAATGTTGTATTAAATTTTTATACAGTTCAAATATTACAACTATATTTTATACCCTTTTGAATCAATTTGATACTATGGTTAATATTATACTTAATTTTTCATACAAAATCAATATATAAAATCAATACGAACTGCACATTAAATTTCAATACATATTTTAATTAATAATGAATTTAAGTATTTGGCTATTATTCAATTTTAATACAATTTTGTTGTGGTCATATTGATATGTAAGCCCAAAAGTATTAAAATTTATTCTAAGACTTCTTTCTTACCGTGTATATATTTAACAAAAAGTTGGCATCATAACTATTTTAAGTTTAGCTACTCAACAACTTGATTCAAGAAAAAATGTTGCTCTTTACTTCCATTTTGAATTATCTAAACATGCTGCAGATAAAATTCTTAAGATTGTATCTAAGCGAATTCCGCTGATATACATAAAGCAGATTTCATTAGTTGTTCTTTGTAATTAAACTCATTAATAATGACTTAATTATGTGCAGATGTTTGTTTACTGAATGCTTTTCTTTATACGATACAGTTGATTAAACAGTTTATTAATTACAGGCCTACAAAAGTCAGATAAAACTTTCGACATAACGCGCCAGTGTTGAACTCGCGCACTTCTGTATCAACATCAGATTAATGAGGTTGTAATAACTTTTAGCATTTGTTTCATTTTCTCAGAGCAGCTAAAGCGCTCCATCATAAACAACGCACAGTATCAATTGCTGTAATTGCAATACAACATCCTTCCATGACTTCATTAGCATGCAAACAAGATATATATATTTTTTAGTTCAGACTTTTTTAGCGCACATGATTCAACATTTTTGTCTTATATGGCTTTGATCACGTATTTCCAATCAAACTTAACCATCGAATTTATTTTTGCAAATTGAATTTATACGATTAATAGCAAGAAATTCGGCATAAATTCCGCTGATAAATGGTATATTATGGCTTTCGTTTTATTAGTTTCGATACTCATTTTTAGTGGGTAAGCATTTTTGCCAGCAAGAAATCAGAATGAAAGAATGTATGCATTAATTGTAGGGTTAAAAGTTTGAATTTTTGGCGTTTCTTTGAATTGTTGATGATATCAACTTAAAAGTTTATTTTTAGTTCCAGTCATGTTTGTCAGAAACAATTAATTTGAGTAAATCATGAGCACATTATTTCTGTAGATTCACACATGAATATTTCTAAATAGCTGCTTAAAGTTAATTGCTAATTCATGGGTCGTAGGTTGACGAATCAAATGTTCTTAATTAGTTGAAAGATTCTCATGTTGAACATACGTCTCAACTTCTAGAGAAAAAAATAGGTTGAAAAATTAAATCCATCTAAATGTAAGAGTTATATATATTTTTGGGTTGGATTGTAAAGATATATTTCAAGATTTGATCTCGTCTTTACGATATCGCAAGCTGCTTGTCTTTGTCGCAAGCTTTTCGTCATGATTAAATAATTTTTTAATCATTTTTTTCAAGTTAATGACCTTTTACGACATTATATAGATGTTTAGAAAAGTAAATATTTTCTACAATTGCAAGCCATGATTGACTATTTAAAAAAAATGGCAAACGCCAAAACTTGCCAATTTTTTTTCAAATGCGAAAAATAATAAGATTCTTTGTTTTAAAATTTCAATTTTTTTTAACACTTTTTCATCATATTGGAAATACATATTTTTCGAGGTTTGAAAATATTTTACATTAAAAATATTGTTAAAAGTGAATATAACTAAAATTACTGCAATGTACTTTTCAAATTTTTGTATCGAATATAAAGAAAGGAATAACCGTTAAACCGTTCTATAGCGGAAGCAAAAAAACTCTCACAATTTATTGGTGCATTTCGAAAAATTCATTTATCTCCAAAGAAAAATTGTGATAAAGAAGAGGCGACTAGAATAGACAAAAATCTCTGGTAGAAATTCAGGCATGACCTAAATATAAAAAAGTCCCTTTGCTTTAACATATATTTGTCATATATATATTTTTTGTTTGCTTTGTCATATATTTCAGACGAGTTTATTCAA
Organism: Dichetophora obliterata; assembly: GCA_963920525.1. NCBI lineage: Eukaryota > Metazoa > Arthropoda > Insecta > Diptera > Sciomyzidae > Dichetophora > Dichetophora obliterata. The sequence continues at coordinate 111,675,763 of OY986438.1, read as the reverse complement.
ACAACCCAGCAAAATAAGTGCTTCCAAAAGAAAGTAAAGTGGAAGGGAAAGTCTGGAATTCCATCCCTTCCACTTTCATACTCAGAAGGCATTCTTTTCAGATATACATGTCATTGGGAGGCAACGCCGTAGATATGGGGGGTTCAAAACCCCCTTTTAAAAATTTTGGCAATTAAAATTTTTTTTATATATTAAATATTACATACAGAAATACATTTGGAATACAAATATTCCAAATTATTTAATTACCATAACATGAAGATTAATTGAAAATTGTTCAATGTGCATGCTTAGTTTGTTTAGCAGACATTAAGGTAAATATAATACAATATAAATGGTTTTCTTAATTGTTTGCCTATGTGTTGTTGCTAACGTACTATTATGCTGACGATACGATGATAAGCAATGCTTCATTGTTCGTTAAATGACACTGTAGATCCATTTTCAACTATTGAAAAGACACAAAAAAACGCCAAGACACGTAAACTTAATTTTCGGTCGTAGAATTTAGTGGCATATTCAGTTTTTCCAAATCAGATCAAATTCTCGAGATATTCAGATTTTTGTTATTTGACCATCATTTGAATTTCATTAAAAATTTTTTTTTTATTATTTTAACAATTACTTTTTATTATATTTTCGAAAATACCTCCAACGTGAAAATCAAGTTAGCCTTGTGTAATCTATGATTTTTCAAAGGTTAAGCAATTTTGCATTTCTCTCCATTTTGACCAAACTTGAATGTTAAACGTAAGATCTTTAAAAACATCTTTAATTTTTTTTACTCAAATTAGTATTTTTAAAAGTAGATTAAATTCTGAAAGTTTAAGCAAAATTGGAGGTGGTCAAAATTGTTGTTCTCCAAAAATAAAGAAAATATAACTAAAAATGGGTCTTAAAGTGACTAAATTTCAATCGAAAATATCTCGAAATTTTGGGAAAATATGAGTATGCCACTAAATTCTACGGCCAAAAAATAAGTTTACGTTCTCATCATCTTCGTGTGTCTTTTTGACGTCATACGAAAGTCCGCACAGCTTTTTTTCAGAATTTGCATATGCTGTAGTGGAGAAAAAGTCTTGAAATTACATGTATTTTACGAATTTCGCTGAGCCAGAATTTGACCCGCCCTAATATACATATATGTTTTTGTTATATAACTTACATTAGACATTACAAAAATGTCTGTTTTTGTTATATGACTTACATAAGACATTACAAAAATGTCTGTTTTTGTTATATTACTTAAATAAATACTTGTCGTCCTGCTCCAAATGAAGCGATTGAATCGATTTTTTATATTTTTTGCTTGATCAACCCTTCTCTGTCCCCTCATCACCCATCAGAACCTACAGCTTTGTAAACAGCTCACATTAGTTCAAATAGAAACTGAGTAGGGAAATTAACCCCATGGTGTCACAATGGGCCTCATTGGCTTAAATCTGTCTCTGAAAAGTGACAGCCACTTTAACCTAACCTAAACCCCCCCCCCTTATAGAACACCTATCTATGGCGTTTTTGGGAAGAATGCTTTCCTTAGTCTTCTCTAGAAATGCCTCCAGAATTTTTGCAATGGAAGATGTCTTTGAGTCCTTCAATAAAAAGATTCTAGTAGGTATTTTCCAGGAGAACTTTAAGAAGACATTTCATGGAATAAAATGGTTATTGTTAGCAGAGCTTGAAAAACCCCACGGAAAATATCGCTTTCTCAATTTTCTCGCAATTTTGGTGTTGGAAGTAAAAAGTGGTTGGGTTTTGTTGGGTGTTAAAAAAATCCCGCGGAAAATAACTAAAACATATATTATAATTATATATAATTTTTTTTACTATTATTGAATTTAAATGCAATTTGAATGTCTTCCAGAAGTATCTTTAAGTAGAAGTAGAAGTAGTGTCAAATCATATAAAACTTAAACAATGGGGGTTGACTACTGAAGATGAAACAGGTAGCAACTTCAGAAACAGTTTGTCTAGTCTGCTGTGGATTACTCTATACAGAGTTGTTGTTGTTGTTGTTGTTGTTGTTGTTGTTGTTGTTGCCATCTTCAAAAACTTACTTAATCTGAATAGCTCATAATTAAAATCATGTAAAAATTCAAAAAAGGGATCACAATTAATTCTCATAAATAAAGGAAGCCGGAACTCGAAGTCGAGAACATTTTCAAATTCATTAAAATTAAAATTGTAATATTAAATAAATTCTCAATTTATCCTTCAAATGATTCTTCAAAATATCGTTTGAGTTTTGCTTGTGTTAGTTTTTATTCTACCGGCTCTTTATTTTTTCCACCGCAAAATGTATCGAAACATGTAAATTTTTTATGATCAATTAATGATCCGTTTCTTATGAAGGCATATTTTGTTGCTATTTTATATTTTTAAAAGTCTTAAAAATATATTTTCATGAGTTTTATTTTTGATGTTAATTCTAATTAACCCTTTCAATGGCTAGGCTAAACTAAGGACAAAATACTTTCTTTAAGGTAACATTCTTAGTATTTAGGTCCTAAAAAGATAAAAAACAAAATTGTTTTGTTCCTGTTCAGCTTAAAATCTTTTTTTTATACCTTGAAGGTTTTTCAATCCTTTAGATCTTTGTTTTTTAAAGCCTCCTAATATTCTTATTATTAAAGCCATTAAAAGATAAAAACAAATTTATTTGATTTTTGTCCAGTTGATTTTTTCTTATATATAGGCCAAACAAATTTTTTTGCTTTTCTTTGGCACAAAAACGAAAATCCAACTGACTTTGATGTCAAATATCTCTTTAAATTTATTTTTATCATGTTGGTTCATCTTTTTCTCATAGAACCAAATGATATAATTTAAAAAAGCGTTGCACATTAACTAAGAATTACTTTCTGACGAGTTCAATCTATTGGGCAAATCTACTGAAAAGGTTAAGTTCACAAAGCATCAGGTTGCCATAGCAACAAATTTCTTTATAGAAAAACCATTAGCAGACAAGACAGCTGTTTGTTAAGTCGCTGCAATAACTCTTTAGTAGTCTTTAATAAAAGCAGAATTATATGTGGTTTTTGGTTTTTATCTCTCAAATTTTTGCTTTTCATGCATTACCTTGAATCAGAAAAGTAGTACTTGCTATCAAAAGTAGCTATCAAAATTGGGCCAATTGTTACTCTCAAAAAGTATCGAAATTTGAATAAACAGTTGTTAAATCGAATTTTTTTTTTCGTAATTCCAAAATTTTTTGTGCTTCAAAACAGATTCTATGTTTTGTAAAATGTTTCCATGCATCAAAATTTTCGAAGTTTCAATATTATTTTTGATATTTTCGAAATACATATATTTCGAAGTTTGAAAATATTGTTCACCATTTAGTGAAATAATATTTATAATTTCTTCGAAGTCCAAAATGTCAACATTATTTTGAGAACAGATTTTCGAAGTTTAGACGTTTTTCACCTCTACAGAAACTCTTTATTCCGAAATTAAAAGGTAAGTTAAGAAATTTTCTGCTATTCTCCTTCAAATAAGAAAAAAATAGTAATTCACACAAAGAAAGGCAAACTGTATACTTTTGGATAAGTATTTTCATTCTTTAACGCAAATTTTAATTTATTTTTCTTCTCTACCGCAATTTATCCAAGATATAGGAAACTTTGGTAGAAAAGGGTAAGCCTTATGTTATGCTTATGTCAAATTCAGTCAATACTATCTCAAAAATCCACCGGGAAAACTTCACCGTTTTCATGAGACACAAAAACACTTTACATCTTTGAGATGAATTCACGTCCAACAGTGCTGTCACTTTACCACAATTGAGGTAGAACTGCTACTTTGTCCGAGTTTTTAGGTTTCCATCACTGTTACACAGTTAAAAATCTAGGGATAAATTTGAAACTTGTCTGTACTTTATATATAACCACACCAGTTTTGGTAAAAAAAAATCGTTTAAATACAGCTTTGGTTTAAAATTTAGTACAAGCTTGTATTCAAATATAAAAAAAAAAATATCAAACACAGTGAGATTCGAACCAGGGACATCCAGTTTGTAAGCTCACTACGTTAACCACTGGGCTATTGCGCTTTACGAAACAAAAACAAAACACAAGCATATGAACCTAATAGCCTAACATCGAGTTTCAGCATTGCAATATTTCTTTGGTTTAAATTTTAGTACAGAAAAACTTTAATTATTGCTAAGTATTTGTGAAAGTTTAAATTTTAAACCCCAAGGTTAAAAAATATGCAGTAGTATTTTAGCTGGACTTAAATTTAATTCAAGATTTTTAGCCGTGTACCATTTTAAAGAGACAGCAATATCCACAATATGTGAGCTTCAACAAAATGCGTTCAAATTGGGCTGAAAATAAACCTTTGGTCTGAAAGCTGTGCGATATCTGGCTAAAACCTAAGTTTTCTGTCTCTTTATTTTTAATATTTACTTTTAATCGACCTACTGGAGTAAAAAAAATGCCTAAGCGCCATGGTACTTGTGTTTTCAACAAATCAAAATACTTGTACATACATCATACCGCAATTTTGATCCAGATTTTGGAATCCATTCCGAAATTTTACCAAAAGCAGTTGGTCACATTACTCATACGGTATGGGCTGAAAAGCATTCGGCCTGGCACACAGTTGGAGCAACACACAAAGCATCTATATTAGGGCGGGTCGATTTATTTTTCGACAATTTCCCTATGATTTCCGTTTTCTATGGGTTATTCCATGAAAATTTGCCAAAGGAAACATACCTCTATCGTTAAAATCGAGTCCCCTACTTTTTGTTGGTAGATTTTTTCCCAAATTGACGTTCGTATGAAATATTACCTACACGTTCACATCCATAACTCAAAAACTATCGATCGGGTTTAATCGCCAGTAGGCGCGTTGGAAAGGTGAGCTCATTTTGATCAATTTACAAAAAAAAAAATCTCCAACATTGGTCCAACGGTTCAAAAGTTACGGGCATTTTTGTCCAAATTTTGGAGCATTTTTCCATTTTTTTCATGATTTTGTCCAAGAATATTACTTTCATGGCCATTTTTTTGGCTCAATTTTTTTGACTTACGAAGCTTACGAACCTTACGTTACGATTGGACTGATTTGCGCTTTACATTACATTGCACACTCAGAAAATATCTTGCTATCTATGTTGTTTGATGATAGAATGGAAAAACGAAACATTGCTATAAAGAAGATTTTACATTACCGAAGAGATATTGTCGACCCAACGGAACTTAGAGTTTATAAAAAATCTCTTATAAACTTTAATTGTACGGAATATACAAATATGATTGATTTAAATGACGATACCATTTTATTCGAACCACCGTTTACGCAAAGTTATTCGTATGAACATTTGGAGGGATATTTAAATTACGAAGTGCCACCGTTCGATGATCCACAAATTCCTTTACACATTCAAGGAACGGAAAGACATGTCCAATTGCTGGCTGCCACTGCTAAACGAGTTGCAGGAAAGAATGTAGAAGGCGCTATGGCGACGACATTAGAGAGCCGTACGAAAACACCAAGACTTGAAAGCAAACAAGACTTTCAGAAAAAATAATGTTTTTTTTCACGTTTTGTCTTTTACTACACTCAAATTGAATATTTTTTTTTTGATAATAGGTTGATAGATACTTTATTATCTCTTAATTTGAATTTTTGTAGAAAAAAAAAGGGAAAAAAAATCAAAAAGTCAGTTTTATGTGTTATTTTGTTTTAGCAATATCGCATGAATTAATCAACCGAATTCGATAAATTTTAGCTTAAACTCTTCGTTTTGAATTGTAAATTGAATTAAATAATGGATTGAGCCAAAATATGGCCATGAAAGTAATATTCTTGGACAAAATCATAAAAAAATTGAAAAATGGTCCAAAATTTGGACAAAAATGCCCGTAACTTTTGAACTTTTTACCAACAAAAAGTAGGAGACTCATTTTCATGGAATAACCCATAGAATACGGAAATCATAGGGAAATTGGTGAATTTTTTCACTCCCTACAAATCGACCCGCCCTAATCTATATGCTTTCAATAGGGTATACGCCTTAACTATATTGCTGTAAAATTTTCATAACATCATATCAACGCGTCGCACAGTGGACCGTCCCATACGAGTTAAACCTAAAAAAAAATTTTTATGATTTTATGATTTAAAAATTTTTACAAATTTTACAAAATCTTTAAAAAAATCCGCTCGTGTACCCAAAAAACTTGCAAGTAAGAGATAAAATAAGAGAGCTAGAATTTCATGAAATAAAAAATAGACGCCTAAAACAAATGTTTTTATTGTACATTAAGGGTAGCAATTAACAAACGTTGAATTTTCCGTTATAAAATTAGCTTTTAGCTGAAAGCCACGATTTTTTCTTTTTTGTGAAATTTTTTTTAACTATTTTGACATTTTGATTTTTTGACATTTTGACATTTTTAAAAACTCTTTCGTGTTCTTGTACTTTTTCAGATTTTTCATTGCTTTGCGAGATAATTTTTTCTTACTCTCAAAAAATTCTTCTACGAACAGACCTAAAGTGAATTTTTAAAAATTCTTCGTCAACCTATATTTTTTACTTTACTCCAATTTATCACTTAAACATAAGCCATTTTAACTTAATTTGATTTTTACATAACGATGCTCAACGATTTCGGTTGTAAAAACAAAAACCGGAAGAAATTTCTTATTGCTAAAAAAAAGTGATGTTATTTGTAAGTAAAAAATGATTTTTTAAGTCTTTTTGGAATGATTTTAATTTAGTGTTTATTAAAACAGTTTTTTTATGAAGTTTTTTATAAATATATGAACAGTTAATTTAAAGGAAGGGCATAAAAGAGGATGAGGTGGAGGGGGGGGGGGTAAAGAAGTGATTGAGAAAAATGTTGATTTTGATTCAAACTCATTTACATTACACTACAATACTGAAGAATTTTGTGGCAGCTTTATGTAGAAACGGTGTTAAAGAGGATGGGGGAAGAAGGAGATTGAGAATAATTAATTTATTCATTCAAAATGATTTAAATTACACGAACATACTGAAGAATAGTGTGGTAGCTGTATTATTGCATAGTAAAATTAATAATTTGTTTTAAGGAATATCGTAATAGAGGATTGGGGAAAGGAGGAAGCGATTGAAAAAATGTATATTTCCATTAAAACTTATTTACATTACACTAAAATACTCAAGAATGGTGTAGTAGCTGCATTAATGCAGTAGCAAACTATATAAAATTACATAAACTAAGGGGTTAGAGCCGAAAGCCCCTTGAAAAAAAGGTTGCCAAAAGTTGCCAAACCTAAAAATGGTCAATATATTAAGTAAATAGAATAATCTTTAAGATATTTTCGAAACTAAACGCCATCTATGACCACCAGTGTGTCAAATTCCACCTGGAATATGGGAAAAATTATCGTTTTTGTTAATTCCGGCATCTTCTTAGAGAAAAACACATTAATAATGGTTCGAAGATTGTTTTTGGTGTACTAAGAATTTGGTAAACATACCTTGACGTTTACAATAAGCAGTCTTTGGATTCTGTAGAATACTCCGTTTAGAAGCGAAAAGGCAAATTTAGTCATACAAATTTTTAGAATCTATCTGAACGTCGCACAGTGGCCCCAAATGGACTTTTGCATCTCAAAAATCTGTAACTTTTTTGTCTCTTGGTATAATTAAGCCAAACTTGGAATGTATTATCTATGATATTCAATAAATCGTCTGAACAATTTTTTCTTTCAAAATCCGTGTCGTTTTTTATTATAAAAATTTTATTTTAAGTTAAAAAATACACGATTATGACTTGTGCGTTTCAAAATTCTCTAAGTTTCGTGTCTTTTGCAACAATAAAGCCAAATTTAAAATACAATTTTTATGATATTCAGTAAATCATTTAAACTACTTTTTAAAAAAATCCATTGTTGTTTTTAGTACTAAAATTAAGTTTTAAATTTAAAATATACGATTTAAGCTTACAAAAATCTGTTACTTTTTTGTTTCTTAAAATATTTAAGCGCAATTTGGAATGTATTTTATGTGATATTCATTAAATCACTTGAACTACTTTTTTCCAAAATCTATTTTAGTTTTTAGTACTAATTTATTTTTCAAGTTAAAAAAATACGATTTTGCGTTTCAAAATTGTGTAACTTTTTGTTTCTTGCAATAATGAAGCCAAATTTAATATACATTTTCTATGATATTCAATAAATCATTTAAACTACTTTCTTCAAAATCCATTTTAGTTTTTAGTACCAATCTTTTGTTTTAAATTTTTAAAAAAATCGATTTTGGCTTTAAAAAATCTATAGTTTTTTTGTTTCTTGAAATATTTAAGCCCGATTTGGGATATATTTTTTTTGGTATTCAATAAATCACATGAACTACTTTTTTCCAAAATCCATTTTAGTTTTTAGTGCTAATTTTTTTCAAGTTCAAAAATACGATTTTGCGTTTCAAAACTGTGTAACTTTTTTGTCTTTTACAATAATGAAGCCAAATTTAAAATATATTTTTTATGAAATTCTATAAATCATTTAATCTTATTTTTTTTAAATCCATTATTTTTATTATTACAAGCTTGTTAAGATTATTCTTATAAATTGATAGAAGTTTTTATAATTTTTGAAATCTTAAAAATAAAGTCTTAAATCTAAAATTTAAATTTAAAGTTAAGTAGTTTGTGTAAAGTATTTTGTTGTATGTGGTTGAAGTGGGGCACCACATGCGTGAGATTATGGGGTAGACTCCATACTCCACATATATAACCATGGCCAAGGAAAACAACACATCAACATAAAAATCGTATTTGTTGAAGAATTCTGATATAAACCAGAAAACATATGTTATAGATTTATGCGATGCAGGACAAAGGCTGGGATCCATAAAAAAATTAAAGAAATAGTCGAATTGTAACAAATTTAAAGTTTAAAGTTTTAAAGTTAAAAACTCCAAAAACACAAGTTCATAATATGTGATGAGTTAGAAATGGCAGCAAGGCGCCCTTCTGGTTTCTTTTAGACAAACATGTATTTGAGAATCATTCAAATTTTAATGGAGCTATCAATTGTGACTACATCAATAGAGTTTATTAGAAGAAAAAAAAATATAAAGTTTGTGGGATATGTTTTTGCCATGCACCTACATTATGAAAATTTAAATTTCTCAAAAAGGGCTAAATTGGAGCAACTTTTTTTGTCTAGTTACCAATACACTAAGGAGCCAAATGCACTATGAAAGAAAACAGCACAAGAAAGCGCAACTATTAAAACCTTAATCAAAGATGAAAAAAAAAAAGTAAAGAAAACATGTTGATAAAAAATATTAAATTTATTATACAAAACATTTTTTGTTTTCTTTTTTAAGCATTAAGCTTTATAACGGTATTTATTACTGTATGATGATGATTAAAAAGAGTTGAAAAAAATTCGATTAGAAACGTTCTAAATTTCGCTGCTTATATAAGACTGTGTCTTGAGAACACTTTAGCAAGCCAAATAACTGAATCGTGTCAATTTTTTTATAAAATTTTCATTGTAGTACAAAATTTGACCTTTTCTTAGATTATTTTCATAATCCAAGAGAAATTTTGAAAAAAACATTTATGAGACGCAAACGTCCATTTGGGCGCACTGTGCGTCGTAGCGATGTAATGCTATCTCTACGTTTTTCGGTTACCATGGAAAAAAGTGAATTTAGTGTTTTGATAAAACATTCAAAACCATGCAAATGATCACCACGTTTCATTGAGGCCAAATGAGGCATTTCCTTCAAAAAACATCCAAAAAAATAGTGAAATTCTATAGAATGACCGCAAAATTGAATTGAATAAAATAGCTATAACATCATGGTCCTATCAGGAAACCATTCAAACATGTTTACACATAAAAAAGCTTTTGGATCATTCGGTACCGAGTTTCTTAAAAATTGACCGAAAAAACACAAGTGTTTGAATTTCAAAGCAATATTTTGATAATGAATTTGTGACGATAAATGAATTTTCTATCACTATACACCCTAACTCCAATCGGCAGTTCAAAGCCCCCAAAAACACAACAATAAGCCGAAAAGTTTAACCCAGTTTTTCGGTATGTACATGGAATAATTTTCATCGACTACCTTCAACATGATAAAATAATCATCAAACAATATAACAAGGCATAACTGGATCGATTGGACATCAAAGTTAAGGCAAAACGTTCGCAGTGAAGAAAAAAAGCCTCTACAATGCTTTCGTGACGCTGAGGCACCACTTGTTATATAAAACTTATAATTGTGTATAATAAATAATTAAATAAAAATGAAAAAAGCTCTCACTGCTTACGATACCACCCTGCAGCGCATAGTACTATAACAGAACTACATATTTCACTAGTTTTCAGGGGACACGAACTGGTTCCTTACCAATCTCCACGCAATGCTTTCAACTGTCGAAATTAACATGTAGTTTTCCTACGAAGGAGACAATTGGTGTCTTTCTGCAGACTTTTGAGACAGAAATTTCACTAGTTCATATTCTATCTACTTAGGTATAGATTTTTCACAAGTAAGTTTTCTCTGCACTCAGAGTTAATATTTTCACTAGTAAATTTTCTGTCTACTCAGGGTTAGTAAACTCACTAGTTAATATTCTGTGTATTATGATATAGCGAAAATTCTATATCTAAGTAGACAGAGTACTTACTAGTGAGATTTCTGTCCCAAAATTATGCAGGGAGACACCAATTGTTCCCTTCATGAGACAACTACATGTTAGTTCGACAGTTGAAAACATTGCTTGGAGTAAGTATTCTGTGCACTCAGGTATAGTGTTTTTACTAGTAAGTGGTATGCCTATTAGGGTGGGGCGATTTGAACATCTTAATGGGCGCTTCGCGTTTCTGATTCTTGGGATTGTTCTGAGCAAAAAAGTCCACTATACCATACGTCTACGGTGAAAAATCGAGCTTCGAGATTTTGACTTGCAGTTTTTTCTCAGACTTTTGTCACGTTTTTTTTTTGTTGATATTTCACGCTACTAGATATGTGCATGGCATTCGGAAATTCGATCATATTTCACAGTACAAGAAATCAGTTCTTGGTTGCGACTTATCTAATTACCTTAACGCCAGGACTTGTATCTTTTTATACAAACTAATTCAGTCTAAAACTCCCTTATACCTATTTGAAAAACTACAATTCTCCCAGTCAACTCGAAGTAATGTTCTGATAGTACCTAATTTTAAATTCCTTAATTCAACGAGATTATTTTTCATTAACGCCATTCGATTATGGAATTCTTTACCAAACCATTTAAAATCCATTGATGGAATTGGAAGCTTTAGACAAGCTGTATTTAAAATGTTTACTTAACTACGGAGTTTTGTTAATGTAACCTGTTTTCTTACTTTATTTCACTCTGTCATGTGATTCTTTTCTGTTTTCTTTACTGTCTATCTTCATCTTTTATAATTCAAATACTTAAAAGCTAAATTAAATTATATTTTTAATAATAATAATCGTATATTTCTTTCAATTATAAACTTAAATAACTTATGCTCAAAATTCAAAATGATTAATTTTTATTTTGTAATTTTTGTTATATGTAATATTTTATTCTAAATTATATTTCTTTGTATAGCAAAAGAACTTGTTCTTATTATACTAATGTACTAAAATAAATAAATATTTTGGCCTATAACAGCCAAACCATTGAGATTTTTGTCTTAGTATTGGATCGAAAATTTCAATGGTTTGGCTGTTATAGGCCAAAATATCCAAAAAAAACGTGACAAAAGTCTGAGAAAAAACTGCAAGTCAAAATCTGGAAGCTCGATTTTCACCGTAGACGTATGGTATAGTGGACTTTTTTGCTCAGTACAATACCAAGAATCAGAAACGCGAAGCACCCATTAACACTTTTTTCCTTCCGTACTAATCGCCTCACTCTAATGCCTATGCTATAATTTTGAATAACTAAAGCCATTTTATAAGTTGTATTTATATATTTATTGCTAATTATTTTTTGCACATTTTTCGCTTCATTTTAAGAAAATCGTTTTTTTTCACCTGGATTGCTTAGCGAAGCAACCTTTCCCAATCGCCATCAATAGTCATAGAAATAGAATCTGTGAAAAACTCTATAATAATTAATTATAAAAAAAAATTAAAAGTGGATGTTTTACCCATTTGCTTGCCTTCGCAAGGAATTTCGGTGCACAGATCTGCCTCCTCTTCGCTTTCCACTTCCACACATTTACGAAATAATATTTCTTTTTCGTTTTTAATGTCCTTTCCCAGTTGTCTTTTACCACTTTTATTCATTTTTCGTTTTAATTTTATTATTTATTTTTATCAGATATTTACTTATTGCACTTTGTCACTTTTTCACTTTTTCACCTTTTCAAATGTCCCCTTGCTACAAATCTTATAACTTATAAAATACGTCCCGCACTTTTAAGCATAAGTTTTTGACTAATTGCAATAAGTAAGCTGCGCATGTGGTTAAAGCAATCGCGAAAAACTAACGGCATTTTCCGTTAAGTTTAATTCGTTGCTAGGCAACGCAACTGACGTACTTCTGCAGAACTGTGGTATAGAAAAGGGACAACTGACTTATCTCTGCAGTACTTTGGGATAGAAAATGGGATAATTGACGTATCTTTGCAGAATTTTGGGACAGAAAGAGGACAATTGAAGTACCTCTGTAGTTCTTTGCTATAGAAGAGGGGACAGAAAATCCAAAGTGTTTTACGTAGACACCTGCCGTGTAGGCTTAATTCTACGGTGCTCCATAGCGTGGGACCGAAATATTGCGTCGGCCAACGCCCCTTTGAGGGTTCAAAGGTACCAAATTAACTAAATGTTGTGATGACATGTCGCAACACTTGGTAGGGGTGGAGGCCTATCTAAAACCTTTTCCGTACTCTGGGGTACGGCACCCGGTTTGAGAATGGAAACCTACACCGAGCTGAGCAGCTCTACCCGCGATATGGGTGATGAACACACAGCCACCACGAATCTCCCCGAAGGGCCGACCCAATCAGTCAACCTGGCGCATGCCAAGGGGCTACAGACTGCCAGCTTTCAAGTCTTTGGTCGGACCTCGTAGCATACTAAAAGCATACTACTACCAGTTTTAGCTCATCACAGCTCCGGAGTGGTAACCAATCAAACAAAAAGGGACAAATCAACAAGAAATGAACAAACTACATTCATTTGGACCAACACAAGCAAAACAGACAACAAATACCCAACTCAAAAATGCCTAGCCCGCCGCCTCTCAAACACATCGCATGCAAACTGGTTCAACCTAGAAACGTGTTCGCTAGAAGCTCGAAATCTCGCTTCGAAATCTTCATTCGCACGCAAGACACCCATTGCACGCAAATCACGAATGTCCTCATAAAAAGGACACTCACGAAGTACATGCAACCAGTCCTCACGGACTGCACCACATTCACACTCAGCATTCACACTCAGGTTTCTTTCATGCAAGAAAGCATTGAAAGACCCATGCCCAGTCAACATAAAACCCAGACTTAAGCTAAAGCGAAAATCAGGGTAACGATTCACATACATAACATCACATATAAAATTATACGTGACCCTTCCATACACACATTCGTCCCATCTAGACTGCCATTTAGACCTCACACATTCACACAGCAAAGCCTTCCTTTCACCCTCACTCATATGCGCTACATCCGAGTGCGTGACCCAATCAAACAATAAGGAGGGCACATCTTTCTTAATCCCGTAAGCAACACAGAGTTGTATTACTACCAGATCAAGAGGAGGTACCCCCAGCAACACTTGTAAGGCATCTGTAGATACCGTACGACACACAGGCATGCATCCAATCAGAATGGCTCTCTGACAAGAGAGTATCTTTCGATATCCCACAGCAGACCTGACCACGTGACCCCATACAGGCCGTACACACCCTACAACCGACAGTAATCGGCTCTTCAGTGCCACTAAATGGGCAACAAAATTCATTCGCTCACACAGGGTTATCCCCAAATACTTGACTTCAGTCGCATATCTAAGGCTAACCCAGAAGAGCGGACAATTAACGCATCCTTGCAATACTTGGCAACAGAAAAATAGCCACTAACTGTCGCAATTTCTAGTGACAAAGTATCAATTGTCTCCGGCTGGGCTGCAGGGCACCGATAAATTTAAGGAATTGCAGTACAAAACGGTTCCGCACTCACCGTATTCTCCAGACCTGCCTTCCGGCGACTACTTCCTGTTTTTCAGATCAAAAACATGGCTAGCAGGCAAGTGTTTTTATTCTAATTAGGAGGTCTAGCTGAAAACAAATGCCTATTTTGAAGCACTTGACACATACAAGAAAGGCATAGCAATATTAGAGGAGATTTACAATAAGTACATGGCTCTAGATAGAGATTATGTTAAGGACCAAAAAAATTTGTTCACCACAAAAATAGTTGTTTCATTGTCAGACCGAATATTTTTCAGCCCAGTATAATAAATTATATTCACCACGCGAATATGGTAGCCTGGCTCTTTAATGTTAATTGAGTTCGTTGTTGTTGACTTAAATTGAAGAGCCTTCAGAATGTCTGCTCGTTCTTGGCAAAACATTTTGCTATGCATTAAAGAAAAAATACATAAGCATTTAAATGCATTAGCCGCCATAGTCAATGCGATGACAGTGTTATTATAATCTCAGACAAATGAATCATCGTGGCACGAATGAGTCAAGCGACGACTAAATCTGCAAACATTTCAGATGCAAGCAAAAATAATTCAAGATGAATGAGTAACGAGATAAAATGATAATGCAAGTGAATGCATTACGCCCCACGTAACGGCATCAAGAGCAAACAACAGATGAAGTTTTCGAAAACAAAACCCGCCACTTAAAGTATGACGCCAGCCACTTTAAAACTGCACACTTCTGAGTTCTAGAAGCAGATATTTGCCAGCCGGCTAAAACCGCATTTAGGCCGTATTAATCGCATGCTTAGAAGCTCGCTGAAACACATCAATAGATTCAGTAGAAGAACGGACCTTGTTCACAACAGCTTTTATTCCCAGAGTAAAGTAGAACTGATTAAATTCAAACTCGATGCTCGATGCATGTGACAAGCAGTAAGAGGTAGCAAGGGACTAATTCAACTCTACTCAACAGTTGAGCCCCAATCAAGCAAGTGCGGTTGATGAAATCTCTAAAAAGTTCTCTTTTATGGCAGACAATCGATTGGAGCGATTGGAAGAGTTGGATCAGGGCTTTAGCGTCAGATGCTTCACTGCAACAGCGAGAAGCTAGTCGTGCATGCATTGAACCTGGCCAACATCAAGCACGCCAATCTGCCGAGTACTGAGCACCTACATCCTGCGAAATGACCGTTCGTTCATGCTTTCTATCCATCCCCCACACGGCTGCCTGTCTGCCAGTCAATGTGTGCAACGAGGCAAAAAGTCACATTTTCCAACAGCATGCATCACTGTGAGGCAGACTGCAACCCAACCCAACCCATCATTGGTTACCAAGGCTAAATATAGCTTAACGAGTGGGTTACTCTAAACCGCTCCAAAGATGCCACTAACGATAGCTCAGCTCTAGTTGCTGTTGCTGCTGGCACATGGAACGCTTGTTAGTGTTGGCAAAAACAGGCTTAAATCATCAATTTCAATGTTAAGTTGTTACTGTTGTTCGTGTTGTTGTTGTTGCTGTTATTGTTGTTGATAGTGGTTTGCTTGTATTAGCAGTTGTTGCCGTTCTGAAGCCTGTCTTCTCTTTAATGATTTCGGCTCAGTTAACACCAGATTTTATCACCATCATCATCATCAACATCATCATCATAATTATCATCGTCGACGTCGTAGTTATCACCAGCATTGATGTTGTTCGTTATTGTTGTTTAACGATGTCAGTTGGCGTAGTTTTTTTTTTGTATGTTGTAGTTATTTTCTAGCTGCTCCTGGCTATTTAAAACTGTTTACACTGCTTCAGTAGAAGACTAAGAGCTGAACGGTTACAGTACTGTGCAAAATGAAGGTACATATTTAACTCAAAATCATTAAATCAGACGGGGGCATACAATATTACGTTATTTTGACATGATTTAAGAAATGTAAACCAAGGCTAAGAATTCTCTATGCCGAGAATTTAAAACTACGTTGACGTTAAGTCAAATTATAACTGGTATGTCAAAACTTTTACTTTAAAGAATTCATCATAATGCTATTGTTTTAATCCTTGGATATACAATATTGGTACTAGGAGGATTTAGAGATTAGAAAAAAGTAAAAATTATTACCAAGCCAGAATTTTAGATTTCGCCACCAGAGGCATTGAAGACGTTGGTAAATATCCTAATCGGTGGTTTTGATTTGAAATTTATTTGAAATTTTGAAGGAACGCAGCTAATGGCACCTATGTAAAAAAAAACATAAGCAAATTCATTGATGGGTAGCATCTATTAAATTTGTTACTATAAATAATATATCTGGGTCGATAAGCAATTACAGCTTAAGTTTGATTTCAATAAACGCCATTTACCTTCTATGGAAGGTTCTGTGGTTTTTGTGTCATAAATTTAGCTAGAATCTCGAACGAAGCTGCAGATTGTGTGTGTTTATGGTGCTGAATGCGTAGAACACAGCCATATAAATATCTCAGTTCTGTCTTAAACCTTCTTTAAACGATTTTTGCTGTGGGCACAGATATAGTATATATCTATGGTTATGCCGCAAAAAAGTGATAAGTAAAAAATTTAAAATGTTCAAAAACATGAACAAACATGAACACGAACAGGAAAAAACCTGCACCAAATTTACTTTGACTTACCTTGATACATTTACAATTCGTAATTGGGCTTGCTGATTGGTTTCTTTAACTTTATTTATAACATTAAAACTAACACTTTATTAATTTCGCTAATATGTATTGCTCATACATGTGCTGCTTCTTAGCAAACCAAAAAACTAATGACATAAAACATATCGTAAGCCGATATGCAAGCCATTGAGTATTGAGTCCATATTTTATGTACTAAATACATGTCCCATTTTAATCGCATAAGCGAGACGTGTACGGAGTCGATAATTTATGTATTGAATACAAGTCTAACTTTAGTTACATTAAGACGTGTACTGAGTACTAGGGATGTCAATCACGGGATCTCGGGATCCCGATCTTTTTTAAGACCCGATTATCGCGGGATTATTCGATTCAAATCCCGGGATTGTTGAAAACAATTTTTTTAATAGCTAAAACAATTTTTTAAACTACCATCACAAATATTCCCCTTTCACCGATCAACGATCGAATAAAGGCGCATGCTTTACGCTCAATATATATTGATCGTGATATTTATTGAACGCGTAGCATGCAATATTGATGGATTGTGATCCATATCGCCAAATATTTAAATATTTTTAAATCTAGATCGCGGATCGCGGATCGCAAAACTGTCAATAAATATTGAACGTGGAGCATATTTTGTGTGATCAATACGCGATACGGCAGGTAGGCGGTGAAATAAAAATTAGGTGTATTCACGATTTAGTGCACTTTTCTGTGCAGTTGAGGACTTGTGCAGTTGTGCAGTTATGTTTTCGTGAACGCACTAAGCAAAAATTGTATGAATACTGACGCGATAAATATTGGATGTGTAGCATTCAACCGCGATCCATCAATCCATGCATTTGGATCGCGATCCAATTATCACAATAAATATTGAGCGTGTAGCAGGCGCCAGAAAAGCGTTGAGGCGGAGCGGTGCTTCTACTCTGCAGGTCTTATATGCATAACGTTGCCATCATATCTCTTTTAAAGAGGACATGTTCTCTTTTTTGCTCGAGTTCTTTTTTTATCTCTTTTTAAAATGAAAAGTCCTCTTTTTTTTTGTTGGATACAAAAAAATTACTAAAAATGCACACAAAAAAATTTGCATGAAAACTATCAACACTGATTTGCAAGTTAATAGCTATATGGCAATTCTGAACGCTATCCTGGAACAAACGTAACTAAACCCTTGCTGTGAATACTATATTTTTTGTATTCCTTATGTGTCCACTATGAAGATTTCGTCTTAGTTATTTTTTTACCCTTTTATGGGTTTAAATGAAAGAAAAAAGAAGGTTTTGTTCAAAAATATTTGTACAGTATTGCCAATTAATTTTGGAACAATCAAAAACGAGCATTTTTCATTTTAATAAAAAATTTATGTCTCTGGCACTAACTAATATCAAGAAAAAACGTTTCAGGGAATTTTACTTAATATATAGATCTTTCAAAAAAACCTGCCCAAACCTGCACAAAATATCTTATGAATATTTAAAAGCATGGTCCAAAGAATTTAAAAATTTTTCAGTTTTTGAATGGATAAATTCAAATAAATACTTAACTGTATCGAATTTATTAACTTATGGAAAACAGATTGCATCAATGATGCTTAGTAGTACATTATTTTAATACCAACCAAAAATTGGTGATATACTTTCAAAGTTTAAATTTGTCAGTTTTTTTTTTTTGTAAAGAAAGAATTTTTGGGCTTGAAGTGGTCAAATGAAAGAAACAGACTGAAAATATGAACGGTTCGAGCCTTTTTAACAATAAATTATATTTTCATAACCGTATCGTGTTTGGAGTTTTTCGGCGAATGTTAAAAACAGAAACGGTTATTAAAACAAGCTCAATAAAGCTTTAAGTATGATTCTGAGGAAGCTTGATAAGTTAATCTCAATTTGATCTCGTTTGTTACTTCAGTTGAAAAGATTTTAAAAAAAAACTTTAACATGATTATTAATTTGGTCTCATTTAATTGAACCTCAAGTTTGTTTAACTTTTTCAAATAATAAGTGTAAAATGTTTTTTTGTTTACATTTATATTTATGTATTTATTTCATAAAAAATGTTTTTAAACCCAAAAAACTGAAAGAATAATATTTTAAAAAAATGTTTATTTGATGTTTTTACTTTGCAATAAATTTTATTGAATTTTAAAAAAGTCTCTTTTTGCCCTCTTTTTTTTTTTGTCAGAAGTTCTCTTATTTTGCCCTTGACTTTTGGCAACCATATATGCAATAAGTTAAGGTCTAAGTTAAGGGAATTTAAGCACCATTTATGCTTTAATTTCTTAAATAATGTATTTTGATCAAAAGAAGGAAGAATTTTGCTGAGCTCTAAATATAAAGAGTATTGTATTTAAGATTACTTAAATGTATTGACTTTTTTATTTTAATTTAAATGTACGATAGCATATCATTAAAGGGAGCTTCAAGGCCAACGCGGTTAAAATTAAGGCATATTCTAGATGTTTTCTAAAAACTTTTATTATATACACAAAAAATGTAATTTGCATGTTATTTTTTCATCATCAGCTTCTCCAGATCTTTGCACATCTTTTTACCAAAATTTAAAATTAAGCAAATTACGAAGCGTGGAAAAAATGCACACTATTTTTGACCATATTGTTGTTTGTAAAACCTAGACAAAATTTCCAAAGACGCTCTTTTTGGTAAAAGATGTGTAAAATTACATTACCAACAGATTAAAAAAGTTTTAATTGGTCGATTAATTTTGTACGGAATCCCGGGATTGTATTTTCAGATCCCGAAAATTCCGGTATAGAAAAAAATCCAAAAATTGACAGCCCTACTGAAAAAGATTACAAGAAATATTGATTGAGTACCAGTTGGTTGTATCTATTTAGGTCTGTAGTTTATTCAACGCATAATTCAAAGGTGTGAATGCATTTGTCATTCATTTACTATATTATAGAATTATGTTATAAAATAAATTGATACGCAACCAGTACACGCTCACTTTACCCAGTACATATAGCTCTTGTTGCGTTAACATACAAGATGCAGTGCATAGATTTTACAAAGCTGTCTCTGAACTCACTACATAACTCTTTCCCGTAGTGTAGAATTTAAATTTTTTTTATTTTTTAACCAAGCAATAACAAATCAGCTACCGGAATACATTTGGTTTGTTGCCTTGTGCAATTGGAATTTTGGTTTAAATTCACACTAAATGCCTCCAGCACACTGAATACAACTACGAGTATATGTTAAATGAATTGCTTCCGATTTCAATTTCGACCAGAAAAAATTTTTATTGAACCATTTAGCTTAAGTACAAATTTCATAGCATGACTTGGAATTGCTCCATCGAGCTGATAAAATTTCCTGCTCACCAGCTAATAATGCTGAAACAATGAATGACTTTAATAATGTCACTTAATTAATGCTACTTACTTAACCACACATGTCTGTAAGGAAAAACAAGGCAAAAAAAGTCCAAGAAAAAACCTTCAGCGCCCACGCAATGCACCACATTGGTCAGCGACATAAACGGGGATCTACTTTAATTTGTATTGGAAAAACATATCAAAATGAAATAAAACAACCCAAAAGCAGCAGCAGCAACACAAGACATTTTTATAAATGATGATAAATTATTTTTTATAATGGAGAAAATGACAGCAGCAACCGGCTCAGCAATGACAGCAAGTCAATGAATGCATGCGGAAATGTAGCAACATATAAAGAGGAGCAATAAACAGCACGCAAAGGAGATACACAAACAATATTGTTAATGCCAGCAGCAATAACAACAAAAACAGCAACATGATAAAAAATCTGAAATTGTTGACATAACTGCAAGCGATGCAATAATGCTGCTGCTGCTGCAGCTGATGATGATGACAATAATGATGCTGATGTTTATAATAACGATATTGTTGTTGTTGACAGCAATTTTATTGTTGCGAATGCTGATCATGTTTCCATGCTCAACGCCCTGCATTTCAATTGCAATGCGTATGCAAATCTACAACAACAACAACGAGAACAGCCTTTGGTGTTTTTGTTGCTGCTGTTGCTGATTGATATTGTTGTGCTTTATATTTTGGTGCTGCTGCTGCTGCTGATGCTATTGTTGCTGGACTATAAAGAACACAGCTGGTGCAACAAGCAGATTCCGGCAATTCTTACATTACAAAATAAAAATTTTAACGGAGAAAATACACCAGCAGCAACACAACAACAGCAATTAATGCATTGCTTGACCCAATAAATGTCTGGGAAAATGGAGAAAATTAATGATGAAACTTTTTCACTTATGAAGGGAATTAATTTTTCTCAATTATCTCTGATAAACTGTTAAAAATGTTTGCTACACATGCTAGAGAAAAATTGAGAAAAAATCTAAAGATTTTATTGTCACTTTAAAAGAGTTTAAAAGTTAATTTAGCTATTGCAATGGAATGTTTAAACCATTTAAAAGGGTGCAACAAGCTAACAACATAGTTTTCCAGCTACAACATAAGCTTCACATCAGTGCTTCCGTACTCCAATGTTTCCAAGTGCATATATAAATAACACCAGCAACAACAACAACGGCATGCTTTATAATGAGTGTGACATTCAAGTTGTTAACACTTGTGTTCAACATGTTTTTGATTGTTGTTTTATTTTTATTTTAATTTTCTCCTATCTATCAAAGATTTAAAGTCAAAATAGAGGTTGGAAGAAATTCTGGCAAGTTGAGGAGTAGGAGTTGTAACATGTTTTCTTTTACTGGTTGTTATCTTATGGTGCATAACAAGATAAAATTTCATTAGTAGTAACAAAAACATTAGCCTATACTTATGACAACTTTTGGTTGTCAACATTTTGGGAAAAAAATTGCCAGCGCATTAGAATGCACTCTTAAAAGCTTTTGAAGTCACTTTAAATCAGGAGTGCGCAAAAGGCCGCTCATGTGCGGAGAGCTTTCACACGCATTTGCTGGCATGAAAATTAAAAAGCTTTCAGTAGCAAAGGAAAGAAGTAACGTCAAACGAAGAAGTCAAGATTTCATCTGTGCACCTAAAATACAAATAAAAACCTATTAAAAGACGCTAAAAATAGTAAAAATCTGGAAATTCCACAAACCAAACTTGGAGCTTCTGTGTGCGTTGAAGATTTGAGAGACTTAGCTGGATTTCCGACGTTTGCTGTCGCTGCCTGTTCCTGGCTATTTCTAGTCCTGCTTGCTGGGTTCTGACTGCTACCTGTCGCTGTGTGGTTGCTGCCTGTTTTCAAAGTCGTGGTGCTCTTGTGCGCTTTTCTGCTGACTCTGGAGTGGTGAAGCTGATGAATTTGGATTTTTTTAGTGTGAGTGGAATTAGAGTAAAATTAAATATTTGTTACATTTGCACATGCACTTGCTGTGGTATTGCGCCATAATTTGATAAACTGCGAAATAAAGCAATCAGCTGCGAACTGTCAAATCAGTTTTGACCTAGTGTTGCCATATCGAACAAAGACAAAATACAACCACTGTAACTAGTTGAATGATTTAGAACTACAACTTCAATAATGCCGTGTGTATGTTTAGCAAGGGTGGAAAAGTCAAGTGCGGAACTTGCAATGAATATTTTCACTGCCATTGCGTTAACATAAAAAAACAGATTTGGAGTTAATGTATAAAAATGCCCAAAAATAAATGCGCAAGATGTGTCTCAGCCCGTCGGGACTCGATTGTTCGCTCACCACCTATCAGGGCTAATTTGTCCAATTTAAGTCCAATAAATAAAGGCTCAAAAGCGAGTGGCACCGTGTGTAGTCCTCCGTAAGTGTCACTTCTCAAGATGTCAGTGATGGAATGATACCTCCTACTCAACAATCATCCATATATTCGACTATCCTTAAGCTTATAGATCAGAAATTCGGTAAGCAAGACGAAAGGCTAGAAATGCGACTTTCTCAACAAAGTGAACTGATCACCTCACAAATTAAAGATGGGCTCACAACGGCTATTCAAGAGAGCGAGCAGAGAGTTCTTGTGGAGCTTCGGCAAAATGTTGCTGAAATGCGTAGCGACCTACAAGCAGTTGCAACGAGAGTTACACTTTTAGAGAAACTCACTGCTGATGTCAACACGTTTAAGGCGGACGTGAACAACTTCAAGGTTGAGATGGATGAGTTGAAGGCGCTGCTTTCTAAGAACGAATGTGCCATAGCGGCTGTAGCAGCTAATCCTATTCGACTGGAAAATACTGTCGATATCAAACAGGAAATTGAGGAGTTGAAATCCAAGCTGGCTCGGCAAGACAATGCAGCCGTTGCATTTGACCTACGTTTAAGTGGAATCCCTTATTCTGATGGTGAAAACTTGCATGGCATACTAGGTCAAATCTGCACCACCGTCAAAATTCAGCTTCCTAGAGTTAAAAATTTGTTTCGTTTAAATCAAAATCCCTCCAATAACAAAGATACCACAATCATCGTTAAATTTGAAACGCCGTTTGAGAGAAACTTTTTTCTTGGCTCTTTTGCTAAATTTCTAAATAAAATAAGTTGTATTTTTCTTTTTATTTTTTTAAGTCTATTTTAACGTAATATAGAAACATAAAGTGTCATAAATGTAAAAGAATTTTTTATAAGGGCTAAAGAACTGTCGAAACACCCAAAAAACTCTTAAAACATTCCAGTTCGACAACTTTTAATGAAAAGAATTCAAAATGTTTGAATACATTTTATTTTTGGTTATAAAAATAAGAGTTACAAAATATAAGGCACTTCACTTAGATCACGAATAAAAAAAAAACAAGGACAGCAAGCAACGCAACCTGCTACCAAAAAGTATCGGCAGCTGCTGAAAGTTTGTTGCTTTCGTTTCGTTGTTGAACTCATGCTTTTTTTCAAGTGCAAACTTTGAAAGCAAAAGCTTTACAACACAAACATAAAAATGTGTATGCATATGTGTGCGCACCCCTGCTTTAAATCCCCTGCAGTCCAAGGCATCGTGCACGAATATGTCATGATGATTTCTTAAAGAAATTTACTGCGTGAGTTACATATGTCGATAATTCTTTAACAAGTCTGTCTTGTTTTCGTTTATCGAAAGCAGAAAGCTTTAAAACAGTGCACGAATTTGGAACTTTTGCATGAGATTTTCGTCTGTGAAATGTAAACGCAAATCAGCATGTTTCGTCAAAGAGGAAGAAAAATCGTTCATGATTCATTCAAGATTTCTTTCAGATTTGGACTACTGGGTCAGTGGTGATCAAACGAACACAACTTTTACTGCTTGCATGCATGTGTAACGTTTACAGCTTTTCACTGAAAGAAATCAAACGTTAAAGCATTTGAAACCCAGTGGCGAAAGTAGACTTCGAAGATGTTGTCTTTGAAGCCGTCGTTGAAGACAACAGAGTAACAATACGGATTTTTTGCTGACCTGTATTCATAAATTCAGGAGCAAAATAAATCATTTGAAATGTTGTTCTGAAAGCCAATTAAGTACATCTCTATCGATTTTTATATTGTTTCGGGAGTAGATAGAAGGTCGTTTGGAGGGTGAATTAATAAGAGGATCAGAAAGAAAAGAACTGAGTGCATTAAATCCGCCATTGTGCTTTTTCTACAATTTTTGCGAGTATGATGCTGCCTAAAATTTCTTAAATCCATATTTCGTGATTCCTGCCTCTTTTGACATCATGCAAATCGGAAGGAAGACTTTTTTTTATTTCAGCATCGTGAATCAATATTCTGTGAACGGAAGATGGCATATAAAACCGTGGATATTTTTTTACAAAGATTCTCGCTGCTTGCCAGCAATATATTTTAAATGCATTAGTATCATCTTTATACCCAGAAGCCATAGTTCGTAAGATAATACTGAATCTACAAATTATTTCTTCACTGATTCCAGTAAAAATTGCAGCTAGTTTTGGTTGTTGAAAAAAAATTTTAGCAGTATTTCCGATATTAGCATTTGACGACCCAGGCTTTGGAATAACTACTAATAAACACATTTCCTTTTTTAAATTTCCTTGATTACTCAGTTTAGTTTGTTGTGCAATAGATTTGTCATCTGAGCTACGAATTTGCCACTTTTTAATTGGTAATCGGTACGCAATATGTAAAATGCACTCAAAACATAAAAAAATAATTATAAATTAATTAAATTGAGAGCTTCAGGTCAAGTACGTTTTTAAGAAGGCAACAACAATAACTCTGTATAGATTCAACCACTTAGCTGACTAGACAGTCTATTTTGGAAATCGCTACATTTACCTCTTCTTTTTTGGGATGTATGGCAGCAAATGGGGCTGGAAATTTGGTGATAATTGTTGATATAATGGACAGATATGGCTATTTAAATATCCTTAAAGAATATTTAAAACAAAAAGCTGCTCAATTGGATATTGAGGGGTCATTCATCTTACAACAAGACAATGACCCCAAGCTTACTGCACTAATTGTGAAGGAATATCAACTGTACCATGCACCCAAACAGCTAAGAACACCACCTCAATCACCAGATGCCAACCCTATTGAGCACCTATGGGAGCATTTAGATCGGCAATTCGAAAACATACAATTAGAAATAAATGTGACTTGACACGAATTTTAAAGGAGAAGAGGGGTAAAGTTACGCCAGAGATAACCCAAAATCTTGTGAAATCAATGCCACGACGACTTAATGCGATTATAAAATCTAAAGGATTTCCCACCTAATATTAATTTTTATTATTGTTTCTAAAAACCATTTTTTAATAATATTATTTAACTAGTGTGTACTTACTTTTGTGATATGAATTGATTTTTCGTTTATTTAAAGTTCTTATAATTTTTATTGTTTTTTTCTTAGTGAATAAATTTTTATGTTTTAGTTTATTTAAGCCTTTTGAATTCGAATAAATTTTATTTTGTATTTGTATACCCAAATTATGGAGTTGTTAAAAAAAAATTAAGAACTTGCCTGTGTGTATTTCAGGCCGGGTCGATTTGTGGGGAGGCAAAAAAATCGCCCATTGCTCAGTAAAATCGTATTCTAGGGATCAAAATAAGAAACTTTGCCCAAGGAACTATACCTCTAAAACTAATTCTAATGCTCCAACTTTTGACTTTTGTCCCGTAGGGTCAAATTTTGAAAAATCCCTCTTTGACCCATTTAGAGTGCCCTAATCGAGTCTAAATGTATGACTGACCCCCACTAACTTTGGAGGGCCGATCCACCCATGCCAAAGACACACCCCCTGTAGCCCCCTGGGGGTTCCCCATACAAACATTAAAAAAAATCACCATTTCAAATGAAAACCCCCAGGGGGTTCCAGGGGGTGTGCCACTGGCATGGGTGGATCGGCCCTCCAAAGTTAGTGGGGGTCGGTCATACATTTGGACTCGATTGGGGCACTCTAAATGGGTCAAAGAGGGATATTTCAAAATTTGACCCTACGGGACAAAAGTCAAAAGTTGGGGCATTAGAATTCGTTTTAGAGGTATAGTTCTTCGGGCAAAGTTTCTTATTTTAATCCCTAGAATACGATTATCACTGAGCAATGGGCGATTTTTAAATCAACCCGCCCTAGTGTACTTACTTTAGAGACTAACTGTATATAACGTGTTCAGTAAAATTGTTTCAAATTAAATTTGTATTTACTTTATTTCCGTTTTGATTTGGATATTATGTCAGTTTACCAAGTACACATGATGTCAATGGACTTTATGTCATACCACCTATTGAATATGTTGACAAAATTCACGCACTGAGTAAACAGGCGCCAAAATCTTCCAATGCACTTGCTGCACTGTATGTTACATTTGAAAGCTAACAGCTGTGCGAATATTGAAAGCAAAACATAAGTGAAAATGTCAATTTACTCAGTGGAGTGTTGGTAATCGATAAAATGCAAAAAATATTCGATTTAAAAATTTTAGAACTTGACTTAAATGTGCAACGGTTACTCGATATCTACGCGCTGAAAAAAAAGTATACTGAAGTTCCGTATTCAATAGTACAATCACCATCAAAGTATCTCAATCAATCATCAAAGTATGCCAACAGATTATTTTACCACCAAATTGATGTGGACATTGTTAACGCATATATATTATAAAAAAACCCCACTCCCTGGGTTGGTATAGTTTTTTATTTAAGAACTATAGTTTAAGATACTAAATTAAAGTGTAAAATATTAAGAAATGGAGCAAGTTACAATAAAAACTCGACAAATAGTTAAATATTTAATATGAAAATTTTTGTTCATGCTGAATGCATATAAAGAAACACCTCAATAATTTTTTTATATAACATTGAATTTGGCAGCTTTAAAAGCAATAAGTGTATAATAATAATAATGTATTTAATAGCAATATTAAATGTATAAAAGAAAGAATTATTTAAATATTACTATATGTTGTACCAAACACAAAATGTAGCAGCTGATTTTTTTTTTAAATTATTTTATAGAAATCATTGCACTTCTTCATAACAAAGTTTTTAATATCATGAATAAACAGAAGACGATGATAGATTTACGTATAAGTCAAATAATGTATTTTTTTAAACAAATATATTTGCCTGATGTTTGTTAGTTCCTCAACTAATGGTGCTAACCATCCACCTCAATATCTTACTATACTTTGTCCTACGAAAATAATAGCAAAAAGCACACTCCAAGCAGTTGTACAAATTCAACTTTTGAAGAAGTGATTTTGAGATCCATAAACTTTAACTAGTAATATTATAACGTCAAGTCAGTGTGCTGGTATAAGAAAATATTGCATAATATATAATAAAAATAGTAACTTAATATAAAAAAAAAATTTAAATAGTTAATGTCTCCTTGTATCTACATATTTTGTATCTTTGCACATTGAAACTTTTCCATTTTGTAATCATGATGTCATAGCATCATATTAAGATAAATTCTCAAAATGTCTTCTTGGAAATTTTGCAAATTAATCAAAAAGTTGCAGTCAGCTGTGCAAAATGCCAGCTCAAATATTTGTTTGTTCATTTAGATCTGGCATCACAAAACCAAGCATATTTTTTCATATGCCCACAATTTATACTTCAACTATTAATGTTTCATATATGTTATTCTTGTAAATTCTCAAATTTCACGTTGCACTGTTTTAAAAATGGCAGGCGTGACAACAATGACAACAGCAATAAATTTTACAACAGCACTAAACAAAATAACAGAATTCTTATTAAAGAAGTATTAAATATAATCATAAGAAACAAGCTGCTGCCACTGGTGATTGTTATATAAGTTTAAAAAAAATGTTGGCAAAATATACAAAAAAAATGCAAATGACAGCATAAATTTGCGTCTCGCATATTGCTCTAAAAAAACTCACGCACACACTCACGTTCACAACAAAACACCAACACATGTGCTGCGAGATAAACAAAATATAAAAACAACACTTATGAAAATAATCAAAAATTATGTTTACAGTATTTTTGCTGAGGGGCACAAAATTGGGCCACATCAAAACAATAAAAGCAACACTTCATCTCATTTGATATGAAAACTGCTTATGTTTTTAAACATATCGCTTTTTCACTTGTCAGAAAAAAAAAAGGAAAATAACAAAACAACTTGTACATTGTACCAAAAAATTAGCACACAATTTCAGTAACTATATATGTACACTCTAAATAAGGAGGGACATTTTAAAATATGCTAACACTGCAAGAAAATTGTACAACAACAATGTCTAAAAAATCGTAACAATACGAAAAGTTTAATAAATTTGGCAGTTTTTCATTTCCATTGGGAGTAATTTTATATATTTAGCGTGGAACGTAGTTGATTTGTTATATATGCTTAGTTGCTGGTAATTTTCGCATGGTAGTTATTTCATTAGGAACTTTTTTATCTCAAGATCTTTGTATTTATGGTAATTTCTGTAAAAGTCGTTTTTATCTATAACTTTTTATTATTACCCAACTCTTAGATTTATGTTTTTCCAAGTTTGGTAGAATAGTGTAACTGCCATATTCTACGTAGAATAGAGTAGCTTGAAATTCCGGTTTAATCGAAAAACCGAGTTTTTTTAAATTTTTTTGTATTTACGGTTTCGGCTTTCTATGCAATGTCAGATTATTAATAAAACGAGTTATTTAACGTCAGTGTTCGGCATTAACGAATTCTTTTTCAACCTGATTTTTTTTATACTAGCATGGCAGTATCTTTGGCTGGGACGAAGGTAAAATACTCTGTAGCCGCTTGTATTCCCGAATATATATTCGAAGTTTTG
Organism: Dichetophora obliterata; assembly: GCA_963920525.1. Classification (NCBI taxonomy): domain Eukaryota; kingdom Metazoa; phylum Arthropoda; class Insecta; order Diptera; family Sciomyzidae; genus Dichetophora; species Dichetophora obliterata. The sequence goes on along the minus strand of OY986438.1, from coordinate 111,646,782 downwards.
AAGGTGTTATTTTTTTATGAATTGATTTTGTATGGGAGTTACTTTCTTTTAACTTTTCCAAATTTCAATTCCAGAGTGTTTAAGGTTATGTGAAAAATATTGTGTGAATGTACTTATTTATGTAGAATTATTGATAATGTACTCGTAGACGTTAAGCGATGAGGGGACCACCGTCAGGAACGAAGTTGCTTATGCTTTAACATTTCTTCAACTCTGAATGTAATTCGAAATAAAATCTGTATAGGTTTATTTCTTTTTATTTTATATGAGTCAGTGAAAATCAACTGGTGCAACACTTCTCCCGTGCAAGTACAAAACATAGTAAACGCCATTTCTAGGACTTCCACTTTATGATGAAACTTAAATAAGAATTTTCTGCTCTATCTAAAACAGTCACCCACTAGTCTTTACGGTGTAAAGTTTTTGAGACATTGAACTGTCTAGACATAGTATGCCCATTAGGGCGGGTCAAATTCTGGCTCAGCGAAATTCGTAAAATACATGTAATTTCAAGACTTTTTCTCCACTACAGCATATACAAATTCTGAAAAAAAGCTGTGCGGACTTTCGTAAATAGATTCATACACATACATTCATACATTCATATTTTATAATTGAGAACAAAATCTATTTACGAAAGTCCGCACAGCTTTTTTTCAGAATTTGTATATGCTGTAGTGGAGAAAAAGTCTTGAAATTACATGTATTTTACGAATTTCGCTGAGCCAGACCACCAAAAAATTCGTCCATACAAATTGACCCGCCCTAATGCCCATACTATATTTTGATATTGTAAATTTGGTTTTTTTATATTTTCAAAAGGCTTACTAAATAAAGTAAGTAATTAGATACTCTAATACAATATTTTGCAATAATTTTGAGAAGAATTCCCGAATTTAGAGCATTTTTGATACTTATTAGCTTTTTAAGTATATTGGCTTAGACAATTATTACAAAGGTCAAAACAAAAAAAAAACAAAAACTCAGTTTCCTCAAAACTATGAAAATGGACATGCGATGTTTTGACGTTGTACAGGAGACTTGTGGCTCGACAAATGTTAAAAATGTTTATATTATTATTTAAATTTGTTCAATGTACTGTCATCTCAGAACTGCTTTTTTAAGAAAAACTTTGTTCTTTCAAAATGGCGGCCATATTTGTCTTGCTAACCTTAGAGATTTAAGCGTTTGCGGCTACTTTTATTTCTCAGCTCCTGATAGAAGTAGAATTAAAAATTGTGATTTGAAGCATATTTTTAACTTCAATCTCACATACAACAAATGCTAATGAAACCATTCTTTCATGTAAGAAAAAATAACTTAACTTTTTTGCTAAAATCGTAATATTTTGCACCTTGAAGAATTTTTTTTATATAGAGATCCATTAATTGTTAAATTTAATTTTTTTAAGTACATTTCAATTACTAGCTTATTTATAAATTTTGTTATCTTTCGATTTTATCAAGTTTTTTAGGGTCAAATATTTTTGGTGGGCAAAATTTTAAAAATTTACTCACCATATAGAAGATTATAGTAAAATTCTTCAATTAAAACTCTGAGCTTGGTATTCGCTTTGCTTGAAAGATGGAGGGTTTTTATTCCTCATATGGAGCTTGAATTGATTGAAAATTTTAATTGCAACTGGACTTACTTAGTACAAAACAACAAAAAACACATTTTTTGGAACACTCCTAGTTTCAATAAAACATTTTTATTTCTTACATCAGATTTGAAATCAACGACCAGCGCATCTACAAAGAGTATAAAGCAGGGTCGGGCAGCTTTGCACACTTGAAATTGTGTTTGTGCAGTAAAATATACATTCATCTCACCTACAGAGCGATCAAACCCAGTATTCCAAGTCTGAAAGAAATCTTGAATACATCATGCACGATTTTTCAATCTCTTTGACGAAACATGCTGATTTGTTTATACATTTCATTGACGAAAATCTCATACAAAAGTTCTAAATTCGTGCACAGTTTTAAAGCTTTCTGTTTTCGATAAACGAAAACAAGACAGATTTGTTAAAGAATTATCGACAGATGTAACTCACGCAGTAAGTTTCTTTAAGAAATCATCATTAAATACTCGTGCACGATGCCTTGGACTGCAGGGAAGCTTAAGTGTTCAAGCAGATAAAGTCTGCGCTTGCGTGGTCCTTGAATATATTAAATTATATCTGTATCGATAAGCAATAATAGCTTTAGTCGATTTAAGACAGAACTGAGCTATTGATGTAGTTGTGTTCCACTTATTCGTCATTATGAACACACAAAATCTAGAACTATTAGCATGACCTTAGCCAATGATATGACGCAAAAACAAAAGGCCCTTTCATATAAATTATATGGCGATTGAAAACTTTGAATCAAGATTTCTGGAAACTTTGAAATAAGACTTAAGCTGTTATTGCTCATCGACACAGATATAACGTAATATTAAACTGTATAAAATTTTATGTATGCAAAATTTTTGGAAGTATACATGAAAAATTATTTTATTTTTAAAAAATAACGGCATGGCGCGGCATCAAAGAGGTAAAATTAAAAAAATTTTGCATTACAAGGCATAAGGATAATTTGCATGGCCAATAAAAGGTAATTGTGGCGGCCGTAGCCTCGTGGGAAGAGTGCGTGGCCCCTAAGCTAAAGAACCGCGGTAGCCCGGGTTCAATTCCAGCTCAGACAGAAAGTTTTTTCAATTGAGAACATAAGCCGTTCGGAGTCGGAATAAAACACGTAGGTCCAGTTCTCGGTCATTTGTGATCAAATATTTAATAACACGCACATCACAATTGATCAATAGAAGAGGTCAATGTTCTTCCAAGGGCTGAAATGGTCAGTTTATTGTATTTCTTTTTTAAATATAAGGTAATTGTGGGGCATGCGATGGAAAAATTAATTAATTATTCAAAAGCGGAATGTCCACATATCATATCATATAGTGGTCAGTTCTAAGTACGCATAATGAAAGCATTTTACGCTGTCAGTTTGGCCTTGGCAAATCACAATAAGCAACATAAGCACAATAAAAAAACATATTTTTTTTACTATTAGCCTTTTTTTACTTTTACATTTCAGTCTGCTTAGCTGTATTTCACATTATCCGTCTGTCGGCCTGTTTCCTTTTGACATTCCGTCCACTACTTATTTATTTAATTTTGCAATACAAATTCGAGCAAAAAATATCCCATAATGCCTAGCAAGATTTTTGCAAAAAGCGCTTTAGCACTACTTTGTTTTCAGTGTGAGCTTTAAAGCGCTCATTAAAGCATACTCAAGATGAGAAAGTATAGGTGTGCAAAGCTGCGCGACATTGCCCGACACTGCCCTGCAGTCCAAGGCATCGTGAACGAATATGTCATGATAATTTCTTAAAGAAACTTACTGCGTGAGTTGTCTGGCAAAATAAAAAATTTTGACCTCCACAGGCAAAGGCTGGGCGGACTGATGCATTTTTGCACCACTAGCTGCATCACATACCTTAACAGCCGTACTTGCCCATTTTAAAACAGCGAACAGGCTCTACATTTTGTTTAACATAAAATTTAAAACGTGTAATAAGTAGTTTGGATTCTACTGTAATTTCATACAGTGAAATTGGACTGTTGTGGGGTCAACACGTACAATTGTTCCTGCTTCGTGTGATTCAATATAATTTGCTTTTTCTATTTATTTTATCAATATTAAATCGCAAAATGCCTTGCGTTTGCAAATCGAAAGTTGAGCGTGGTCAAGAAAAGATAAAATGTGGCAGTTGCAATGAATATTATCATTGTAGCTGTGTTAATATTAATCAAAGTGATGTTGAGTTTATGAAAAATGCCAACAAAAATTATATATGTTCGGCTTGTTCAACTGCTCGGCGTGCGTCTCTTCGTTCTCCACCGCATTCTTACACCCCCAAGCAAGCTGCAACTGGTCAAGAATTGGGCAACAAAGCAAACACAGCAAATGCAGCACAACAAAAACAACACCTGCAACAACAACATCTTCAACAACAACATATTCAACAACAACATCTTCAACAACAACATCTTCATCAACAAAATCGGTCTGACAATAACATAAATGCAGAAATTAACAGAAATCAGCAACAACTTCAGAATCTTAGGCACAATAAGAGTGCAGAAATCAACGTGAGTTCAATAAAGAATATGCCAGCGGTCACATTAGAGCTTGTTTACAGTGAAATCGTTGCTCTAAAAACTATGAACGCTAATGCTCTGAGCCTTATTGAATCTTTGAGTGAAGATAAAAAAATATTAACTGAAAGAGTTAATCAACTACAAAATGAGGTGTATTTCCTCCAGCAAAAGAGTCGTGAAAAGACCATAGAAATAGTTGGTGTTCCAAATCTGAGCCACGACAATGCAGTTGATTCAGCTTTGACAATATTTTCTAAAGGTCTAAATACTAACATTTCGGACGCTCTCATCGATGAATGCTACGTTAAAAAAATTAATAAAAGTGATGACAAAGCTGGCAGTGCTCCTCTTGATATTCTATGTGTGAAATTCGTCTCTCTGCATAAAAAAAGGCAAATAATGAAGAAAAAATACGATAACAAGAAAAATTTGTGCTCCAAAGTAATTTTTGGCAGTGATAGTAACCGGAATATTTATATTAACAATAGTTTATCAGTATTTACTAGGAATCTCTTTAAAGCTGCTCAGAAGCTAAAAATAGAAAGAAAATTTAAGTTTGTTTGGATTAATAATGATAGAGTATTATTACGGAAAAAGGAGGGTGAGAAAGTAATAATTGTAAATTCATTCGAGGATCTTAATAATTTAATTTAGTCATCATTTTTCTTTTTCAATCTAAAATACTAATCTGAATATGAACACTAGCACTATTAATCCTCATGTAAATTTATTAGAGTGTCCCTTAGAAAATTGTAAAAATGTAAATTATAAAAGTATCTTATTTAATCCAAACACACACAAAAAAGATTTTTATATAGCGTTGCAAAATATTAGAAGTATGCGAAAAAATTTCGACGATTTCCTTGTGCATCTTAATAGTTTTGCAAAAAAGCCCGTTTTTATTTTTTTGACTGAAATATGGATTTATGATGAAGAAAAATCCCTTTTTAACATACCTGGCTATAAATTTTTTACTAATTGTAATAGCAGATATGCTGCTGGAGGTGTTGCAGCCTTTGTTGATGAAGATCTTGAATGTGAGTCCGCTTGTTTTAATCTTCAAAGTTCGGATATATTAAAAATAAATTGCACGATTGAGAACCAAACATTTTCGTTTATATGCATCTATAGGTTTCACGAAGGTACTTCGAAGGATGTATTCTTGAGTAACCTTAATGATATATTGTCAAAGGAGAAATGTGATAATCTGATAGTCTTAGGAGATATGAATATTGATATTTTACAGGAATCGGCTTGTGTCGACAATTATATGTTTTTGTTATCTTCTTATGGTCTCGAATGTTGCATTAATCAACCAACTCGATTAACTAACGCTTCTGCCTCATGTATTGACCACATTTTTGCACGTATAAAAAAACCTCAGAAACTGTCACTGAGTAGTGCAGTTTGTAATTTTTATGTGTCTGATCACTGCCTGGCATGTTTAAAATTTAATGACTGTGACTTAGGAATAAACGAACGTTCTCCTTATTCTGTAATGAGTAAAAAAACCGATTTCAGAGAGCTGAACAATAGGCTTTTGTTTGAACCTTGGGAAAGCGCTTACAATGAATCTAATGCATCAATAGCATTTGAAAACTTTATAAACATTTTAATAAACCATGTTAATATTTGTACTAAAAGTATTGCTAAGAGTACAGTTGCGAATGAAAAGAAGCTTAAGCCATGGATGACCTCAAATTTACTTCGTAAAATAAGTTTAAAAAATAAGCTTTATAAAAAGTGCGTAAAAAATCCAGGAAATAGAAATATTCAGGAGGATTATAAAAAATTAAGCAAAGACATAAAAAAAGAGATTTTGAATGTCAAAAATAGTTTTTACTTAAATGAATTTAATAAAATTAAGGGCAACATTAAGAAAGAATGGGATTTAGTGAACAATATTTTAAATAGAACATATAAAAATGAATCAATTCCAAATATAAAAACAAATGGCATCACCTTAACTGATGTAAATGATAAAGCGAATGTCTTCAATGAATATTTCTCTAATATTGGTACTAACGTTGTCTCTGAAAATGGTTTATTAAGCTCTTCTTGTGATTGCTTAGATAAGGAGGTATTCCTTCCAAATAGCTTTTATTTTGAGCCTGTACAAAATAATAATGTCTCTAAACAACTCGAATTCTTGTACCGAAAAAAGTTTGTCTAGTATATTTTTAAAAAAAATTGTTTATAATGTCGTCGATGTTCTGTGCTACTTGTTAAATAAAAGCATTCAATCAGGTGTTTTTCCAGAAATGCTTAAAAAAGCAGAAGTAATTCCTCTGTTTAAAAAAGGAGATAAAAGTAATCTTAATAATTACAGGCCAATTTCGATTTTGTCTTCTTTTTCTAAAATATATGAAAAAGCTGTGAAAATAAGAATGCTGAACTTTCTAAATAAGTTCAAGTTTTTTAATGAGGGTCAATTTGGATTTAGATCTGGTATGTCAACTGAAGATGCACTTTTAAATTTCTGTACAAATATAAACGACAGTATAAATTGCAATAAAATTACAGCAGCCCTTTTTGTCGACATAACCAAAGCATTTGACACTGTCGACCATAAAATTTTACTTAACAAATTATTTAAATGTGGATTCCGAGGGGCTATTTTTAATTGGTTTTCTTCTTATCTTTCAAATAGAGTTCAAAGAGTAAAAATAGATAATCACTTTAGTACATATAGCAACATTAAAATTGGCGTTCCTCAAGGATCAGTTTTAGGTCCTGTTTTATTTTTAATATTTATAAATTCACTTTTGTCACAAAATATTTCAAGTAATGCAATAGCATTTGCAGATGATATGGCCTGTACATATTCCTGTGATACATTATTCGATTTTAATATTAAAGTTAACCGTGATCTAGAAATTCTAAGACACTGGTTTACTACTCACAAGTTAATTCTAAGCGACAAAACGAAGATTATGCTTTTCAATGTTAGTGGAAAGGAAATAAAAGTTAATGACTTTACGTTCCATTGTGCAAACTGCAAAAAGTTCACTATTTGTAAGGATACATGTTGTTCACAAAATACTGTACAAACCTTTGATGAATCAAGTGATTGTTCATTTAACTGTTTTCACATAGAATGTGTTAAAAGTTTTAAATATCTTGGTCTTATGATTGACTGGAAAATGAATTGGTTAGATCACACAAATTCTCTTAAAAAATACTTAATCGCAGCAACGAGACAAATATATCATTTAAGGGCCTTCTGCTCGGAAAAACTACTCACTTGCATCTATTTTGGGATTTTCCATTCTAAATTAGAATACGGTCTCACTTGTTGGGGCGGTACGCATATTAATAAAATAACTCCATTACTTACTGCGCAGAAACATACCGTTCGAATTATTTGTAAAAGACATCGCCTTGAAAGTAGTTTTCCACTATTCAGGCAACTCAATATTTTGCCAGTTAAGCATTTGTTCTTTTATAAAGTCTTAAAAACATTTTTCATTAAATCTGGTAACATGATAAATAGAAGTAATTCCAATTATAACTTGAGAATTAATCATCTTAATATTGCTCATGTACCATCACATAACTTGCAACATTTCCTGCTTTTTTATTCGACTATAGCTCCCAGGCTGTTTAATTATTTGCCTATCAATATTAGATGTATTCGTAATAAATTTGTTTTTCTTAAAAATGTGAAATCGTGGCTTTTTACTTTGTCATACTTTAATGTTAACTCACTTCTTAATGTAATGTATTAACTTGTTGTATCTCGTTAACACACTCAAACTATATACTATTGCTTATATTTTTTTTACAGTTATTTGTTTAAAGAACATGTTATATGTATAATTTTACAAAATGTTTAATGTTTTATGTGACCCCTTATATTATATACAGTTTTAAGTTATTCAACTATTCTACCTGCATTTGCCACTAATTCCTTGTGAATTACAGGATGTAGGGTTAGCATTATTATATTCTTTTAATTTATTTAAATTCAGTCATTGCTTATATGAAACTTTGTTAAATTTAAAAATTGTAAAAGATAATAATAATAATAAAAAATACTACTACTACTACTACTAGTTACTACTGAAAAGCAATTTTCGATACTGCGATTTGAAATTTTTCCGGAATTTTCAAAAATAAGAAATATAAAATAAAGCAAATATTGCAACGCGCCGTGGTCGTAAAATCCAAGTAAACGACCGAATCGACTCAATCAAAAAATAATGTTTACTGTCAAAGGTCCATACTAACATAATTCCTACAGTGCCGGGTAATATCACTTTCCTGGAGAAAATTCTAAAGATACTGGTGCAAAAATGCACCAATAGCTGGAAATGGTTTAAGTGCACTTTTCCTTGTAAACCAATTAAAATAACAATATTTTAAAAACTTTGCCAGCAGTGAAACGAAAAAAAATTAAAACAAAATTTTTTTGTAGACAACAACTGACACAAAATGGCAACATGTTGGCATTTCGATTTTTCTTGTCACACAACGATATTTTGATTGACAAGCAAAATTCCATCTGTTCTCACTTGTTGGTGATTTTATATGACAATCAGTGGTCATATATGACAAGAAATGTAAATGACAATACGTTTCCATTAGATTGACAACATTTGTGATTGAAAACTGACCTAGTGAAAACCAGGCTTTACACTCAAACAATTTTGTGTGTAAATATTACTAATAACTGCGTCCATTTTATGAATTTTATACGTAGTTTTCAGTCACGAATAGGGTTTGTAGATTGGACGTAGTTTGGTATATATTACAAAAACTTTATTCGTATTCATACAAAACAAATGTATATTGTATGAATATATTTGTTACATTTACCAGAGTTGTAAAAGTTATGATCAATTTGATTTTATCCACAAAAAAGTGAATCAGTGAACAATGAAATAAGAATGCATTCAATGAGTGCAAAATTAATTTATTAGCAAAATTTTTAATACACATTCATTTTAAAAAATTATTAATTTTTAATTTTAATTATTCATTTTCGTTATTCAGAATAATGAATAATTTTTTTGTTGACACTTGGACACTTTGTGGTGCACCTACAGCCATTAATATTTAACGTACAAAGATAAAATGTATGCCAAAATATCAGTTATGGCGCAAATGCACCGAAAACGCAATTCTAAAGAACGGCAGGGAAGCATAAAAACAACAAAATTTCATTCAAAACTCGATGTCTAAACGAAGCATCCGAATGTATTCATTGTTGGGATGCTGCCTTCATATCGATTCGCAATCTTGACAAACTGTGCTTTTTACCTAGCGTTGTTTACGAACTTGAGACGTAGTAGTAAGTATATTTATCTTTTTCAATTATTAAAAATTTGGCTTAGAAAAATATTAAGAAATATAATTAGTTAAAAATACTATCTTAAGATTGAAATTTGATTAAAATTAAAAATTAAAATAAAAATTAAAAATTAAAAATTAAAAATTAAAAATTAAAAATTAAAAATTAAAAATTAAAAATTAAAAATTAAAAATTAAAAATTAAAAATTAAAAATTAAAAATTAAAAATTAAAAATTAAAAATTAAAAATTAAAAATTAAAAATTAAAAATTAAAAATTAAAAATTAAAAATTAAAAATTAAAAATTAAAAATTAAAAATTAAAAATTAAAAATTAAAAATTAAAAATTAAAAATTAAAAATTAAAAATTAAAAATTAAAAATTAAAAATTAAAAATTAAAAATTAAAAATTAAAAATTAAAAATTAAAAATTAAAAATTAAAAATTAAAAATTAAAAATTAAAAATTAAAAATTAAAAATTAAAAATTAAAAATTAAAAATTAAAAATTAAAAATTAAAAATTAAAAATTAAAAATTAAAAATTAAAAATTAAAAATTAAAAATTAAAAATTAAAAATTAAAAATTAAAAATTAAAAATTAAAAATTAAAAATTAAAAATTAAAAATTAAAAATTAAAAATTAAAAATTAAAAATTAAAAATTAAAAATTAAAAATTAAAAATTAAAAATTAAAAATTAAAAATTAAAAATTAAAAATTAAAAATTAAAAATTAAAAATTAAAAATTAAAAATTAAAAATTAAAAATTAAAAATTAAAAATTAAAAATTAAAAATTAAAAATTAAAAATTAAAAATTAAAAATTAAAAATTAAAAATTAAAAATTAAAAATTAAAAATTAAAAATTAAAAATTAAAAATTAAAAATTAAAAATTAAAAATTAAAAATTAAAAATTAAAAATTAAAAATTAAAAATTAAAAATTAAAAATTAAAAATTAAAAATTAAAAATTAAAAATTAAAAATTAAAAATTAAAAATTAAAAATTAAAAATTAAAAATTAAAAATTTAAAATTAAAAATTATAATTAAAAATTAAAAATTAAAAATTAAAAATTAAAAATTAAAAATTAAAAATTAAAAATTAAAAATTAAAAATTAAAAATTAAAAATTAAAAATTAAAAATTAAAAATTAAAAATTAAAAATTAAAAATTAAAAATTAAAAATTAAAAATTAAAAATTAAAAATTAAAAATTAAAAATTAAAAATTAAAAATTAAAAATTAAAAATTAAAAATTAAAAATTAAAAATTAAAAATTAAAAATTAAAAATTAAAAATTAAAAATTAAAAATTAAAAATTAAAAATTAAAAATTAAAAATTAAAAATTAAAAATTAAAAATTAAAAATTAAAAATTAAAAATTAAAAATTAAAAATTAAAAATTAAAAATTAAAAATTAAAAATTAAAAATTAAAAATTAAAAATTAAAAATTAAAAATTAAAAATTAAAAATTAAAAATTAAAAATTAAAAATTAAAAATTAAAAATTAAAAATTTTATTGTATGTATGCATTAATTTTAGTGTTCGATTGTGGCTAATGGTGAATGTTATTCCAGTGGCAAAAATTACGAATGGTCTCATGCAAATCTCTGATCACCATTCAAGCAAACCAACACCATCAGCTATCGGCTTGACAGCCATTTTTTGAAAAAAACATTCTTACAAAATAAAATTAGCTTATTTTATTTTTGTGTGATGTAAAATTTGCTTGCATACTACATTTTTCTACTTTGGAAATATATTAAAATTTTTCTTTAGTAATAACTTGAGAGCTGGATAGAGGCCTTAAGCGGACTATAATACCTCCGAAATTTTTAGTGGCTACCGAAACACATTTGGGCTGTTGCCTAGTGTAATTATAAGACATCCGATGGATTATAAAATTCCTCGCATAATGAGCCTATTTTGTTTAAGATCGAAGCACCAAGGCATGCGCCTTATACAAAAAAGTTTGGTCCTTGACCCGAAAGGAAATGGATAGATTTATTTAGAGGAATTGTTTGGAACCATAAGTGAATTATTGATTAGGCGAAACAGATGCGAAAGGCAAATTGAATTGCTTTTAACCGAGACTAGTGTTATGCCTTAACCTCGGCAAGCATTTCTAGACCTTAGTTGTTTCTGTCCTTTAACTCCACATTTTCTACAATTTAGTTGTGTATTTTTAGTTTTCCACAATTCTTAAATGTAGGAAAGAACAAAGAAAATGAAAAGAACCATGCCCGAGCCCAGATTCGAACCAGGGACTTCTGGGTTGCTAGTCTAGCGCACTCTCCACTAGACAACAAAAGCCGACAAGCCTATTCCCCGACTGCCCATTCGATTTGCGGTTACTCGCAAATTGGCATCCCTGATTTCAACATTTATAAACGAATATAAATTGGCATATTATGAAAAAAATAAACAAATATTTTATTTTTTCTGTAAAAATACTAACAATTTGCAGCATCTAGCTTGAACAACGTTTTCGCCTTGAAATGAATACGTTTACTAATGCAAATGCATTGCAGTGCACCATCAAGTACTTGAGTTGACATCTCCTGCACCGACATCACCTCCACGCATACCAGTCATTTGCCATGACACGACATTGTATTGCACATAATTTCATTCAATTTCATTTGAGTCTCTTGTTCTTTTTTTGTATTTTGTGTACAATTCTTCATTAAAAGCTGCAACATGAATTCTGAGCTAGCAACAAATGCTGCACCGTGTCAAGTGGGTGGACTGATGAATAAATAAATGCTAGGGATAAAAGTTCAACCTCGAGCAAAGCATGTGCATCGCATCAAATGAGGTAAGATTTCTGTAAAATAAGATGAGACGTACATATGTATGTATGTACAGAATGGCATTACTTTTGAATGGAATTGCATGAGTCTTAAAGAACTCATTCGTTTCTCTTGATCTGATTCAAATTTCAATAAATTCAAGTGTTTTTTTATGTTGCTGCTCAGCAAAGTCAGTAGCATTCAGTTTCACACTTTTCTGTTTTCTTTTCTGTGTTCCTTTCTCTACCTTTTTATTTTTAAGTAGAACAAGTACGTCATGTTGTACCTTATATATGTTTATATGTTGCTATGTAACACTAGATGTTGTTGAACATATTTTTGTTAATTTTAATTAGTGTATTTATAAAACTTTAGCTACCACCAGCAGCACGTAGAAAAGTTCTCGTGCTGCAACAAAAAACTATAAATGTTAAAGATTTCAAAAACTTGCTACAAAGTTTGTCTGCAGTTGTACTGAAAACTTCTCTCTAACTTATCTATAAGATAAAAATTATATACATATTCCAGTCTAAATTATTTAGAACTCAATGCCACTAAGTATCACTTACAAGCCTTTTCCTCCTACAGATTTTAACTTACTTTCGAGTGGATTCCTTGTCAAAGTTGTGGTAAATGTTTTCAAAGTTTTGATTAACTCTGATGGTAGGGGAAAATATTTTCAAAATATTTAGTCGTTTTCCAAAAAGTTCAACTACATATCTTAAAGAGAAGAACTTAAAGCAAGTTCGATTTATATCGTTTTTAGTAGGAATGGCTATTTTCAGTAAATAAGAAGAAAGAGTGCTAATGGACGTATTGTTTTGCCTCTTAACAATTTTAATATTGAAAGAAAGGATCCGAAAAGGAGGTTGATGCTGGAAAAAGATGGTGGATTTTTTCGCTAAAAACGTTTTTCAATAGAATTACAGAAATCTAGCATGAATAAACTATGTTATAAGGCCCTTTATTTCTTACTTTCATTCCGCTCTAAAGCCTAGTACTCTGTTCGTTTGCGTGAAATTTCGCTGGCAACATCTATTTATTTGTTGCGTGAAAATTTTGATAAATAATATTTTGCTGCGAACAAACAGTTGACGTTCTGTTCAAAAATGTTGATACAAAAAAATTGAAAAATCAGAAAATCACGTCAGTTATTTGATTTTTATATTTTTTAAATATATTAATATAAAAAACTATACACGCGGATGATGATGTTCGTTGTGCAGCTTGACAAAATCGTGCACTTATTGCTGCAAGCTGCAGAGATTTGCAAGCGCCCACACCGAGATAGTGTGCACCCATATTTGCATACTAGATTTCGTCGTTTTATGGAACATAGCAACCTCTTTTTTTCCTCATCACTGAACTGGTGCTTCCTTTTTTTTTATACAATTTATGTCCACTGCAAAATTTAATTGGAGAAATTTTTAAAATAACACAAAAATTATAAATCAAACTAGAAACTTAATTTATTCTTTTGTTTGCACTTGTTTTTGAATTAAAACTGACATTTTTTGACAACTGTCACTTTTCGCTCCAAAATATAGGCAGTCCAATTAAATTGCCGTGAAAAAATGTTGCTCATAAACATGTTGCGAGAAATTTTCACACCGGAACAGAGTACTTCTTTGGCGAACATGTTGTGAAAATTTCTACGCTTGTTTCGCAGCTTTAATTTTTTATATAGAGATTTGAGTGGAATTTCACGTGAAACTGAACAGAGTACTATGCTTAAGCAACAAAAAAAATAATCTATACATATAATAAAACTGTAAGAAATCTGTAGGGGAAAGGGCTGGGTTGCGAACCGGGTTTTGTTTTTGGATCTTACTTTTTACAGAACAAAGATATCGAATAATCCAATACACCGTTGGAAAGGTGAACATAAAACGCAACTTTTATGTTCAGACAGAGTAGCATTTTGATTAAAATTTAGCTCTCTATGGCCAATTTTCTTATGAAGTGATTTTTGGCTCTTCCAAAAAAGTGGCTGGGTTGTGAACCATCTGTCAAATCCTACACGCAGAGAAAATACGTGGTTGAGACATGATTACTGCAATAATAATTTTTTTACTAAAATTATTGTACTATTTCTGCAAACACAAATTTTTGCCTTAATCAAGTCATTATTTACTAATGGTGGTACAAAAAATAACATTATAGTTGAAATCATAACATCATTGACATCGTCAACATACTATGATTGCCTCAACTATTAGTTGCAACAAAAATGTTGTAGTTCTGTCAATCGTAATAAATGTGAATATTATTATAGAGACAAACATATAAAAATTTTGAATGTTTGTCTGAACTATTCTTTGATTGTTGGCAAACGAAGCAGACCATAACCAAAAACCGAAAGAATTTATTGTGTCTGAACAGTTTGCAGGAAAAACTTTCACTTCATTCAGACACAATAAGTTTTATCGATTCCTGGCTATGTGCCGTTTCGTTTGTCAACTATTCAATTATTGTGTTTTGTTTTAAATCGCTTTATCCTAAAAACAGCACGCAGAAAATTTACATTTTCGACATTAACTGTAGCAAACATATTTCTATATACTGTAAATATATTTCGCAATTCTGACCATATTTTGTTTATCACAAATATTGCTATTTTTGTGACAATGCACTTAATGTGCCATGTTTATGAATGGCACTAGTCAGGCGAGCGGTAGTAGCGGCTGTGGCTTACTGGAAGTGTGCGTGGCTCGTAAGCGAAAAAGCCACGGTTCAAATCTCAGCTCGGACAGAAAATTTTATCAAAAAGATTTTTCAATTGAATGAATATATCTGTTCAGCCCAGACAATGGCAAACCTCTGGAGATATCTTAATTAATTAATAGCTGTAGAAATGGGAGTGCATGAAAATAAAAAAAATTAAATTATTGTTTCAATAATATTATGGATCCTAACAATAAATTCATAATATAGTTGTTGCAATCATTCTATTTTCGACCCAATAAAAGAATAATGATGGTTTCAATAATATTTTGGTTCCTACAAAAAAGTTCCTTTTCTAAATGTGGTTGTTGTAATCATTTTATCATGATCAAAGAAAATATTTTATGTTTAAGAATATGTGAGAAACAATCATAATCCGAATCATACTATGATCCTCTTAAAACATGGTTCTTGCAACTATGATTTTTCTCTGCGTGTAATAAAAGTCGGAAAGTACTAAGTAAAACACTCATTATTTTATAATAAGTTGAGATTTTATTTATTCAGAAGGCCTCAAGAGGAAAAACAAGTTATAATGCCACCACTTAGGTTAAAAAAAATCGTGATGAATGGAAATGTTCAATCATAACCCAGTAAAAAAACATGCGATCGCTCCTATGAGGAGCAACAAGAGAGCGCTCTTTTGCTGTTTTATTCGATCAAAAAGTGAGCACTTATGCCCTTGTGCTCCTTTACTGTTTTATAAAATCAAAAAGCCAGCAATCAATGAAAAAAAGAACATAAAGTGAGGCATGTGCTTTGTAAGAAACTCGATCATTATTTTCTGTGAAAAATCGACCGTTGTAGCCCAGTGGAGAGTGCGCTAGACTAACAACCCAGAGTTCCCTGGTTCGACTCCGGGTTCAGGCATGGCTCTTTTCACTTTGTTTGTTCTTTTCTACATTTAAGAATTATGGAAAACTCAAAATCCACAACGAAATTGTGGAAAATGTGGAATGAAAGGACAGGAACAACTAAGGGCTGAAAATGCTTGCCGATGTTAAGGCATAACACACACTAGCAATTGAAATCATTGTCTTTCACGTCTGTTTCGTCTAATCAATAATTCACATATGGTTTCAATCAAATCCTCTAGCTAATCTATCCCTTTCCTTTCACGTCAAAGACCAAACCTTTTTTGTTTAAGGCGCATGTTGGTTCTTTGATCTTTTAAAAAAAAATATTTTAAATGTTCCTTTGCTGATCCATTTGGATCAGTTATTGATCGCTCCTTTTGAGCTCCTCTAGGATGTTAAAGGGAGCGCTACCCTTCCTAGGACATGCAATGTTAAAAGAGAACACAAAATACACCTAGCTTGGATCGATAAGGAGCACTCCACTGCTCCTCAGGGAGCACTCCCAGATCGCTCATAGGATGATCCACTTTTTTACTGGGAACTTTCTTCATGTTCATCCAAATCGGTGTCACAATGTTTGCATGTGAAATACAAATGCGTTCCCAAATTGGCGAACTTCATGTGAACAGGCCGGCCAAATGTGTTGCATTCGATGGAGTTTTTGGGGGTCAGTTCTTTAGCCAAAAACCTCAAACAAATGTTACAAAACTCAATGTCGTCATCAAATGGTTTTGATGGTTATTTTGCCTTGGGACGCTTTGGGTGGTGCTGGTTATGCCTTCTTCAGTGCTGCTTTTGCTTTGACTTTTCTGCTATTTTTTCTGCTTCAGATCATCAATATTGTCTGGAAAAGTCAGCTCGCAGATCTCCATTGCCTTTCGGCCATGCTCCGATGATTTCTTTGGGGTGGCTGCTTGTAATAGCCCAATTTTATTCAGAAATGACAAAACACTGGTGTTTGCTGATGCTATTTGACAGTTCTAGCACAAATCGTAGTTTAATCACCGCAACGAAGCGCAAACACCATTTTGGAAACGTAAAAACAACGACACTTCCAATCATATTTCGACATAACCAAATATTGGATCGTAAAAAAGAACCAGGTTTCTAAATAAATATGCATTACACTCACCTTTTTAAAATAAATTCACTAACTTGGATAGCATTTTGAAAAAAATGAAAAATGTTCTTGCAATCAATTTTCAAGCACGATGTAACTACAAAATCTGAGTTATGTCAAAAAATCAACTTGACAATTAAAAGATTGGCGATATGTCAATTAGGGAAAGAAAATTAGGTAATGGTTCACAACCCAGCCTTTGTCGGCCTTTGTAGTTTACTAGAAAGTGCGCTAATGTGAAAAATGTGCGCTAATGTGGAATTAAAGGACAGGAACACAACTAAGGGCTGGAAATACATGCCGATGTTAAGACATAACACTAGCCTCTGTTAAAAGCAATTCAAATTGTCTTTCGCGGTTGTTTCGCCTAATCAATAACACTATGCAACACATTTTTCTAACGGAAAAGCGTATAACACAGGATGATAGTACTAGTGTATAGTAAGAAAACCCTAAAAGGAATTTGCAAAGTTAGGTCGCTTTTAAAAGATATAAGCATTAAAAGTTTACCTCTTGCAGAGTATTTCTTCAAAATAAAGTGCTCATTGAGGTGTATCGAATTACAATTTTTTTGAATTTCACATTCTAAGAGGTCTCAAAAGTTGCATGGTGGTCAAGATCTACAAAAAAAAAATAAAGAGAAAAAAAAGGATGTCTTCCTCTTACACAAGGACAAAGTTGTTTTTTGAGAAAAATAGTAAAAAATAACAATCTATAAATGCTTTGATTTTTGTAAGAAAAACTACATATATCTTAAAGCAAAATTAAATACAGACTTTAACTAAGAATATCTCGCCAAACAAAATAAAACTCTCGATTTCTACCCTCATTGTCCTGTGTGAGAGATACTCGAATCCAAAGGTACACTCGAAATAGCACATAACTTTTGATTGTTATCTGATTTTTTAAATGTTGCTGTTATTGATTGAAGTGTTTTCGTTTTCTTTACATTTGGCGAATTAAATATTTGCATATTTTTTCGCAAATGCATTTTCTTGTATTCGAGAAATGTATTTTGAATGCAATTTTATAAGTTTTTCAAAAAAAATTAGAAAGGTTTTATATACTTTTGGCATCAGAAGTGGTACCGAAGATAATTTTGTGAATTTGGATTCTTAAAATATTTCTGAACGCAACACTGTCTGAAAGTATTTTTTTAAAACACCAGGCTAAGACCACGATTCTTTTTTGTGTTTCAATTTTTTAAAAAAATTTTTCTGCTTAGCATGAAATTTATTATTTCGTCAAAACACCTCACCTCATCATTTACCAAAATGTTAAACTAAAATTTTGAGTTTCTGAGCCTGCCATTCGATGAGTCTCAATTGATTTAACAATGTGTTTTTAAAAAAAAGTAATAACCTTAAAGGAGATATCTGAAGAATTCAAAAAGCAAAAATTATTTTACCATTTCTGATGTCTGTGACACAAAGCCTTATATTAATTTTTTTAAAAAGTTGAAAAATTGCGTTCAAGTATGCTTTTCTCAAAAAACAGTAAATGCATAGGCAAAAAATGTGCAAATTTTAAATACACCAAATATAAGGAAAACGTAATAAATACCGCTAAAATTAACACAATCAGATAACAATAAAAAGTTATGTGCTATTTCGAGAGTACTTTAAGATTCGTATATCCTTCACACAGGACACCGTGAGTAAAAATCAATAGTGGCATCTGGTTTGGTAAGATATAGTTAAAGTCTATATTTACTTTTTCTTTAAGACAAATGTAGTTTTTCTTACAAAAATCAAAAAACAACTTTGTCCTTGCGGGAGAGGGAGACATCCTTTTTTTGGGAAACCACTCTATGGAACTTTGGAGACCTCTTAGAATAAGAAATTAAAAAAATAATTTTTAATTCGATACGCCCTTATGAGCACTTAATTTTTAAAAAATACTCTGCAAGAGGCAAACTTTCAATGCCTATATCTTTTAAAAGCGAGCTAACTTTGCAAAACCTTTTAGGGTTTTGTTGGTCTAGATCAGTACTCTCGATCGCATAGTGTAAATCAAGGCTGTTAATCGCTCACTTTTTGTGAGCGCGCTCAATTTTATAAAAAAGTGAGCGGCTCATATTTTGAACGCGTTCACATTTTGAGCGGCTCACTTTTTGAGCTCGCTCACTTTTATACAAAAATTGAGCGCGCTCACATTCTGAGCGGTTCACTTTTTGAGCGCGCTCACTTTTGAAAGTAAACAGTGTTGTGAGCATTGACGATTTATCGTCATTTTTACTATTTTTGGCACTAATTATGACGTGACGATTTTTCATTTTCATGCCAAAAATTACGATTTTCAGCAAAACTAACGTTGCAGCATGCTCGACAAAAATTTTGAGATGCAGTTATTATGTAAAAATAATAAATAAAAAGGTAAAAGTTTTGTAAAAAAACAAAAACTGAGAACTTTTGTTTTCATTACCTCTATTAAAGTATTATATTTTATTTGGTTCAAAAAGAATTTCATCAAAAGTGAGCGTCGCTCAGAAAGTGAGCGCGCTCAAAAAGTGAGCGCGCTCATTTATTTTGTAAAGTTGAGCGAGCTCACATTTTGAGCGCGCTCATTTTCAGAGCGCGCTCACTTTCTCTGTAAAAGTGAGCGAAACTAACAGCCTTGGTGTAAATCATGTATGGTTCCAATAAATTCCTCTAAATCGTTAGTGTATATTTTTGCATATTTTACAAAAAATGCATGTTTTGGCATATTTAAAATTTTGTACATTTTACAATAAATGTAAATCATTTAAATTTAGTGAAAGATATTTTGGGAAAAGATAACTCATATTTATTAGTTTAATGTTCACTTCATTTTTTTGTTGTTTTTGATAAATTAATTTTATATGCATTTTCAAATTAATTGTTTTTAATGTTTTTGATAAATTACATATAATATTTATTTTTGAACCGATAATAAAATATTCGAAAATAGTTTCTAATTGCATATTTTACCTGTTTTATGCTCATATTTTCTATTTTTTAGTGCATGAGATTTCTAGCCCTACTAATAAGTATGTATTGTATTAATTTTCTTTCCGTGTCTAATGAATGATCTCAGTTAAAAACCAAGGCATAAGCCAAGGCTCACAACATTTGACGTTGGATAGCGCGCTACGAATCTATTTGACGTATTATAAACGTTGATGGCGTGAAAAACATATTTAATATAAATGGTAATGTTATATGGTGGAGATGCGTACTGCGACCTAAATGAGATCTATTGTACCTCTTTTTCAAAGCTACGCTGGGTTGGCGGATTACAGAATTTCATCAAGACCTATTTCTCTGATGAATTTGAGAGTGCTATTAGGTTTAAGGGATGAAATTTGCTCTAGACTCAGCTCATAGTTCTCCAGTGCTATTTTACTTCTGCCAGCCTCGGCACACTATGGCTCGTTCTGCCTGCGGTCGTGGCAAAAATCAATTTTCGAGTGGTTCTTTTTTGCATACTTGATATTTTTATCAGATAAAGAAATGTTCGGAGCTAAGGAATCAGAAATTTTAACTCATTTGGATGATTAGTTTTATTTGTATAATTCGTCAAAGTTCAGTGATTTTTCAAGTTTGCAAAATAATTACCTATTTTGAAAAAAAAAATCACGTTCATGCCGAAATTTCTAAGAAACTTTTAAAAGCATGGAACATGTTTTTGTCACAGAAGTAAGTACCCAGTAGCGGATGGAATATACAATATTCCGAATATATGAAGCATCAATAACCTTGTAATGACCACTACTTCCGACTATATTACCTTACTATGCATAAAAGGTCTTACATTTAATATTGAATGAGACAGGAGGTAAGTGATCGCCTACCTTCAGCATTACCTAGAAGTTATATATGCATTACTGTTCCTTGCATGCTACATTACAGGTAATGAGGTATGAGTTAATTTCTTCTGCTATATGCAGACGCATTACTTTTTGAAAAAAGTAATGCTTCCTTACCTGGTAATTTATTCTGTATTAGTTCTATGGTAGCCACTGGCAAATCCGCTGCTGGGTAAGTACACAAATTTTCCGTAACATATCTTCAAAACCTACAATCAATTTTTGAGTATAACATTTTTACCTGAAGCATAAAAAAACGATTTGAAATTCAAAGTTTTGAATTTCGATACAAATATTTTCGCTGTTTTCTTAATATATTTCAATCAATCTTCTTTTGTCTAAAAATTCAATCCAATTACTTGAACAATTAATTCTGCAGAACCGTTACGAGTAGCTAAGCATTTATATCTTAACTTTTTTTTATCGTAAAACATTTCTATTTTTTTCCAAAAAAGTGGTTGTTGTAAAATAAAAAAATAGAAAAATACTTTTTTTATGGGTACTCTTTAATACGGCATATCATTTTCATGCAAAGACTGTTTCAGTTTGACACAATATTTAATGTTCTATTTCTTTTTTGAAAAATGCAATGGCGCCTTTTATTTTTGATATTTCCTAATCATAGAAATAACATGTGATGTATATATAACATGTAAACTATAAAAATATAATTTAGAAATGCTTAAAATCAACCCAATATCTCCTTCCAATAAAAATGTGTGGCTAAAAATCTATTTCCATACCACTGAGTATTTTTATAAATAAAACTCATTTTCTGTATAAAATTTTCTACATATTAGCCTCCTCCTTCTCCCACTCTAATAATAAATTTTTTGTGTCCATGTGTTCCTTCAACTATATCAAGTCTTTTAAGAAATAAGAGAAGTCCTTGGTTTTTGCTTTTATAGGTTTAATTCACCGAAAAAGTTACCCTGAATTTGGTTTGCATATTTTTATAACGCATATTTTTTTAGTAGAATACACAATATTACTTCCCACAATTGCATTGCAAGGTTGTATGATATGGACACTTTCTAAATTTTTCTTGTAGTATTATTGTTCTGTACATATGTATGTATTCATGACGATTAGTTAGTAAAATCGATAATACTGAAACGGTTTATGATAATACACCTGACGGTACCAAATGGTATTTCTTATGACCTATCCAACGATATACTGAACTTTATGGCCAGAGCGTTAATAAGAAAGTAATAACTAAAATATCATTTTGGCTGTCTTTTGGGACACCCTAGAATAAAATCTTTTGTGGCGTTGGAACATTCTCGAAGTAAGCTACCAATACAGGGCGTGCATTTTCATATTAATTTTTCCCCCATGACATAACCTGGTTTAATATATAGCATTTAACCTATTTTATACATTCTAAATAAAAATAAAATGATATATTTTTTATACAACTTAACTGATGTATTTTTTTTTCTTTTCATTGCAGGTAAGTTGCAGTAAATAATGCTATTTGAATTTATTTTAGCAGCACTGAGATAAACCAAGTAAATTACTATCCAAATCAACTACGTATATAGATGAATGTGAATTTGGCAAGTTTTGCGATATTAAATAATACAACAGTTTTTCGATTTAATGATTTCATCACACTAAAAACTAGAAAGGACGAACTTTTAACAAAATGCGACTATGATAATTCAAACACAAATTGCAATTCGCATCTTCGTTTCGTTTGTCAAGACAAAATTCTAGTTTTGGAGATACAGGGTGTTTTTAATTTTTCAAACATTTGTATGGGCTGAAAGGTTATCATTTTGCAGGTACAACCAACTTCAAAAACATGGAAATTCAAAACATCCTGTATCTCCAAAGCTAGAATTAATCTTGCCAGTGGAAATACAGATTCAAGTTCAGAGTCCAAAATGACGCTTAGAATTGTTCTTATATGCTTGGGCCCAAAAGTTGAGCGCAATTTGCAAATATCTGGTGCCAACAATTTTTTAATTAGTTAAAAAAGTAAAAAGTGGGTAAAAAGGCTTAAATAAAAGAAATTTGAGTAAACTAAATACATAATATTTAAAATGTCGAAACACACGACTCAACAGTTGATTTCCCGTATAATCCAATATTGTTGATCCCAAGGAAACGAAAAATAAACAAAACCTATAACTCTAAAACTTGTTTGACAGCTCTAACTCAGTGTTACCAACTTCCAAAAATATTTATCCCAAGAGCTTTGGTCAAAAACCCCTAAAATCGCTATAATTACTTGGAAATACCCCCAAAACAAAAAAAAAGATCAATTAACATTTTGTTATAATCTTAAGTTATAAATGATTTAATATTAACGAAAAAATTCGGTTTCTTCGGTTTTTATTCAAAACAAGGTGAACGCGATTTTAAATTTTTGTTGTAAGACACTTGAGTTGTCAAACCATACGAAATCAGCTTTTCTGTCTACAAGTTCTACAGCTTTAGCAAAATATTTAGATGTCACGTTCGCCTTGTTTTTTATACCATGGTAACGTGAAGGGAATGAAAAAGGAAAAAAATTGAGGATCAAATGCATAGCAAAATCGGAATAAATTCAAAAACGTCGTAGTACGGGAAATAGAATTATATTTTCTAATATTTAGTCGCTAGTTGAAACTTTGTACTATTAACCTTTTTTTAAACAGTTTCATGCTCTATGTATATCACCATTAATTAGTGCAATAAATTTATTTAAGGTGGGATTCATCCTAAAAATTTCGCCCTGTCTACGCCACTGACGCTTAGTACCGCTTATTTCAATGCACTTTAAATTAATAAGAACGTTTTAATTTCAGTTCAACATAGAAAAGAAATACATCAAAATAAAATTAATTCGAAAGGAAATTGTACAAAATTAATCATTTTACAGGGTGTCCCATTAGTCAACATGATTTATAAACACAATTTCGTAAACAAAACCCGCTATTTTCTATACGAGTAAGAAAAAACGCACAGCTCAGAGTGCTATATGTATCGATATTTCTAAAAATAAACTATGTTTTATCGTAGAATATAATATTTTACTATTCCAACCAACTTAAATGGTAAATTATGTTGATTTTGTAGGCAATACGTGCGTATTTTGCGTATTTTTCGAATTAAATTAAATTGTTAGGCATTTTTTTAACGATGTACTGTTACATGCGCTCACAGCTCATAGAAACCGCCATTATTGACTTCCTTCCTTCCGCACTTCCTTCCTTCCTTTGCTACCAAATGACGTTTCAACAAATAAATGCTTATTAATTTGTTTAACATTGTTGTTGTTGGTATTGTTATTGCTGGTGATGTTGGTGATAGTGTTGTTGTTGTTGTTGTTATTGCTGTCGTCGTACCCTTGACTTTAAATGCATTCATTCGCAATGATTCTTTTTTTAACGCAAAAAAGTCATAAAACGTCGCATAGACGTCATGTAAAATGCGTAAACACGACAATTTGCGATTTATTGTAATTTGTTATGATGGAGCAGTCAACAACAACTGTGTTGCTTGGTTAGCTAGCCTGTTGTTGAGACAGAGGCAATGTTGCCTGTGCCAATGTGTGTACTAATGTTAAAGGATGTCTTAAAACGAAGAAAAAAAGTGTTACTAAAAATAACTTTATGAATTTTTAGTAGACTTTTTGTAATAATTTTATAGTTAAAGTAATTTTCATCAATGAAGTGGATAACCTTTGCTTCAGTGGTATCACTGGAGTTATTGGTAAATACATAAACACATACAGTTTAAGCGTAAATTTAACGAATCGTATTTGCATTTGTTATTGTTTAAAATGTGAGCACCCACCTATATGACTATAGTATTCAATAATTATACAACCCTGTGATGTATGTAATTGTGCATAATAGAGCATAAAAATACGAGGTACAAAAACAAGTTCAAGGGCTACTCTTATTTACGTGTGCTTCCGTTTGCTAGCAAAACAACAAAACAAAAAAAAATACGCTTACGTAATTTGGAATAACAAATCGTAGAAATAACAGACCTGCGTATTCAAACTTTGAATAGCCTTATAAAGTCCAAAAAGAGTTGTAGATGTACGAAAAGGGTTATATAAACCTTAATAAAACTTAAAAAGATAGATTTGATTTCTATAAAAAATTTGTTTAATTTGATTTGATTATTTGATAATTTGATTTGAACTATTGAATTTTTACAAGGCCTGTTCATTGTATCCAGACTGTTCACATGTTCGAGATTAAATTTTTTTTTAAATATTGATTTTTTTCTTAAATCTTAAAAGTTTTTTTTTAATTTTTTGGTTCTTATTCTTTGAAATGTCAGTTACTATAACGTTCACTATTTCGGTAGTTCGTTATATCCAGATTTAACTGACTTCGTGGAATGGATTTGAAGACCTTTTTGAACCAAAAACTAACAGACCGGTGTTTTACAGAGGGTCACATACATAAGTCACGAGTATGAACTTGTTAAAAAAGCATAAAGTCTTTTTATACCTGTGAATTTTATGCAGGTGAATTTTAATACTTCTTCCATATCAAAGACAACAGTCAGCTGTATTGGTAACAGTGGTAAGACCGTCAGTCAGCGTGTTGAAGATATTATTGTATATAATCTATATATAAATAGGCGTAGGTAGGCCCGTAGAGAGCCAAATTTGGGCCCGGGGGTTAAAACTAGCCGAAACTTTTGGTTAAAATTTCGGAACATTTCAAGAATAGCGACAACTATAATTTTGAATTTTTTTCAGATTATATGGATTTTGGCCTCCTTACTCCAAATCTAAAAAAAATTGCAGGCCGCCCGCAATGGGTTTAGAAGTTAAAGGGTCCAAAGTTGGAAAAAATAGCCTACAAATCTTGCTATTTTTGTAAATTTTTCAACAAAACTACACTTTATGGGTATCATAAGAAAGGTAATTTAAGTATCTATTCAACAAGGTACCTATTCAAATATGAAAATCCATGCCTAACTTTTAAAGGGAAACCACTAGTTTGCCACACAAATTGTAAATATAATAAAAGGTATATCTTAAAAAGTTAATTGTAAATATAATAAAAGGTATATCTTAAAAAGTTATGAATGGATTTTTATGTTTGATACATACCTCGTTGAATAGGTACTCGCATTACCTTTCTTTTGATACCCATGACGCGGAACACTAAAAAAACAGAAAGATTTGTTGCCCATTTTGCAACTTTGGAGGCCTATAACTTCCAAACCAATTGCCAGCGGCCTGTAATTTGGATTTATGTTAGCGAATTTTACGTAATAGCGGATTTGAACTTACTTTTGATTTTGCGGGCGAATCGTCTATACATTGCGAGATAAGAAAAAACACGTGCGGTTAAAACGACAGACCTTTATTCTCTATATATAAAAGTATACTATAACAAAGAGTGTTGCTAGATTGGTGCGAACAATTTAGATTTAGGAGGTTAAGATCCGTATAATCCAACAAAAAATATTAAAAAAGAGAGTTGTCGCTATTTTTGACTTATACCAAAATTTTTTGCATCAGTCATTTAATTCAAATATATAAGTTTGGCTTAATAAAAATATTTACAACGCATTCTACAAAACAAAAATTATGAATTCGTCTATAATTTGATTTATCTGATTCGTCTATAATTTGTGTTAACGCAAAACATTTTGGTTAATTTTATGCGTTCGATACTGTCATTTTCGATATTATCGTCTCTTCATATCATATCAGCAATTCACATTAAAGTTTTATTGGTCTTAAAGACAAAAATTGATAATTTAACTTTCGCACGAATTCTGTATTTGTGTAGAATAAAAGAGAAAAAAAAACGAGATACATATTTATATTTTTGTTATACTAAACCTTTAAGAAAAACAGAAATACTTTGCAATAAAAAAAAAACCAAAAATTGCGCATTGTAGGTGCATACTAATTTGAGCGTGTACTAAAAAATAAAATAAAAAAGTATCTCACTTATTATTATAGTATACTTCAATTAATTATTATAAACTTCAATATTTAAATAACACTGGTTTTGTACTAGTAGTACTTTTGTTTTCTTTTAATAAAAACAATCATTTGTAAAAACTTAAATTTTCATAATAATAACCAGTTTCAGTTTCGGTTTCGGTTTCGGCCGAATATTATAAAATGGTCGAATATTCGACTTCAGTTTCCGCCAAAATTCCTGTTTCGGTCGGACACTAGTCATAAGCAATAATCGCTTAAGTCGACTTAAGACCGAACTGAGTTATTAATGTAGATGTGTTCCACGCATATATCTTTATAAACACACTCAGGGTCCCCTTAAGTCTCAGGGCCCGGGAGGAAAAACATCGTTCTTCTACCATTCTTGCCGGTCTTGGGCGTAGACAAAACAGTTTGGTACCGATATCGGTTCCTTTTAAATGAAGGAAAGGACCAATTTTGTGACCTTTGCCCCGAAGTATGAGCTTTCCTAAATAAGATCTAAGCTTAATGAGATAGAAGAACACGGTGTAAGAAAAAATTTAAAAATTGCTGAGATTTACAAAAAATATTCCAGACATTTTTCGCTTTTTCTTACGTATAACCTCAATAAGCATTTTTTTATGTAACAGGTGCGAATATATATTGAGATGGTGAAATTTCTTACAAACAGTAAATTTTGAAAAATTTCCCTTATTTTGACATCAAACGAATGAAGATATCTTGAAAACTGTAGCTTTTTTCAATACAACGTATTTTTGTATTTTGTATGTCGTTGTTTTACACTGAGCGGCAAACTGAAAATAGAAATAGAGTCGTTTGCTATCTCTTTCTACACTCATCTGAGAAAGGTCACAGTAAAAAGATGTGAAATTTTTACCACTGGCGAACTCTAGCAACAAAAGTGTCAGTAGGTATAAATAAAATTAAAAAAATTATGCAACTTTCTGGTATGTATGACGAGTTCTCAATACACTCAGGGAATTATTGAATTTCGTATACGGCTGCCATGAAAAAGTTGAGGCTGAAATAGCTCTCTGAAAGCTCTCATAACCCCAATTGAATCTGCAATAATCACAAAACAAAAACAACAATTTTGTCAGCGTCTTGCAGATACTAAAACCACAAAAGACAAATGACTCATTTTTTTGGATTTGCAGCGTGATTGTTGACGAAAAGTGAAAAATAATTTTTAAGTGAATCGGTATTTTTAGAGTGAAAAACAAAGTTTAACTATATAAAATGCACAGAAAGTACAAATAATATATGATAAACTATTAGTTAATCGGTAATAATTCTCAGAAAGTCGTGAATGAAAATTTATGATTTTGAGTAAAATTGTGCTAATTTTATAAGTACCTGATTTTTCACTAAACAGTGAAGGAAAATGAAAGAAACTACGTTATATAAAAATAAACCCTCAAAAAACAAAAGTGAACTTTCACAATTTAATTACAAAAAATATTTTCCACGATTTGTCAACATCACAATTTATAGCAGCCACAAAAGGCGTTGTTATGGCCTCTCCACGATTCGGCTATCAAAACCGAATTCCCCTCACCATTGAAAGTTCTTGCAACTTCCTGTGAGGTTATCAAAACCTTAAAAGCAACTCTTAAACTGGAGTCTAACAGCCCTTATGGAAGCTTTCACAGCCTCATATATTAAATTGATTTAGAACAGTAATATTACGGCTAGAATAAGCGATGTTTTGATAGCATCGCCAGTTCCGTTAATCTATAGATTTTTCATAAAACTCTAATTCGTTAGAATCATTAAGTTTGTGTTAAAAACATGGTGAAACAATTGTAAGAAATGTAGACCAAAATTTGAATTGAAACGGATAACTCCACTTTTTAAAATGTTGAGAAAAAAATGTTTAAATAAAGAAACCGAATTTTTGATTTATTTTCATTTATTTAAAAAAAAAAACATTAAAAACATATTCATTAAGTTAAAGAAAACTTAAAATTACACTATTTAATTAACCGGTTCTTACACCAGTTTTGGAGGTTTTGTAAGAAAAAAAAATAAAAGAGTGTAAACTCAAATACCAGATTCTTTTAAATAAAAGTGGAAAAAATATCATAATTTCTGTATAATAAAGTATTTATATAATGAAGAAATTTTTTGGTCCCATGCGAATTCTGTACTAAAATTTTGCGTTTCTGAGTTAGCCATTCGATGAATCTCTATTGACTTAAAAATATTTGTTAAGAAGTGTTTTAAAGAAATAATAACTTTAAAGGAGATATGAACAAAATAGTTAAATTTCATGCTTGGAAGTATTTCTTTAAATATCAAAATAGCAAAAAAATCTTGACCTTATCCTGGTGTTTAAAAAAAATATTTTTATAAAGGGTTTTGATCAAAAAGATGTAAAAATTCCAAATTGAAAAAATTATCTTTGGTACCACTTCTGATGCCAGAGATATAAAACCTTATATTGTTTTTTTTTAAATTTGCAAAAAATGCGTTCAAGTATAAATGAACGCATAAAGAAAATGCATTTGCAAAAAATATGCGAAGTATTAATTCTTTTAATATATATTAATTAATTAATATAATAAAAATGATAAATGTGAATATTATGATAGAGACAAACATACTCGAATTTGGAATTTTTGGCTTTGATTGTAGCAAACATAATTCTATTTATTTTTCGCAATTGTGATCATACAATGTTTATCATGCATATTACTATTTTTGTGGCAATGCACTAATGCACCTTGCTAATGAATGGCTTTAGTCAAGCGACCGGTAGTAACGGCTGAGGCCTACTGGTTGTGTGCGTGACTCGTAACCCAGTAAAAAAGTGGATCATCCTATGAGCCATCTAGGAGTGCTTCCTGAGGAGCAGTGGAGTGCTCCTTATCGATCCAAGCTAGGTGTATTTTGTGTTCTCTTTTAACATTGCATGTCCTGGAAGGGTAGCGCTCCCTTTAACATCCCAGAGGAGCTCAAAAGGAGCGATCAATAAACGATCCAAATGGATCAGCAAAGGAACATTTTTTTTTATTATTTAGTTTTACCCCGAAAGCTAGGCTTCCCTAGCTCAAGTAGACTATTCAAGACCCTAAGGTGGCGAGGAAATTATTTGGCCAAATCGTGATATTTATAGCGCCATCACAAATAACGAATCATTTTTGATTATATTAAAAAACTTTACTTTAATTGCGTCAGTCGCATCAGCGGATGGACAAAATGCAATTACCGTTGGCTGGTCGCACTTCACGCTCTCGGTGTTGAAACGACGCGGATCGAATGAAAGGAAAATTTGAAATATTTTTTTTCACAAAAAATAATGATAGTTTCCTAAAAGTATGTGCATGCTCCACTTTATGTTATTTTTTTCATAAATTGCTCTCCAAGCTTATAAAACAGTTAAGGAGCACAAGGGTACAAGTGCTCACTTTTTGATCCAATAAAAAAGTAAAAGAGCGCTCCCTTGTTGCTCCTCATGGGAGCGATCGCATATTTTTTTACTGGGAAGCGAAAGAGCCGCAGTTCAAACCCCAGTTCAAACAGAAAGTTTTTCAAAAAGTTTTATCAATTGAATTATTATTTCTGTTTGGCCGCAAGACAATGACAAATATCTGGGGATATCTTCATTAATAGCTGTGAAAAGGAGTGCATTGAAATAAAAAAAGATATATTGTTTCAATAATATTCTGATTCCTAAAAAGAAAATCATAATATAGTTCCAATCATTCCATTTACATCCCAATAAGAGAATTATGATTGTTTCAATAACATTTTGACTCCTACAAATAAATTTATTTTCTAAATATAGTTGTAGCAATAATTTTACCATGATCATAGAAACCATTACATGTTTAAGAACATGATAGCATCAATCATAGTCCGAATCATACTACCCATTCGCGGACAGTTACTTTTCGCATGGTCGCTTTGTGGGGAATAGGCTATATCTTCGGAAGATAATTAATCCAGGACTGGAGCAAAATTATAAGAATTAAGAAATAGAATTAATTATGTAAATTTTTTAACAATTTAATTTTGCGGTTCTTGTTCCATGTCCCAGCCATTATTCCAATTGGCAACACAGAAAACGTCGGAAAATCTCGTCTTTAAAAAATTATTAACGTTATATGCCGTCTTGTCCCTACATTTTGATCATAATTTGACCGCGAAAACATGGTTGTTGCAACTGTGTTTTTTCTCTGCGTGCATTGTCTATAGTTTACAGTATAACAGTTAACATCATACGGAAGAAAAAAAATTAATTTAACATTTTAGGGGTCTATAGTTTGAATATGGGGGATGTAAGGTAATTTTGTTCTCGAAAGGCCCCATATATTTTTTATGGGGATGATTGTTTTTATGGGGACCAACACATAATATTACATTTCTCAATGGTTTGCAAAATATAGCTTTAAATAAAAGCATTTTTGAAAAACGTAAACATAAGGGTGAAAAAGAGGGGTTGGAGGAAGTATGCACGAAAATTTTTTATCATCTTATAACTTATAAATTATAACAAACATCTTTGCCACAGACAGAAGTAGTGTATTATTTTTAGTTTCGACGCTTCAAGTTCATTTCTCAAAGGAGAATTTTTTGACCTTGAATCACGGTTTTCTTAAAATCCTGACGTGATGGAGAATTTGGGTGACAGATTCGTGATTACGACCCCGAAAATATTTGAAAACATTTGTTGGTTTCTTACTCATAAAAAAGGGGCCTTTTTGGTTAATAGTGTACTTGTTCTTCTTGATGCCTGTTCTTCTTAAATACTTGCTCTTATGATTTTTTTTACTATTTTTAGGATAGTTCTTCTTCTCTCTGTTGAGCTAGAAAAAGGAAGCACTAAGCTACAATCGAGTGCGGAAACAGACCTTATTATTAAAATATCTGTATCAGATCTTCTATTACTATTACTTTAGCATCAGTATCTATTTTATACATTGGAATACTATCTTTGTATCCGCCTTTTCTTGAGCTGTACATTTGAAATTTTGGTCTACATTTCTCACAATTTTTTCACCATGTTTTTTAACACAAGCTTATCGGTCTTACAGTATATGATTATGTAACTAAAAACGCGTTAACTGTACTACTGTGTTCAAATTTAAACGGGTCTGGCAACCTTAAACTGTGCGCGTTTTATAGATACAAATAAAATTATTGAAGTATGTAGCACTGGTTCTTAGCTTCTATGCCAAATATTAAGCGCTTTACTATTTTGCCGTAGTTTTTGGAAACAAGAAAGAGAAATTTTTCAATTCGTCCTTTATCTCTTTATTACTTCGATTAATTCAAAACTGTTTCTTGGAGCGGTCTTTTGAGTTTGCTGAATAGCAAAAAGTCACACGGCGGAACGATATGAGTTGATTTTTTGTGCGAACAAATCGCGAAGAATGCGTGCAGTGTGAGAAAAAGTTTAGTGATTTTAGCACAAAACGAATCTTAACTTCTTGATACCTAAATGCTCTTCTCAAACGTTTTGAATGGATTTAGTAAACATGTTGAGAGTATCAGCAAGTCTCTACGATGTATTGCTTATCTATCTATGTTCTTGATTGCCTTGGATGAGGCTCATCTTCGGCAAGTTACCGTCCCTCTTCGAACATCTTCTACCACTCAGGCACTCTTGTTCTTGATAGAGCTTTGATACCGAAGGCCTTCTGCAATATTATCTATGCAGTGGTTCTCAATCAATTTTAGTCGTGCTCTTCTTTTCATTTTTATCTGAAACTCGCGCCGCATCCAAAATATTTTTAAGTTCATTAAGTTTTCCTGATTTATATAAATTTTTATTTAAATATATAATATAAAATAATAACATATTGTATAATAAAACTTGAAATAAAGATGTTAACATAAAATATAATTATTATAAAAATTGTGTCATAAGTTTTTTACAAAAAAATTTTTAGAAAACTTTTTAAAACAAGTCATAAGACTTAAAAAATTTATGTATGAGAGAAAAAATTATTGTGCTAAAAACAATTTAAAAACAAGTTTATATAAAAATATGTTTCTTTATGTGATTGTTGACAAGTTTTTTGATCAACTTTTGAAAGTGCACACCTGAGATAATTTTTAATATTAAGCTTGACATATTTTTTTAATGTATATGTAATAGAGCTGAGAAGCTTAACTCAAACAAATTTGTGGAGGAAAAATCTGCACTAACCAGAGGGCATATCAAGCGGTATTTTTACCAAAACTACTCACAACTTATAGAAGAAAACTGATCCTTGACTCATGAATCACACTTTAGCTCGAATTCTTCATCTCAGGCCTGTAGCCAGACCTAAAAGACAGAGGGGGCAGGCATGAATCTTCGGGGGGAAAAAGTTTTTCATATTTATTAAAAAACAGTTTATTTTATAAAATATAAATGGATATGTAGATCTTTTTATACATGAGATTAATACATAAAAAACAATATAAAAATTAATACAGGACTTTGTAATAAAATGAAGGTAAAAATACAAGATTTATTTAAAGTGGCTACAAATATAGGAAAGAGTAGCGAAATGGGCTCACATACATATGTATGTATATATATATATATATGTATGTATAAGATATTTTTTAAGTAAAACAAATAAAAAAATTGAATTAACCCGCATCCGTCGTTTAATGCAAACACTGATTGATGCAAATTTTTTATTCAAATTTATATATAAAGAACAAACATGCATGTTTTGATTGAAATATTTTTCTTCTTTAAATTTTTGCTAGAATTAAGATTTGAAGTTTTTTTATTTTAAAATTAATAAACATTCAACATACATAAAAAAAAACTTATAAATTAAAAACATTTCAATGAATTACACTTCAATGAATTGATTTGGTAGTCAATTTTAGTAAATGCATTGATGAAGATCTTAGCCTATTATTTAGATTATTCGAATTGACTCTGGTTCTCGCGATAAACCACTATTTTAAAAATAAAGGAGGTTTCATCACAGATCTTAACATAACTCCAGAACAGTTAGTCTGATTTGGTAAAATAAAAAATCCAAAAATTCGCAGCTAAATTGCCTCTAAGTATTTTTTAATTAGCTGTATAGTTTCGGAAATATTCAGAAAGTTCTTCTGAAAAAAACATTTTTTTATGCAAAATTTAAACTTTTTTGTTATTTTATAATTCATAAGAAATCAAAAACGTTAAAATAACTCTTTTTTTAATATTAAGTTATAAGCGCACATATGTTACAAATAAAATAAGCCATATTTTGTATATTTTAAACTAAACTAATTTTAAAGCAATAAGCAAATATATCAACAAAATGCATATTATTTATTCATTTAAAGTATTTCATTGTCTGATTTGGCCAGGAGGGGCAAACGGTTGTAGTAGGGGGGCATTACCTCCCTTTCCCCTTGGCTACAGGCCTGCTTCATCTTGCATGCTTTCAGGAAGTAGCACAAAATCAACAACAAATATGTCATGAACTAACTTAGATTTCCAGTTCTATCCGGCAATGTTTAGGCAGCCAAGGCTTGTCGGTGTATTAGGTAGTGTAAAGCAATTATGTCTGCGTTTCTTGCCTTTTTGTTAATTGCACAAATCCACATCATGAATCTTTCATAACAGTTCTCTATCAGTTCAAATTCCAACACCTTTTTCCCAAAGCTCCTTCTTCCATGAATTTGCAGAGAGTTGCGAAAATGTCTGCACGTTTTGATGTTGTTTTGAAGAGAATTGCAAAACTACAATTCTTCATGTGTTTTCTCTTCGCCAATAAACCGGCAATAAAATAAGAGTTGGCTGGATTGTGAAATGTCTGTTGTTTCGCCACACTGCAAAGCAAAAAAGGGACACATTTTTAGATTTGGCATCAGCTGGTCTATTAAGTCTGCTGCCATGTCATCTATTCTACGTTTGACGGAGTCAAAGACGGAGACAAAGAAATCTTGTTTATTTTTTGTTAAGGATGACTTAACAAAAGTTTATCCAATCGTGTGCTCCTTTTTATTTTTGCAATCCACGCCGACAGCTCAGAGTAAGCGTCAATTGCATTTTTCATATTCAATTTAAAGCATCAGACGGAATCTAACCTTTTGCGCCTTAATAATATGCAATAAAGTGCTGTGCAGTATTTGAATTTTATTTTGATACAGTCTTTAAATTTTCTGGTGCCCCGCACCTGGAAATGACTCACGCCCCCACCAGTTGAGAATCACTGATCTATAGCAAAAATTTAATTCCGCAAGCAAGATAAAATGCATTTCTTTGATCAACTAAATCACACAGTGCAAAAATCAAAAAAACTTATCCTTGCTGTTCACACAAAACGAGCGCTAAATGGTTAACCACTGAATATAAAACATATTTTGCCTATTTTAATTATAATGTTATAACCGAAGTTAAGGCTGTAAGGTCTCTTATTCCAAAAGTGAACTATTTTACCATTAACACAGCTTCTTTTTTCGGGTTTAAGTTTAACTTCTTGCCAGTGTTTGTACACATATTTTATCTGCGTTATCAAGTGCTAATATCGGTAATTTTGTGATATTCGTTATTTATGGTTTTTCTTCCTCCTCCACAATATACACAAGAGTGTAAAAAAGAGAACTGTTTGTGTATATTAATAAATATGCCAACGGGCAACACTTTTTTCTAATATCTGAGAGTTCAAGAAAATCAATAGCTGCGGGGTACCACCACGTTACGCCACACTCGTAGTGAGATCATTATGAAAATTAATGTCTTATGTGCTCACATTGATTAATGTGCTGGGAAGAAAGTGTCTGTCACAAGGAATCTTCATTGATTGCGGTAATGAATGTCTTAAAACAAATGGACGAAAACAAAAGCACGAAACATTAACTAGGTCAACAACAACTATGATGGGGGAAGATAGAACGCACCCAAAAATATTCAGTCTGAAGCTGTTAATAAACACCAAATATGTACATTGTTGCATTTAATTTTTTGCCAGCAATGATAAATGATGAAGGAAATTAGTTCGCATCAGTTGTTATGTAAAAAATTAAAAGCTGCTAAAATTTCTGATTTACTAGCCAATAAGTTGACTAATTTCGAAACCACTGCCACATGCCATGCTATGTTTTTATTATTTAAAAAAAAAAATTAAAATATTTTTCAACACTTGCTACTAATAAATTTCCAGCATTTTGACACTTTTTGACGCACTTCACACTCGAGTGCAGCAGAACGGCGAAAACGATGGCGCTGATGCAACAGTAGAACGTGTGCGGCAGCTTCATAGCTGACATGCTTTCAATGCAGCACATGTTGCAGCAAAATTACTTCGTTGCCGCACACTTTAATGTCACGTGACGCAAATTATGTTTGTGGTGACAACAACCATGAATGGTGAAAGAAAAAATATTTCAATTAATTCAATTGATGAGGGCAGCCCCTCATAGATATTAGTAGGCATATATTCAAGGCCTGGCTTGGTCTTGTGTACATGAATGAGCTGCAACACATTTCTGTGGGCGCAAGGCATAACAGCATATCTTAGTTTTTGCACCTTTTCTGAAGAGTATTTTAAGCTTTAAATCAATATACAATACTATATCAACAAAAACACATGAAATATTTTTGTATTTTTTTTTTGTGAATATCTGAAATCCATGTTTTGTAAATCGATAGTGAATACCTTTTAAGTTTTATCAAAAAAGTTACATACAGCTTTAATTTACATTGTGGTTAAGCAAAATTTTGCTAAGTTATTTATAAACTGCAAAAGCAAATTTCTACTTAATTCAAGCAAATATTTGCTAAGTTATTATAAATTGGAATATCAAATTTTTATTAGTTTTTGTTGAAATCTAGCATATTTTTGCAGTGACATAATTATTAACATTAAATTTAATTGAAACATTACCATTGTCCGGAGACTTGAACCTCAGCCACTTGAACCAGTGTAAGTCATGGGCTTATCCATTCGGCCATCGCAGTTGTTAACCAATCGTCGCCTAATTTTCTTCTTTAAAAATAAACGTGTGCTCGTGTGTTCGAAAGAAATTTGCTTAAATTTAGTAAAAATATGCTATTTGAGTTTTTAATAAGTGAGCAAATATTTGCTTGAATTAAGTAGAAATTGGCTTTTTCTTGATACATGAGGAGTGATTTCAATTTAGCAATCTTTTTCTAAAATCACACCGTGATTAAGCAAAGTTTTGCTGATTTGCTTTAAAGCAAAACATTTGCTTAATTCAAGTAAAATAATTATCTCCGTGTATGTTGTTGTTTAAAAATGTATTTAAACAAAAATACTTAGAAAAATCAACATAAGTTTACTTATACTGCGAGGGTCGTTCGAAAAGTCTTTGTCTAACATAAGACACATTTTTAAAAAAATGTCTTTTTGTTTTTTTTACATAAACTACCACCACCCCTTAAGCTTGAACCTCTCCAAATAGTGACTGGAGTCCAGTAGTAGAATTCCAAAGCTCTTAACGTCGATTTTCGCTATAGCTAGTTAGCGAAACCTGTCATTTTCTATGAACGTGGCACGCCAATGACCGATAACGACAACGATTATTATCGTTAAATTTTTGGAAATTCCACTACAGGTCTTCAAAATAGTTGCTTACGACTGGGTGACCTCTTCATTTAACGAACATTTCTTTACTCCAAGCCAAACTTTAAACATTGGAAACATATAATAGTCACTGGTAGCCAGATCTGGTGAATAATAGGATAGACCATACGGTTAATCAATTCGAAATGTAAATCGGTGCATTATGTTGATAAAACAGCATTTTTCTAGCAAATTGAATGTTCTTTTTCGTTGAATTTGATTTTCAATCTGTCTAATAAGAATGCATAGTATCTATCCTCCAGTTATCGGTAGAGCCTTTTCCAAATATAGTCGAGTCGGGGTCGTGTGAACACTTGCTCGTGTGAACTACTCGTTCGTATGAACAGCTAAATTTTTATACTAGTTACTCTATAGAGTGAACAACGCGAACCTGGATAGAGTGTACTATTTTTTTTCACTAAAAATCCGCACAAAGTCAGCTAGAACAGGTTTTGTTTTTTTTTCTACTTAATACCGTTACTTTTTGTGGGTACATAAAGTCATTCTCTGGTATACATACACATTATGCTACTTTTTAAGTAGCTGTGCACTGGGCAATCATTAAGTGTTTAATAATTTTGTGATCTTGTTGTGCGTGGAAGAAGTGATTAAAGAAAAATAAAAAATGAGTGCACGTAAAGATAAAAAATTCCTTTCCCTTAAATTGAAGCAAGAGATAATAAAAGACTTAGAAAAAGGTGTGGGTGCTACAACACTTGCAGCAAGGCATGGAGTAGCCAAGTCTACAATCAGTGGCATTAAAAAAAATCAAGCGAAAATTCGAAGTGGAATCCTGTGCCAGAACGTAAGTTCTCTTAACAGGAAAACGTTAAAAAAAGCAGAATATCCACGAGTTGAGAAAGCCCTGTACAACTGGTTTCTGAAACAACGCCGTAAAAATTTACCAGTAAGTGGAGAAATGCTGAAGGAGAAAGCGAAAATGCTGCATGCTGATTTCCAAGAAACTCAAGTCTTCAATGCAAGCCCCGGCTGGCTGCAAGGGTTCAAAAGCCGATATGGAATTCGGCTCCTAAAAGTCTGTGGAGAAAAGCTTTCGGCTAATAATGCCGCTGTCGACCCATTCAAAAACAGATTGGAAGATCTAGTTCGGCAGTTTGGATTGTGTAAAGATCAGATTTACAACGCTGACGAGTCAGCTCTTTTTTGGAAAATGTTGCCTGAAAAGACATATGTTTCCAGTGAAGAAAAAACAGCACCGGGACGGAAAATTGAAAAGGCACGGGTTACATTCATGGCATGTACGAACGCTACTGGAGTACATAAACTAAAGCCGCTAATAATTGGACACGCAAAAAAGCCACGCTCATTCAAGTGTTTTGATATTCCCGTCGAGTATCGACATTCCAAAAATGCCTGGATGACTTCATCTATTTTTAAAGACTGGTTTCACACATCATTCGTTCATCAGGTTTGGATAAGTGGTTGAATATTTAATAACAAAATCATTAAGTTTGAAATATTTGTAGGTCAAATCATTTTTACACCAAAAGGGATTGCCAATTAAAGCAATATTAATTTTGGATAATGCGCCATGTCATCCACCGGAGGAATTTCTTAAAACAGATGACGGATCTATATTCGTAGTATACATGCCACCAAATGTTACTCCATTAATTCAACCAATGGATCAAAATGTTATACGCATTACAAAACTTTACTATAAGAAACATCTTCTTCGACGTGCCGTTGGGAAAGAAAATGCCATCGAGTTTTTAAAGGGATTAACGCTAAAAGATGCCACTTCTCTACTTATGTTAGCATGGCAAGAGCTAAATCCAGAAGTTATAGAGAAATGCTGGCATCCTATTTTGGGCGATACTTTCAATGCAATAGAAAGTGATGATGAGGAGAAAAACATTCCTTTAAATATTTTAAGAGAAACTCTTCGACAACAAGATCTAATAGATATAATCGAAGTTAGAGATTTGCTTCAAATTGTTATTCCCAACGTAAATACAAATATAATGTAAATCTCATAGTTTTCAGAAGATAAATTCTCTTATTTTTTAGACAACCTTCACTGAGGAAGACGTTGGAGTATGGAACAACATCGAGAGCACATTACCAATTTACGAAGTGGACACAATCAATATTTCTTTCGACGAAGATGAAGGCAATGAAGAAATTGAAGAGCCATTAGAAAATGAAAGAATAACTGCAAAAGAAGCGGTAAAAATCTTTGAAAAGGGCATTGAATGGGCTGAGAATAATACCAGTGACTACCAAAATATATTAGTTCTACATAAATTTAGAGATATGGCTGTAGAGAAAACTATAAGTGCTTCTAAGAAGCAAACAAATATTAAAGATTTTTTTCTTGCTTTATAAAACTTAATAAAAGTTGAACATTAATCGAAACAATCAAAATTTGCTAGTTTTTCTTAAACTGGATACAGTGAACTTACTGGATATAGTGAACAGGGCTTGCAATAATTAGTTCACTCGACCCCGACTCGACTGTAGTCGTCTAAAAATACGCCCTTCGTATACAAAAAAAAAAACAGTTGCCATTAACTTTAAAGACGAGTGCACCGACTTTGCTTTCTTTGCAGCAGGCGCACCTCTCTCAGTCATTTGCTTTGACTACTGTTTTGTATCAGTAGTAATTATAGTGGTGGGCCCAAGTTTTATTCACAGTGATAAGTCTGCCGAAAAAGTTATTTTTGTTTCGCTTAAATTATTTTAACAGAACATTAAAAGTGTTTCGGCATCATCTTTAGTCAATATTTTACGCGTCTTTAGTCAATATTTTCAAACTGCTCGATGCGAAAGGCTTACAGCCTCAGCTGCCAGCTCCCTGACTTTGATGCGGCGATCATTCAAAATTATTTGATTGGCCACACTGTCCTTAAACATCAAAGTGTGGTGTTCATATTTTTCATATTAATTTTATCTATTTATAATAAATATTCTGGTAATCGATAATAATTGATCTACTGTTAATAATTTTACTCAATATACGTTAACACTTATCCTGTCTTTTGTATGGAACACAACACATAAGCGATCGATAGAACAATTTTCTCCGGAACATACAGAAGGGAATAACGCAAAAAAGCAAGCATTCCTCCAGTTTGGCTGCCACTACATTTTTCATTTTTTTTTTTTTTAAAGATCAAAGAACCAAGGCATGCGCCTTATACAAATAAGACTTGGTCTTTGACCTTTGACATTCAACACGAATAACATTTCCAAGTCAGTTCGAAAAAATCTGCTGCGATATTATGTATTGTACATACTACCTGCAACCGTTCTGCACTTTAAACATGGGCGTCCGCAGTATTTATTCTAGAGAGATAAAGGCGTCTAGAATAGAAGAAGGAGTAGAAAAAAACCATATTTTTAGTCCTTTTTTACTATTACTCCTGAACCGATTGAGAGCATCCTGAAATTATCCAGATTTGGAATTAAGAGGTCAAAATCCATATTATTCGTTAAAATTAAATATTAGAGTTGTCGCTATTCTATAAAAGTAATCCAATGCTAAGGGAGATATTTTTGACACTAATCCACTTATTTTTTTATCCAACTAATCCAACTATTATCCAAGTTCTAGCAGCTTGCAAGTTTCTACAATCGAGTACAGAAACATACCTATTATAATAATATTTTAAAAAATGTATTTTTTTTAATTCAAAACGTAGAAATAAATATATGGAGAGGAACATGTATGCTAGATAGGTTTTGGGATCCATAGATTTTCTTAACATATTCCAGAACCCTACAAGGCTTGATTCTGACTCCTGGATGTAATATAAGCACGTGACGCGAAAAAATGTCCTCAAAATTATCAAACTGGGTGGGCGCCGCTAAAAAACGAAAATTTTAAGAATTATAAAATGTTTGTTTCAAATAGAGTTTCCTATTTACATTTAAGTCATAAAAAATCTTTTGACTACAACAAACTCTAATGTAAAATCGTTTGCTTAATCTAAATATGTTATCAGATTTTTTCAAAAATTATTCCTTGATTCAAAAATTTTCCTTGTTTTTGAAATAGCAACTTTACCCTAGCTTTTATCGCTGCAACTTTAAATTCAGGTAAAATTAAAAAATTATCCAAATTGGATATTATGCCATCGGGTCCCAGAGATTTATATGGTTGAAATTAATAGATCGCCCATCTAAACTTCTCCTTGCTTGTGAGTTGCTCAATCTGTTGAGATGTAAGGTCAGAGGGGGATATTTGAAAGCTGGAGATGTCAGTGTGAACATTTCCACGAAAATGTGCATCCATAAGTATATCTAAGGTTTCGATACATGAATCTGTCCAGGTGTCATCTTCCTTTTTAAGAAAGCTTGGCACTGTCGGGGATTTTTATAGTATTTTCCTAAGCCTTAAAGCCTCGGAAGTTCCTTCTTTTCTGTGCAGAAGGAGGATCAAAAGGCCCTCTTTGCTTTCCTGATTGCAGTTTTGTAAATACCTAGTTTGGACTTATATATATTTCACTAGTCCTCACTATTGCTACGCCTTGGTAGTTGAAGTCTCTGCGACAGTCATTTCTAAGGACTTCAATCTCTCGAGCATTATCATAAATCTCGAGAGATTGAAGACCGTCATAAATCTCGACCATACTGATTTATGGCTTAATACCTCATTTAAATCGATTGCTTTTATTCCGCTCGTCTTCGTTTAACATATATATTAGGGCGGGTCAAATTCTGGCTCAGCGAAATTCGTAAAATACATGTAATTTCAAGACTTTTTCTCCACTACAGCATATACAAATTCTGAAAAAAAGCTGTGCGGACTTTCGTAAATAGATTCATACACATACATTCATACATTCATATTTTATAATTGAGAACAAAATCTATTTACGAAAGTCCGCACAGCTTTTTTTCAGAATTTGTATATGCTGTAGTGGAGAAAAAGTCTTGAAATTACATGTATTTTACGAATTTCGCTGAGCCAGACCTCCAAATTCGTCCATACAAATTGACCCGCCCTAATATATATATATATATATTTATGACAAAAAAAAAAAACGATTTTTTAAGCCAACTTTTGGGAAAACATTTATTCTTTATAAAATTTATTTTACTTTGTTTTCTGATTGCTTACAATGACTTAAAAAAAACACAGAAATTTGCTTATCGTCAAACATTGGCGTCGGAAGCGGGGGCGGGGGCAAGGGGGCAGTTGCCCCCACTTTTTTAGCTAGATAAACAATTTAAAAAGAAAACTTCAAAAGTTATTCAAAATATCAGTTTATTTTACAACGATAATATTTTTGTATTATATATTTTCCTCTTCTTTCTCTCTTCTTCATAAGCATGCTTGCGGATAACCATTTTCTTTCTCTGTGTTTGCAAAAAGATAGATTAAAATGTAGAGTTTCTACTGCAGTTTAAAAGCACCCTTAAGTATGTAGCTTAATGCTTGTTAATTTTGCAACTCTGGTAAGAAAAATTTGACATGTTCTTAGGGGCTTTCCATATTGGACGACATGTTGTACGATAAGTTAGATGAAAAACTAATGGGACTATTTGATTGAGCGTTCGAACGATCCAACTTGTAAAGCAACATCATTAATATCAAGCTCTCAAGCAGAACACATCCGGCTAATAGCTAAGCAACTTTTAGATGCTCTAACAATTGAGCAGTAATTTTACATAGTTGTACAATATTGTACAATCGGCAGAAAAAAACCAAAAATTTCGACTATCGTTTTAGCTTACGCATGGTACTACATGTTGTACAATCTGCCCAAGCGCGTCGGAAGCGAATTTCATCTGGGGGGGCAGTACAAATGGGGGGGCAGTACAAGTGGTGGTGCAAAAAAAGTTCACCAAAATTTCTTCACATGAAACATGAAGAAGAGAGAAAGAAGAGGAAAATATATAATACAAAAATATTATCGTTGTAAAAAAACTGATATTTTGAATAACTTTTCCTTTTAAATTGTTTATCTAGCTAAAAAAGTGGGGGGGGCAACTGCCCACCTTGTCCCCCCGCTTCCGACGCCAATGAATCTGCCATGTTGGTCCAATGTTTTGGACCACGCGAAAGCCCCTACTGTGAATTAGCTGATGAAAATCCACCTCGACGCTTTGAACTAACATCAAATCCAGTTCCTTCAGTACAGTTGCCATTATATGATCGGCTACGAAAAGATTATTTCGAAATTTTAGATCTTCTCTCAAATGAGATAACGGCTAGATTCGATCAAACAGGTTGATATATGACTTTTTTTTATTTTTGCATGTTAACACCAGCTTTACTCAACCGACTCACTTTGATTTAACATTCGGTGAGTCGGTTGAGTGAAGCTAGTGTAAACTGGCACTTTGTAAATTTTATTGTACATTTAAACAGATCTTGACACTCTGGAATCGTTGGAAAATATTGTAATCGAAGCCTTCAACGGAAAAGTGCCTTCTGAACAAAATCTAAAAAAAAAACTAGAAAACAAAACTGTGCCTGCATCAGCA
Organism: Dichetophora obliterata; assembly: GCA_963920525.1. Lineage (NCBI taxonomy): Eukaryota > Metazoa > Arthropoda > Insecta > Diptera > Sciomyzidae > Dichetophora > Dichetophora obliterata. The sequence goes on along the minus strand of OY986438.1, from coordinate 111,603,108 downwards.
GCTTCATCTAAGCGTTTTTTAGTGCACTAAGACGACTTAAAACGTATCTTCGAGCAACTATGACACAGAAACGACTCACTCATGCGGCACTTATACACATTCACAAAGATAAAATCGAAGAATTGAATTCGATGGAGGTGGTGAAAGAGTTTGTTTCTCGCAAGGACAGAAAGAAACATTTTGGAATAATTTAAATTGATATATTTTTTTGTACCTTATTGCATTTAAACCATGTAAAGATATACCTAGTCTTGCTTTATAAAAGCAACCATTATTTCTTATATTTTCATATTACCATATGAAATATCCTTTAAAGAATGATCTCTAATATTGAAATTGGAAGAACTTTTAAAAATAATGAAATATTAATATTTTTTATTTTATTTTAAACTAAAATAAAAAAATTTTTTATTCACATTCATGTTTCTTTGAAGAAATTTTGGTGAACTTTTTTTGCACCTTCATTTGTACTGCCCCCCATTTGTACTTCCCCCCCCCCCCAGATGAAATTTGCTTCCGACGCGCATGTCGTCAAAGTTTATATGCATTGTTGACTTAAATGCCCCTTGCCATCTGTTGCTCCGAAAAATGGTATTCGACTAATAAGCGATATCATTCCTTAACATTCATCAATTTCTAGTACGAATGATTTCTTAATTTCATCCATTACATTCGTAGTATTTACTAATGGTTTCGTACTATTTACGAATAAAAAAAATATTGGCAGATAAAAATCAGGTTGAACGTACGCATTATTCATGCAATGTACGAAGTATTGGTTGAGTTTGAAAAATTCACAACCGAAATCGTTCATCCTGGTTTGTTGAACAAATGCCGAATAGAAGAAAAAGTATGGTTGCAAGGTGGCCGTAGCCTACTGGGAGAGTACATGGCCCGTAATCTGAGGAACCGCGGTTGAAAGCCCAGCTCAAACAGAATGTTTTGTCTTTCGTTATTAGGTCTTAGTAGCATTCGTAAATGTAACAAATGTATTCGTACAGTATGCATCAGTTTTTGTATGAATACCAATCAAATAATCATTGCATGCACCAAACAACGTCCATTTTCCGAATACTTTTCGTGGCTAAAAAGTACGTATTGAAAAGTGTCTGTGAAACAAGGGTAAATGAAATGGTATCGTTACTTATTACAGCGACGGGTACAACATACTATATAAAAATGTAAAGTTAAGCTCAGCTTTATTTTTAAATAAATCTTAAAAAAAGTATGATTGTGTTCTCTAAAAAATATATTTACATACCCAGCAGGAAAGCAAGCGCTCCAAGAAAACAGTAGAGCGCTTCATTTTCCTTGTGTATAGCGTATTTTTTAACATAGTCATGTCATCAGATGTATGCGCTCCGCTCCCGCAGTAGAAAATATAAAATCGTAGCGAGAGCCGAGCGCTTTGTTTTGCTTGTATTTGATATAAAAATGTAGCAAGCACCGAGCGCTTAATTTGGCTTGTAGTTCAAAGAAAAATTAAACGAGAACTTAATTGTTTCTTTTATAGTTCATATCGTCGGCTTTGTTTCCTTTATAGTTCATATCGTCGGCCTAATTCTTATACGACGTAAGTCAAAATTAGCTATTCGCTACCTTAATATAGAAAGGCCCTAACTCATCTTTTTTTACTTTAAAGGAGATGGAAAAAACTTTATAAAAATTATAATTTTGCGGGAATTTATTTTGAAAAAAATAAGTTAGGACCTTTCTATATTAAGGTAGCGTTTTGTTCATGAGGCAACGAAAACTGTTTATTATTTGTATGAAGTACATACGATAATGTATTGTTTCACACGTTCTAACTCCCTTTTTTTTATACAAACATTAAAAACTAAAAAAGGACATAGATGCAGTTTTGACCAATCTACCTAAACCGCTAATAAACGTTACTTTACCCAATTTTGACATATATATTATTAGAATTAGGGCGACATTATAAAAAAGCATGGATTTTTATGCTTTGATATTTCATTTGATGAAGGAAAAACAGAAAGCATAGTTTTAAAACGATTTGATGAATTTTTAGTTTTCAAAATAAATTTTTTTTTTTTGACATTAAAATCTAATACTTTTTTCAAGTGCAACGCTATCATAATGGAAAGTGCTACAAATAAAGCGCTATACAAACAGCACTATTTGTAGGGATAATGAAGCGCTCTTTACGTGCATACAAGTTATGCGCATTGAAATTTTTTGCTGGGTGAAATATAAAAAGCTGTAAGTTACAAAAAATTCAAAATTGACTTTATGATTGTTTATAATGCACCTTATCAAAATACATACTCCTGCATAATGTTACACTCCTTCAACTAAAAACAACGTTTTTGTTAACACAGTTCTAAAATTCTTTAGTTTAAGCGCAACTTCCAATATAGAAAGTTTTTTGGTTTTCTTGCTTCATTTTTTAATTGTAAATTACGGCTTTTTTGATTTAATATGAATGTATATAAAAACATTTCACAGCCTAGGGGTAGAAAGTGCCCCCTTTCTCCCACCTGTGAAAGACTATGACTCACAATATTCACTTTTGCCTGTTAAACAAACAGCTGTGCTAAAAACTGGGATAATACAACTCGCCTGCGCTGCATTACACTGTGTTAAATCCTATGGGCTACCTTCATCTACACTTCCTACACATCTGCGACTCTACTATAGGCTGCTCTCGCATCAAATATGGACGCTTAGTTAAACACAACCACTGATACCCTCTCATGGGCAATATTTGATGCAAAACTGAACTCTGCCTTAGTGTCAAACTTCAAGAGGTTGCGAAAAATTTGATCTTTAGTCAGTTTGTGTTGAGATACAGCAGTTACGTGAAGAAAATTTTCAGATATAAGAAGATATGAAGGTGATGAAAACACGTCTTGTATACATAGAAAAATTCTCCAAACGCTCAAATATTGTTGTTACGGGTCTGGATGCTATCCATGTCAAGTTCGCTGTGTATGAATTTGCAAACCTTAACTCTACTTATCTTAAAGCATTTGTAAATGTCACCGAAGAGCGTAGACTACCAAGTGGCAAATCATTTGTCCTCATCATTCAATCATTGTCCAGCTATAATGGCTGCAAGAGTCAATTTGCAAGGGTCTAGCATTTTTATCAATAATGATTCCACCGCTGATGAACGTCATAAAACGTATAACTTGCGTTTATTGATGAAAAATGTTTGGAAGATTGATAGCAGCCTTAAAATCAGACATGATCACTCACGTATTTACATTAATAACAGAATGTTTGGTTGGGCCAATTGTAACGTGGTTACAACGAAAGATGCAGATGCAGAGCTCCTTCGTCGACTCAAAGCCATTAAAAACTACAGCTGCTACAGCTAATGTATTTTTTTTATTGCTCCTGCCTCCTCTTTGGCCGCATTAAGATTTGCTTCTGTGATAACATCTACTACAACAGCACACTCTTCACTTTCTTTTCATCGTTACTCAACCAACCTTAAAGGCCGCTTTACATTGTCCTACTGTGTGTTACGAGGACATGTCAAAATTTTCATTTGTTATAAAAAGTGAGATCGTGTAAGTAAACAACGGAAAACAAAGTGTTTTCGAATTTGTTTTGATTTTTTAATTTTAAGGTTTGTAATTTCATAACACATTCTATCGCACCAGAGATGCATTTTACCATAAACTTACGAGGAATTTATTATTAAACCCCTTGAGACCGAACCCTGTACCTTAAGAGGTATAGAAAAAATTACTTTGAATACGGGTTCTCCATTTTGGAATTAAGAAAAAAAAATAGGTTTAAAAAAATTTGGTGAGTCCTATAAAGGCCCATTTAGTGGGATCATATTTGACCCTATCGGTCCCAAGTAAAACTTTTACGAATTTTTTCAACTGTAGTCTGTGATGATACCCATCACCTTTTTTTAATAAAATATTAAAAGCAGTTTATGTGCTCAATACAATTTAATTTCAAATTTAGAAAATTCTTTTATAAATATTACAGATTTAAACCGAAATTTGAGTTTCTTTACAAGAAAGATAGCAAGGTGCAAAATTGCGATTGTATGAAAAGATATCGCAAAAAGTTTTACTTGAGATCGATGGGGTCATGTAGAACCCCATTCTAATTTGTGAATTTTTTAAAAACACTAGAAATATTTGCTGAACTCGATATTTTTTTTAATAAAACACATCTAAATTCAGAACTTACATTTACGTTTGGAACGATTTTATTTAAAGTATAATTACAATTTTGGATATTGAAAAATTGAGCAGTTTTCTAAAGTTAATAACCTGGGCCCTTTATTAGATATTAACATACAATTTCTTTAAAAATGTATACATTCTTGAAGATTGAAAAAGGAATAAAAAAATAATTTTCATAGTATTAAAAATCTTTAAGCGCGTTTTTCTCGAAACAACATTTTTTCAACTGGCAGACAGTTAATCTCACGATTGGCTGGGCCCATTTTGAAAAACCAAGTTTTATTTCCTTTACTAACATATTCTCAAGGCAATCTACCAAAAAATCTCAAAAAAATTAAAAAAAATTAATTCGCAAAGGTAAAAGGTCAAAAAATGTGGTCGATTCTTTTTTTAATATTGCCCAATTTTTTTTCTTTCTTCAATTTTTCAAATAATATGGTAGACTGCCGTACGGAAGGCATCCTTCTTTAAGAATCTTTTTTGTTTCAGAGGTCTTATTTCAGAGATTAAATGTCCGCTATATGGACACCGGATTTTTAAGCACTTCACTTTGGCGACATCTATGAGTCATAGAAATTATTTATTTTTTTTAAATCTTTAAGAATCTACAAATTTAAAAAAAATCTATGTTATTATCTAATAAAGAGCCCTAGTTAATAACTTGGAAATTAACTGTAATGATACCTTAATTTAATTTAAGTAAAAGCAAAATAGTTGAGTAGTATAAGCAACATACTTTGCACAAAACGATAAATAAAATAACGCATGGGGTCATGTATTACCCCTCTGTCTGAAGTGATTAAATGGGAATATTTTAAACTCGTAATGTATTTTCAGATAGAATGGCAGAACGGAGCAGTTTTAGTTTATTGAACTTTGGAGAAGCTTTGAACGCATGTACAACCGACTTATTACACAAATATTCAAGTTTTAGTATAGTGTAAAGTATAAAAGTTTGATGCGACTCTGTGAGATTGTTTGAAAGGTAAAATTAATATCTTCATACAAAAATTTAAAATGACATTATGATGAAATTTGATTAAACTTTCTTTCTCGCATGTCGTAACACACAGTAGGACAATGTGAAGTGGCCTTAAGTAGCATTTTTTTTATTTTAATCAAAGAACAAAGGCATGCGCCTTATACAAACTAGGTTCGGTCTTTGACCTGAAAGGAAAGGGATAGATTATTTAGAGGAATAGATTGTTACCATACGTGAATTATTGATTAGGCGAAAAAAACGTGAAAAACAATGTGAATTGATTTTAACCGAGGCTAGTGTTATGCCTTAATCTCGGCAAGCATTTCCAGTCCTAACTTGTCCCTGTCCTTAAAATCCACATTTTCCACAATTTAGTTGTGTTCAGTTTATCATTTAAAAGACTCTGTCTTTTAAGAAAAAATAAAGTGAAAAGAAAAATTACAAAGAAAAAATAAAGTGAAAAGAACCATGCCCGAACCCGGATTCGAACCAGGGACCTCTGGGTTGATAGTCTAGAGCACTCTCCACTAGACTACAAAGGCCGATAAGCCTTTAGAAGTGTGTCAAATAGTGGCTTATAATGTGGCTAATTTAGATAGTAAGATTAAATTTCATAATATTTTCTCATATATAAATTAGTTTGATTTAGTCCTTTTATTTGAAATGCATTCTATTTCTGATAAACATAAAGATATTGCAAATTAAAAAGATGTGCTCTGTTCTGATTATTTTTCATCCAAGATTTGTTTTGTTTTGTTTACTTTTTTTGCCTGATTGATTGATTATGTTTCGGAATTTGGATATTTTGAGAGTTGTACACAACGATTTTATAGTTGAAATCATTTTTTATTTACGCTGCTATATATTATATGTAATACCTATAATAATGGTTTAACAGTTGTATTAGAAATAGGCTAAAAAAGCCATAATAATAAAAATAATAATGATAATAATAATAATAATAATAATAATAATAATAATAATAATAATAATAATAATAATAATAATAATAATAATAATAATAATAATAATAATAATAATAATAATAATAATAATAATAATAATAATAATAATAATAATAATAATAATAATAATAATAATAATAATAATAATAATAATAATAATAATAATAATAATAATAATAATAATAATAATAATAATAATAATAATAACAATAATAATAATAATAATAATAATAATAATAATAATAATAATAATAATAATAATAATAATAATAATAATAATAATAATAATAATAATAATAATAAAAATAATAATAATAATAATAATAATAATAATAATAATAATAATAATAATAATAATAATAATAATAATAATAATAATAATAATAATAATAATAATAATAATAATAATAATAATAATAATAATAATAATAATAATAATAATAATAATAATAATAATAATAATAATAATAATAATAATAATAATAATAATAATAATAATAATAATAATAATAATAATAATAATAATAATAATAATAATAATAATAATAATAATAATAATAATAATAATAATAATAATAATAATAATAATAATAATAATAATAATAATAATAATAATAATAACAATAATAATAATAATAATAATAATAATAATAATAATAATAATAATAATAATAATAATAATAATGATAAAAATAATAATAATAATAATAATAATAATAATAATAATAATAATAATAATAATAATAATAATAATAATAATAATAATAATTTTTTTTTTTTTTTTTTTTTTGCGGAAAAGGTCAGGTGGAATGCCTGTTACGCACCGTCAGCCAAGTTCGTCCCTTGACCGGTGTGTCGGGATCCGCTGTCGCCTATTGCTAGCGCCTACCGACTAAACCACCTCCTTCTTATACGGGAGTTTTTCCCACCCCGGAACCGCTTTCGCATTACTTCGGGGTGGTCCCTGTATTTGGCTGTGTGAGCCAGCATCTGTAAAAACCCGCGTCCGGGCCTCCGCTTCTGCCTTTCTTGCCTTCGAGGTTCAAATTTCCTCATTCAAGTTATAGGTCAAGATCAGCTGCCTGCAGCGCTTTATTTCGCCACAGCTAGCCAAGCTACCACTATCTACTTTCCACCGGTAGCTCGGCAGCTTCCAGATCGCGTTTCTTTTTTCGTAGAATATTTTCAACGCATCTGGCTACGCATTTCCAGTTTTCTTCGCTGCTGACCATAATATCAAGCACGCGATCTACGTTGAAAACGCCTACTATTAATATAAGGGCGTTACGCTCCGCTTGCCACCGTGCACATTGGAAGAAGGTGTGCTCTGCGTCATCTAGCTGTCCGTCGCCATAGATACAATCGGGACTTTCTACTTTTCCCATTTTGTGAAGGTACTTTCGAAAGTACCCGTGGCCTGACAGGAACTGCGTGACGTAAAAGTTTACCTCACCGAATTCTCGATTATACCATCTATCTAGGTGTGGGACTAATTTGGCTGTCCACCTGCCTTTGGTGTCAGTGTCCCATCGGTCTTGCCACCGTCGCAGGGTCTGTAGCTGAACCGCCTGCTTGGTCATTCTGTCGTTATTGTTCTCCTTCTTCAGTTCCCATAACGTTTTGCGCTCTTGTGCTAGAAGATCGATTGGTATGGTTCCACTGATCACTAATACTGCAGCTTCAGAAACCGTGCGGTACGCTGAAGCTACCCGTAAGGCTGCCGTTCTCTGTACTGCCGATAGGGGCTTTCTTTTGCGTGTCGTTTTCAGAACATCAGCCCACAGCTCACTTCCATACAGGAGTATGGAGTGTGTTGTCGACATTAACAACTTTCTCTTACTCTGCATAGGACCGCCTATGTTTGCCATTAAATGGCTAAGCCATGCTGTTATTTGGGCTGCTTTCGTCGCTGCATATTGTATCTGCGCCCAGTAGGATAGCTTGTTATCAAGCCTTATCCCTAGGTAGTTTACCACCTTCTGGGTAGTGATAGTGTTCGCGCATACACTCAGCTCTACTTCTAGTGGGATATGCTTTCTTGTGAGAAGAAGGAGCTCAGTTTTTTCTGTAGCCAGTTGGAGGCCGTGAGAGTCCAGCCATGCTTTTGTTCTAAGCATGACCTGATTGAGCTTTCTTTGTGCGTCTGTGGTGTCTCGTGCGGTGATAATAGCAGCGATATCATCTGCGTACCCGACAAGATATGTATCATCGGGCATATCCATACGAAGGATTTCGTCGTAACTTACGTTCCAAAGATCTGGGCCGAGAATTGACCCTTGTGCGGCCCCTGACGTTATCTGTTTTTGTCTGGGACCGCTTGTGGTTTCGTAAGTAAGTTTACGATCCTTAAGATAGTTTCGCATCATTCTCATTAGATACGACGGGATTTGGAAGCGATTTTCCAGAGCGTAAATTATATTTTTCCAGCTCACGCTATTAAAGGCGTTTCTTACATCTAGGGTCGCCAGTAAGACGATTCCCCTTGAGTAGTGGTTCCTAGTTTGTGCATCTTCGAAGCTTGTCAGGGCTTCTGTGATAGCTCCAATTGTAGACCTACCGGGTCTAAAGCCATGCTGTCTTGGGGACAGTCCCCCACTAGTGTTAATTGCTGTCGCAAGGCGAGGCTTAAGCAGTCTTTCTAGTAGCTTTCCAGATGTGTCAAGCATGCAGAGGGGTCTGTAGGCCGAAGGAGACTCTGGGTTTCCTTTTCCCTTGCTGATGAGTACTAGACTTTGTCTCTTCCATATTTCTGGAAAAATGCCTTCTGTTAAGCAAGCGTTGTACATGCTTAGCAGTACGTTGGGTCTCGAGATTGCAAGTATTTTCAAAATCTCTGATGGGACGCCGTCAAGGCCGGGTGCTTTTTTATTTTTAAGCGTTCTCGCGGCTAGCTTGAGCTCGTCTTCTGTAAAAAGTGGAGGCGAATCATCCTGAGGGATCTCCAAGACTTCTTCTGTTACGTCATGCGTGGGAAAAAGGACATTTACGATGTTGTCCATTTTATCTGCTTCTAACTCAAGCATCGGTGGTTTTGATACGAGCTTTCGCATAACAATCTTGTATCCGAGCCCCCAGGGGTCGTTGTTAATGTCATTTCGGAGGTCCTCCCACTTTCTTTTTTTGCTCGATATGATAGCTTGTTTGAGGTTGTTCTTGGCTATCTTAAACTCATCATTTTCGGATAAAGCTGCACCTAAGCGTCTTGCTCTGGTATACCTTCTCCGACTCTGCAAGCATGCTTGTCTCAGTTGCGCTATTTCTTCCGTCCACCAGTAGACGGAGTTTTTGTGCCTACATGTTTTTATTTTCGGCATTGACCTTTCGCAAGCTCTCTCGATTGTTCTCATAGTTTGGTTTACTATGGACCTTGCGTTATTTGTAGCAAAACTTATTTGGGGGTTTGCATCTATTTCGGCAAGAAAAGCGTCTGGGTTCAATTTAGAGGCATTCCACTTGCGTGTGCTCTTTTTGGCGGTGTTTCGAGCAGGGCGACTTGACATATTTACACAGTATGATATGTATTGGTGGTCGCTGCCTGTAAAGTCTTCAAGGACTTTCCACGATTTTAGCCTGTGAGCCATTTTCTCAGATACTAGTGTGATATCTGGAGTTGTAGCATTGCATCCCGGTCTTCGGAAAGTGGTGGCAGTTCCAGTGTTTGCGACTACTAGGCCTTGCCTGGCAATCATATCTAGAACTCGTCTTCCTCTATGATTGGTTGAAGGCATACCCCATTCAATCGCCTGCGAATTAAAGTCTCCTGCGACAATAAACTCTCCCCCGATCTGCAGAATTTTGTCTTCTATGCAGTCGAGTTTGGCCTGAAAGTCTTCTATATTATCGCTGGGGGTCAAGTAGCAACTCATTAGGGTAAAGTTGTGGCCAAGAATCCAAACAAAGCCGTTTCCTGCACCGCTTCCCTTTATTCGGAGCTTGCTCTCAGCCGGGAGCCAAATGGCTGCTGTCTTTGAACAGTCTTCCACCCAGATTCCGCTTATTTTTTCTTTGTATTGTTCGCTGATAATAACAACATCTGCATCTCTATCTAGAACTAGCTGCGAGAGAAGAGCGTCTGCCGTCCTACTTCTATGCATATTCGCCTGAAGTATTCTCATTTCTTCTTATTGGCTTCACACTTACGGGAGCCCGGTAGGTGGTCTACTGAAGCCCGGCCCTCATGATGGCATAAGCAGCATTTTGGAGGGTTGATGCATTCTTTTAGCTTGTGTCCTGCTTCTCCACAGCGTATACATAAGCCTTGGCCTTTCCGATCAGGGCCAGTGCAGCTTGACTGGACATGTCCAGTGCCGAAGCATCTGTAGAAGCGCTTAGTATCTTCAAGATATTTTACTCTGCAACTTGTCCAGCCGATAAGTACACGCCGTTCTTTTAGGATGGCATTTGCACTTTCCGTTGGCAGCGTAACGTATGCTCGTCGTTGTTCTCTGCTGTCAGTGCGCGATATAGCTACTCCCACCTCTGCTCCTGGGTTTTTGAGCGCTTTTCTAATGGCGACTACTACCTCGTCTTTGTCGGTAAAGCTATCCAGGTCGCGTACTTCGATTGTCACCGTTGGCTTAAGATCAGTAACGGTTGCATCATCTCCCAGTGTTTTTTTTATTGCCTCTCGGAATTCATCCTTGTTTCCGCCTTTTCCCAATTCTAAAAGAATGGCTCCAGTTTTCGTTTTCCGGATCGAGCGGATGGCAATGTCTGAGATTTCTGGTTTTACCCTCTGTCGCAGGTTCTTTAAAGTGTCGGCGTAGCTGTGGCCGTCTGCTGGTTGAACCAGAACTGCATCTGGTTTTTCTCGGGGGCGTGCTTTAATCTGCTTCCTTCCTCCTCTCTTGTTTCCATCCTTCTTCTCCTTATCGTTTTGTTGACAAGGTACCTCTGGTTTTTCTCGCAGGCGTACTTGTTTTTGTTTACCTTCTCCTTTCATTTTTTCTTTCTTGTTCTCTTTTTCGGCTTGTTGCTGTAATACTTTTGATTTTTTTTTCTTGTGTGTTACAGTCTTCCATTGTGCATCTTCTTCTGGATCTCTACTTGTTTCGTTTGTTACAGCTTCCGTTTCTTTAGGCCTCTTTTGAGTCCCTTGCGCTAACGGACTTGAAGCAGCTCGTTTTGCGTTTGTCGTCATAGGTGTTGATACTTGTGCTGACGGCTGACATTTAGCAGCTTCAGCAAGCTTTCCCTCTTTCTCTGCTCCTGTCCAGTTTCTTCTGTAGCTAGCAATCACATCAAGCAATTCGTCAAGCTCTGAAACCCCGTTCTTAATGTCCATGTTGACATTTTTCTGCCTTATCATGGCCGCTTTCATCTTCCTGAGCACTTTTCTGCACTCTTGAAGCGATTCTTCCTCTGACGCTCTCATTTTTAAAATGAACTCCTGACGTGGTGAGCTATGAATTGCCGGAGCTGGTGAAGAGATTGGCGTGCTGTATCTAGTCGGGAGGGGCGCCACATCACAGCTGCTTGGAGTTATGATAGTATTATCTGGTTTCGATGGCATCGCTTCTTTTTGCATCAGCAGCGCTTCTGCAGTGCAACCTTTTGGCGGCGATCGCTGAGTTTTTTTGCTCCCTACAAATATACCTGCAGGTTCTTCATCAAATTGTTGTTGTTGTTTTGTTTGTTGTTGTGAAGTCATTTCTATTGGGTCCCCGCTTCGAGCCGCTATCTTCCCATGATTTGTCCAGTCGCTTCAAGCAATCCCCGTGGTTGTCTTTGCAAGCAGTGAGGTCACGCAAGGGTTGACATAGGTCTTTATGGGAGCCTATGTTCAGAGCCGGAATCTAAGCGTAAAAACAGGAGTCACTCTCAACTGTACCTGGACCACCAACTTAACGGCGACTTGTTCAGAACGTACTCGAAGCCTAGCCACAGTTTTAACGGGACGGAGGCGGCTGCAGCATTTGCCTGAAAGCCATTTCAACAAAATGTCACTTTTGCTTACTAAGGTAACAGAATACTGCAGCCTCCAGCCCATAGCAAATAGTCAATATCGTGTCCAAATCATAATCAATGTTCTTTCCGGGTTGTCATCAGGCTGAAGGGAAAGGGGTTCGTCCATGGGCTTAGTCCCTAGGCGGCGACGCATTTGATCTGTCGACTGCGACCACTAATTTTCCCGAAAGGAAAAGGTTCGCTTCGGGAAATGATCCCTAGAAGGCGACGCATTCGGTCTACCGACTGCGATCACTTTAAACCTCGGAAGAAAAGGGTCCGCTTCGGGAATTGGTCCCTAGACGACGACGCATTTGGTCTGCCGGCCGCAATAACTTCTCCTTCCGGAAAGAAAAGGCTCACTTCGGGAATTGATCCCTAGACGGCGACGCGTTTGGTCTGTCGACTGCGATGACTTATCTTCCCGGAGGGACAAGGTTCGCTTCAGAAATGAGTCCTTAGGCGACACCGTTTTCCAAATCAGCGCATAGGTTTTGATACTGCCGACCGCTACGGTACAGACGCAGACCAGAAAGCCGCCCAATATGGGTCAGACGCTTCTGGATTTTTTTGTAACTAGGGTCCGCGGGTTCGTAAGGCCCGAAGGATTGTATGAATATAATCCTCCCTTGCGGATATAATAATAATAATAATAATAATAATAATAATAATAATAATAATAATAATAATAATAATAATAATAATAATAATAATAATAATAATAATAATAATAATAATAATAATAATAATAATAATAATAATAATAATAATAATAATAATAATAATAATAATAATAATAATAATAATAATAATAATAATAATAATAATAATAATAATAATAATAATAATAATAATAATAATAATAATAATAATAATAATAATAATAATAATAATAATAATAATAATAATAATAATAATAATAATAATAATAATAATAATAATAATAATAATAATAATAATAATAATAATAATAATAATAATAATAATAATAATAATAATAATAATAATAATAATAATAATAATAATAATAATAATAATAATAATAATAATAATAATAATAATAATAATAATAATAATAATAATAATAATAATAATAATAATAATAATAATAATAATAATAATAATAATAATAATAATAATAATAATAATAATAATAATAATAATAATAATAATAATAATAATAATAATAATAATAATAATAATAATAATAATAATAATAATAATAATAATAATAATAATAATAATAATAATAATAATAATAATAATAATAATAATAATAATAATAATAATAATAATAATAATAATAATAATAATAATAATAATAATAATAATAATAATAATAATAATAATAATAATAATAATAATAATAATAATAATAATAATAATAATAATAATAACAATAATAATAATAATAATAATAATAATAATAATAATAATAATAATAATAATAATAATAATAATAATAATAATAATAATAATAATAATAATAATAATAATAATAATAATAATAATAATAATAATAATAATAATAATAATAATAATAATAATAATAA